>CAKAOJ020000253.1:47500-535000 GCA_916701645.2 Sebastolobus alascanus | reverse complement strand
GTTCATGAGAGTGGGACGGACGGACGGACAACCCGTACGGCCACGGCTATCGTCGGCGCGGAGGCATAAAAACAACAACAATCATAACTTAAAAGCTCACACTCATAAACTACATAGTTATGGTAACAAATACATATTTAATTTTAATTTGTGAATTTTAATGGATTTTGCTGAAACTTGAAATGTGAAATTTGTTCTTTTGGTGCTCAATTTACTGGATATACAGAATACTGCTGCTCAAACTCTTTCTACTACCTCTACTACTACTAACATTACTGTTGTTACTGCTGTACCACTGCTCCTACAAGTACTACTGTTACTAATACCACTGCTACATCCGGGAAGTGTGACTGCTGCTGCTACTACTACTTCCATTACCACCTGTCTTCTACTACAGAACAATGAGACCAGTTCTACTACAGCTGTCACACAATCTGTACAGTTTGTAGGAAACAATAGCTGTTTCAAGCACAACTTCTTGCTCCACATCTGGATGCCAGGTAGTCTGACCCCCCGCCGCACCTAAACACACACACATTACCACACACGCACACACACACACACACACACACACACACACACACACACACACACACACATATACACACCCATTGGTCCAAGCGACCACGGGGGCCTGTTAAGCTAACGGGAGATATTTAGCCCCCAGACTGGGAAAATAAAAAGTGTAATGTAATGGAGCCAGCTGTAAAAGCACAGAGTGGTACAGAGCAGAATGCAACAGGACATTGCCTAACCTAGTGTGACTCTGTGTAACCAAACCTGAGACTGGACTGATTCAGGGTCAGAATCGGCCCCAGTTTGCCCAGTGATGAAATCACTGTCACACTCCCTAATGACAATGACACAATGAGAGGGTTTAGTTGTGGGCTTTTTCATGTTGCAAAATGAAAATCTTCTATGCTATTTTATGTATGTATTTTAAAGGGTAATCGTTTTTTTCAAATTGGACCCTCCCGTATTGAGGGAGAGCGCTGTAGATGGCAACTGCTCACCGGCTGCAATATGTTACTATTGGGGCAAGCTGGCACCATCATTTACGTCCACTAAAAGTGTTTGTTTCTGCCATGACAGACTCAGATTTTTATTATAAGTGTCTGACATTATGGAAAGAGTCTCGTTCAAGGAGAGGCGAGTTGCAGCCGGGCAGAGTTTGTTGTGTTGGAGTACAGAAAGCGTAGCTTAATGTTATCTAAACGATTTTCAGTGTCATGGCTGAATATTTTGATGATTTCCACATTGTGGATGAGGTCTTTGAATTCGATGGCCGCCTGTATTTATTTGAGCCAGAGTATACGGATATTCAGATCTCACAACCAGACTTCTCCTTGTGCGGGACTTGGAGACAATAACAAACAGACTGGATCAAGCGAAAGGTAAGAAAAACGTTTTATTTCCCTTTTCTAAAATGACCACAAAGAGACACAAAATGACCACAAAATTACCATAAAAGGATGCAAAATGACCACAAAGAGACGCAAAATGACCGCAGAGACACAAAATGACCACAAAGAAACACAAAATGATCACAAAAGGATGCAAAATGACCACAAAGACACACAAAATGCCCATGAAGAGACGCAAAATGACCACAAAGAGATGCAAAATGACCACAAAGAGACACAAAATGATGACAAAGAGACACAAAATGATGACAAAGAGAGGCTAAATGACCACAAACAGACACAAATGAAACCACAAAGAGCCACAAACGACCACAAAGAGACACAAATGAAACCATGAAGAGACACAAAGTGACCACAAAGAGACACGAACGACCGCAAAGAGACACAAAATGACCGTAACCCAGGGGAGAAGCGGCCATTGGCCTTTTGGATGATCAGTGTAACAAGTTGAAAAAATTTTGAATTCTCTGATTCCCCACTGTTGGGAGCAAATATCAACAAATCCTGCTCATCATAGGTGATGAGAAAAAGAAAGCAGCACTGTGAGGACAGCTTCCTGGCAAGCATTTGGCGTTAAACTTCTCTTAAACTAACTCACAGAAGTGATTTTGTCACATTTATGATCGTTTGGGGGCTGCAAAACACAATATATAGAGATGGAGAAGTTCTGACTGCATGTACAGTTAAGTATTTACATGCCAGTTGTTCCTGTGTGGGCCGCTGGCTCTGCAGCTAATAGTATTTAGTGTATTCAGTGCTGCTGTAAATAGCCTGTGTCCAAATATATGAGTGTGTGTGGGAGCTGGTGGCTTTCCGAGGTGTTGTTTTATACGTTTTCCTCCACTCGCATTCTGAGTCGTTTCATTAAAAACATTAAAAATGAAAGTTTTCATAAGAGCGATATTATTAACTTTACTTCTCGCTCCCCCACACTCTGAGGTAATGCAGAGCAAAGAGGGGTTTTACGAGCACTTAACACTAATGTTACACTAATGCTGCAGTCATGAGCTCATGTGCTGAGCTCGCCCACCTTTCACACTATATCTCACTTTCTCTCACTCCCTCTGCACTCTTAAAGGTGTTGAACTTTGTTACAACCTTGAGTTGTACAGTTTCCTGGCTGCGATATACTGTAGTCCAAATATCAATGATTGTTTTATTGTTTTTTAAATGGCAAAAAAAATCCTGTCGCTGAGGGTTTAACCTGAGTTGTGTCAAATGGAAACATTTTATTTGCATTAATTTTCAGGTTAAAACTTTGCTTTAATATGCTTCTCGGGATGTTTCAATTTCTGTCATTTTCTATCTGTCTTTCTTGCCATCTGCTTTCTATTCCATCTGTCTGTTTATTTTTCTCTCTCTCACACTTTTCATCTCTCCATCTGTCCTATTCTTCCCTTTCTCTGCCTCTGTCTTTCTGCACACTTAGACGTCTGCAGTTTATGGTCCAAAAAATTCCAGACACTCTTTGTCACACTCGTAGGTTTTAATGACCCAAAATGACCAGCTTCCTTCCTTTTATTAATTAAAAGCTTGTTTTATGTGAATGGAGTACGTCATCGTTCTGTACTCAGTCCAAACGTTACAGTGGGCACAGGAGCCAAAAGCACCTCGCTGTTATTTTCTGTTCTGTGCTCATTCATTATCTTCACCCAACCAAACCTGTGCCATGAGCCTTCTACCTGATGAGCTTTTGGGAAGTTTAAAAAAATCTAGAAAAGAAAGTCAAAATCAAATAAGTTCATTCATTGTTTAGATTTTGACATCAACTTTTAGTTGTCTCCAGCCTGGTCAAACAGAACACACACAGACCTGAAGATAAAATCATAGACTGTATATAAGAGGTGGACGTCCATTCAAACTAACAAACTTATAAAAATCTTAGGCCCATGACATTGACATTTGCATATTTTGTTTAATAAAAAAGGGTTCTGTAGAAAAACACGTTTATATTCAAACTTTAGTATTGAATATAGTGTCGTTTCAGTATTGATACTGAAACTAAGGTGTTAGCACCGCTTTCAAAACTTTCAAATGAGACAATGAGCACTAAATGTATAAAGACTTTAATTTAAAAATGTTCCCAGTTTAAGCCGTACTTATTCAAGTCATCGTAAGAACCATACTCAGGTTGTAAATATTCATCCTTACTGTATATCTTTGGTGACAAGCTGAGCATTTATAACGTCTTCTTGTATTTTAAATAAAAACAAAAGACTCACAGGCCGACACATTTTTCACATTTTTTCGAGTTCATTCAACAAAGTACTATCAGGACTGTAATTACCTCACCACCTCCTTCCTCTCACAAGAAGTAACATACTGTTTGTTAAGCAGTACATTTCTCTTTATCTGTTAAAGTCACACACCCACAACGAGACCCAGCATCACCTCGTGTTTGTCCACCTGTAAATCAGAGTCCCGGGCCGAAGTTATCAGCCCGGCTTAACGGGCCGTATTTACTGGCTGTGAGCGCCGCTACAGGTCCACAAGTATGACTTATTACTCTCTGCTCGCGCACGCTCGCCAGTCACACATGAAAGTATATGAATGTCGGTGAAGTCACACACATACGAGCCCATGCAGAGAGCCATTATTTTTTATACTGTTTACCATTCCTGCAAAGACCTAATCAGTTGATTTACAGGCTCCTTCAGCCGTTATGTATTTCACCATGTTCCTTTTATATTAGATTCAGGTTTCTGCTACGTTTTACTTTGTTTTTATAGGCCAATTTAGAACCACTGAGCTGCCCCCTGTTAATGCCTCAACATGCGCAGTACCTCTGGTCCATAAAGCTTGTTTTAATAAAACTTTTTCTCTCCAGTCTGATGACAGAAGAACCAGTTGACAGTCTGTATTCAGAACAACTGCTGCAGCTGTTGGAGCCACTTTAACACTTGAATGATACAACAAAATTATGCACAGTATGTACCAATATATATATAAATGGACTGATCACTCAACTAATAAATCAATACATAAAGAAAGGAAGGTGTAAAGGAATTCTGAAATAAATTGGAACCAGGTAAATCTCATTATCTCGTTCTGCTTGAGTTTCTTTAATGTGTGTTCACTCTATGAGAAATGTGGCTGGTGGGTCGCCAGCCCGGTCGCAAGACAAGGTGTGTGAATGACACGAGAATGTGCAAGGCAAAAGTGTGCAATAAGAACGCCGTTATTGCTTTAAGTGTGGCATTTGTACGCCATGTAGTCTGTACTGACTGCAATGTTAATGCATCTGCGTATATATGCTACCCTCAGAGCTAGTGACGTAGAATAAAAAGTGAGAAAGACCGCTTAGGTAGTGAGAAGGGGGGAGGTAGGACTTTCAACCAGGAGATTGGTGTTCAACATCGGTTTTGTTTTGTAAGTTACCTTAGTGCTGTTGGTGATGTGTTTTCCGGACTGGTGTTACATTGTTTCCATACGTATTTTACTTAGTTTAAATACTTATTTTAAGGCCAACCATGACTTTTTTCCTAAACCTAACTACTGCATTTTCATACACGCATGTGATATTCACGCATAGGCGAGGCAGGAAAAACACATAAACTCAACTAAAAGATTCTGACTGTTAAAAGGCCGATGAAGCCAGAACATATGACATTTAATTTGGCCTTCACATGGGAATTTGTCATTCGAACACTAAAACATATTAAATTATTAAAGGCAGAACTCACTTTGCTGGAAAATGCTGATGCAATTAAAGCTACTTTTTCAAGAGATTTTAAAAGTTTCCTTTTCATAGCAGTCTTATGATTATCAGTTAAAAGGCTCACCAATCATGCATTAACATCACTCGTAGTCTGACCACATTCACTGGTCATATCTCATTGTTTATAAGTGATCAAAGTGTGGAAACATTGTGGAGCACAATGTAGAACCACTAACGATACAGGAAAACAGATCGTCCACAAATCTATTGCCCGAATTGCCGGAATTTGCGTTACTTAGTACGGAAATTACGTGACAAATAAATCAATCAAGCGGTATACGAACAGCGGTCTCCTGAGGGAAAGTCTGGTGTATTTTGACCCATCCATCCACCCCGACGTCCTCACTACATGGCGTTTGTCGCACTTTATACTTCCTGGTTCATGATAACGTGGATTATATGCAAATTGATTTTGTGGGATATACTGCATACAAATTACAGTGCATTATTTTTCGTGGTACGGTATCGAGAACAGCCTGAGTCCTTGTCTTTTAAAAACAGATAAAGTAAAGTTGTACTGAAAGACAAACACTTTTTCTCATGTTCATGTTTCCTGTCCTGGTCTGCAGCTTCTCCTCTTGCTACAAGAAATGAATGCACCTTCAGTGAGTTGTTGATCGTGTTACCACAGAGTGATTGCAATGTTAAAATTAGTTTAGCTCTTAAAGTGCTGTTAAAATTCTTTATGACAACTCCCAGAAATAAATTTAGCATTTTTTACCAGAGAACTTCACTAAATGTCACTTGAATGTGTGTGGGCTCCTCTGAAATGTCATGGTGTTCTCAGTACTAAAAACAACTGGCTATTTTTGTACTGCTGTAAATATGCAAACATGTTTCCTCCCTAAATGAAGTCAGTACTGTTAAAAAACAACAACACACAACCTTATTGCTTTTCATTGCTTTGTTCCATATTAGAGGTTCAACCTTTCAGCTTGATGTGTTGGCTGTATCCTCACTTTCTCACCCTCATGGAAAAGCTTTTATTAAGTTCAACAACTTATTTCCTCCATTTTTATTTTTAATAACATGAAGGAAATAATCAACTGTGAGGGTGTTTTATAGGAGTTCACATCCAAAAGTGAAATGTCAGTGATATAGTAAAATGTGAAAATGTAATCATGATGAGTAATATTGACCCATTTGTGCCGACAACTGAATCTTTTATTTTCCTTTGGTGAAAATGTTCCCTGGGCTTGCCTGAGCACAAATGTGAAGACATTTTCAAAATTGGTCAAACGGTTTGAAAAGTGAGTTTTTCTTCAATATACTCCATTATTTTTTTACGAAAAAAAAACAGTAGTTCCATGTGCCCAAAGACGAGATATAGTATGATAAGAAAATGAGCACAATCAAGTATTTGGTATCTATGAACTCATAAAAAGTTGAATATCAAATATATGCACACATGTGCAGTGTAAAAAACATATTTCATTTGGAAAACATTCAATAAACACAATCTTAGCATGTTTCCTCATTTTTCAAAAATTCCTGAATTTGACTATTTAACTAAAAATGTTTATTTTTCATGTGATCTAAAAATGTCAAAGTTGTACTCTTGCCCAAAATATGTCTGTACCAAATTTCAAGACTTTTGACCTTATCTTTGGGCACAAATGGGTTAATACTTCTTGTGATAAACTGTTATTTTTTCTTTGCATTCAATATTTCTGCAGTACTTTTAAATAAAATACACATTCAAAGATGTTGTGACACCCCTGTCCACGTACTTTTGTGTACTTTTGATCTGGTACTGTTATTCATGGTTAGGGCTACACCCCTTAATTCAATTTAAGGGAGATCCTAGTTGGAATACAATGATATTTTAGACAACAGTCTGCTTTCAACTTTGTGGCAACAGCTTGTCTTTTTATAAAGAAATAGTTTTCAGAGTTTTCTTGGTGTGGAAGAAGTTGACTGGCCTGAGCCTTGACCTCGACCCATTCAACAGCATTTCGATGAATTCCAGACCGTATCATCCAACATCAGTGTCCGGCCTCAGTAATGTTCAAATCCCTGCAGCCCGGTTCAGAAATCTTGTGGAAACCAAAAGAGTGGAAGCTGTTATAGCAGCAGATTAATACATATCCATTAAGCAGCATATGGTTTTGGAATGAGATGTTCAACAGTCACATCTGGGCGTAATGTAGCGTAGGGTTAGTTCCTGGCAGTTCTGCAGTATCATGATATCTGCATCGTGGAGGGAAGTGCAGTTTCTGTGTGTTTGTTTGTTTACTTCTTATCTATGAAAGCCTCCTTTGTACTCAGAGAACAACAGGAAACCATGAACGATACGACGCTGCACGGCCCTGATCTCCTTTTCTACCTCTGCTCCTCATCTTTGCATATAATCACAAACAAACACACACAGTCAACAAAGACTTTCTCACTTTCTCCCTTTTTGTCTCAGTTGTCGACACCCACACAGAGAGAGACCCTGTTCTGTGGTGAGATGAACATCTCTCATCTGATATCATCCTCATATTCCCAGAGATCAGCTTCCTTAACGCCACACCTCTCACAATAGAACTCCTGTCTGTGCCCGCGATAGGCCGTCTCTATGGTGATAGTTGCCGAGCAACGGCGGTGAAAACATCCTCTCTCTGCTGCCAAAGTACAGTGACCCCTGAGATACAGTAGCATGCATGTGCACAAACACATATTGTGGATGCAGCTGCAGACAGATGGATGCAGTCAGAATCAGATTGAGGGAAAGGTCAGACCTAAATCAGCAGCTTTGAACCAGCGTTGAACTTTTGAAAGAAAAGAACAGATTTTGTATGTGAAAAAAGAAAATCACAGAATATTTGGAAGAGAAATATAACTGTTTAAATAGAGCTGAACAACAGCTAAGTGAAAAGAGTTATTTCAGTTTCAGTTTATTTATTCATAACACAGTTAAGCTACAAGTACAATCATAAGACATAATGGAGATATGTGAAATAGGACACCCTGATAATCTGAAGCTTGAAAATAGGGGCCTAGACACTGAGCAGATAGTAAACATGTATATTACTTAGGGCTTTCAAAGTTAACGAGATAATAACGCATGAACGCAAATTTTTTTTAACGCCACCAATTTCTTTAATGCATTAACGTAAGTTAATGATGCTCAGTTTTAAAGCTAGAGTGAAGATACTGGCATCATGTGAAACTAGAAAACCTAAAGAATCCATTGGTACCAACCATGTTATACTAGCTTGGCTCCAAACTTGCGCAAAATGTTGGCAAATTCGCCAAAAAACTGGCATGGCCATTTTCAAAGGGGTCCCTTGACCTCTGACCTCAAGATATGTGAATGAAAATGGGTTCTATGGGTACCCACGAGTCTCCCCTTTACAGACATGCCCGATTTATGATAATCACATGCAGTTTGGGGCAAGTCATAGTCAAGTCATTACACTGACACACTGACAGCTGTTGTTTCCTGTTGGGCTGCAGTTTATGATTTGAGCATATTTTTTATGCTAAATGCAGTACATGTGAGGGTTTCTGGACAATATTTGTCATTGTTTTGTGTTGTTAATTGATTTCCGATAATAAATATATACATACATTTGCATAAAGCCGCATATTTGCCCACTCCCATGTTGATAAGAGTATTAAATACTTGACAAATCACCCTTCAAGGTACATTTTGAACTGATAAAAAATGTGTGATTAATTTGTGATTAATCACGATTAAATATTTCAATGGATTGACAGCCCTAGTTAGAAGGTGTTGCTTTAAAGTTTTGCGTTCTCTCCATTGCTACAGCAAACCACTCTGAATTTGTTAGAGCTCTCATTCAAGCCTCTGACTGGTTTCTCCTCCACAGCAACGACAGCTTTGGCTCATGTGTATCGTAGTACTGTATTTACAGCCATTTAACATTTCAAACTGACGTATAAAACATGATTTCTCAGAAACTAAATTGAAATAATTAAAGCCATAACATAAACCTATATACTTTTGGAGCCAGAGCCTCCTCCCAGTTTGCAACACTATTACATCACCTCTCGAGGAAAATAAACCTAAACACCAAACAAGGTCGCTCTCTTTACTTCTGAGGTTGTAAAATGGCCAATTACACATTTCAGAAAGAAAAACTGATCAGGTGAGAGGAGGACAACACAACAGCTGTTCAATAGCACATCAATGAACAGCTGTTAATGTACATTAATTCATCGTTAATTGATTTTAAAAGGCAAACATGTTCCCCTACATGCACACAAACATTAGTAAGGCAACACACACACAAACTAACAGATTGAGACACAGAAACCTGCACAGGTATATATATGAAGTTTATTATATCAGGATAACCCCTTGAGATGCATCATCTCGTTTTCAAGGGGGTCCTAGGTACTGATAACTCACACATGAAAGCTCGAAACACCCCCACACACACACGCACCTTGGTGTGTTTGTTGCCGTTTCCACGGCGACTGCTCTTTGATCCTGAATGAAGCATCTTTGTTTACACCTGCGACTGAAGATTATTAGATTAGTGCTACAGGGACACGGTTTCATTTTGGTCAATTTGTCTATTTGGGTCTCAATCAATGTTAAATGCGCTATACCGTTATGCTGCTCAGCATGGAAACACATCAAACCACTGAGGGGAAAATCACAAAATCAAACCCGAAACCTTAAATAATGCTTCTTTTTTTCTTTGCTTTGGGCTGGTCTAGATGCTGTTTCAAAGGCTTCCCCATCCTGCCAAGTATAAACATCCGCAGTAAACAGCGAGTGTCACATTTCTCATTATTTGAGACTGCAGGATGTAACACAGAACATGAACTAACCTGTACAGTATGTGTGCTGTTGGTACAGTAAGACCATGTGCCTGCTAGACAACTGGAACCATACATATGGAGCTTCATCGACCTCCCACTCTGAGACAGTTGGCACATCCCTTTCACTGTAATTTCAGTCCAACAGTTCAGACCTTGTCATGGACGTCCTGAATGTTTAAGTAATCAGATACGCTTTATATTGTTGTAGACACTCTCCTAATGAGGAGTCAAAATTAGTTCATTCAAATAAGTTCATGGTGAATTCACTCAAGTTTTCTGTTTTACTGGGTTATGTTTCATGATTTTATTGATTGACTGACGCTGTTCCTTCTATAATCTTCATTTTTCTCTTCTTCCTTCCTCTAATTAACTTTCTTTCAGTGTGTTTGATCTTTTACAATCACCCTCAGCTTCTCTTCCTCGTCACATTGTTTACCTCGTTGTATCGTTGCTGTTTTTCGCTGCTGATATAGTTGCTACTCATTCAGTCACTCCGTTGATTGCTGTCCATTGTGTATATGTACTGTACATTATTCATCCACTCACTATCACACTTTCACTCTCATGTCATCTATTTTTTGTTTTCCTCACATTTCACCCCTTCACGTCACTGGTTTGGCTGCTTTGATGAGTTTTCTTTTACCTTCTTGTTTCCTCCTGCTGCTTCGTTAGACTTCAGAGTGACTGTTGTTGTGGCGGCGCTGGCAGCAATTAAACTAGTTCATAATGTTAATTTTAATGGAGATATACTTCATGAGCCATTTGTTTATATTACCTCAACTCTGACAAAGCATGCATGAACTTGGCCTGCTAGATTTCCCCGACTAATTAGACCAAATGTTACCCTCGGCGATGCATTTCTGGATTAGGAGAGCCTCCGAGGAAAAACTATGACATACGCTCGGATTTATGTTGCTTGTGTTTCTGTAATTGGGAGTAAATCTGGTCGAAATCTTTTAACGTGTATCCACCCTGCCTCTTGAACTCTTGAGTGCTTACATCTGGGTGTAATCTGTTATTTTTGCTTTGATGGCGATAATCAGTGGAAAGCAATGAAACCAGAGGGAGAGAAATAATATGTAACAGAGGAAATAAACTGTGAGAGAGAGGATTTCAAAACAGCTCAGACGTACCTGTTGAGCTCGGCTTTAAGGTAAATTATTCTGGGTTGTGTTTCTGTCAAAGAGAAATATGACGAAGCCTAAAACAGCATACATTTACAATGAGAGAAAGAGAATATAAAGGAAATGAACATGTTTGTTAAATGAATTCCTGTCCCTCTACGTACACAATATCTGGAACTTGTTCTTTCTCTGATGGCAGCGATCAGTCACACATAACGAAAACACAAAGAAAGACGTAAATGAAACAGGAAAAGAGGTCAGAACATGTCAAATGAACTCCTGATTTTAGCTGTAATTTAAATATACAACATGTGGGGAGGGGCAGCTCTTTTTTTATGCACCTGCAGCTGCTCATACATTTAATCATTTAATGTTTCACCCGGGTTTTGTTTAATATATGCACATCATTTGAATTTACATGCTTCTCACCCCAAAACACACACAAATACAATTCTCTGACCTCTTCTCTCAATCACTATATTCATCTTTTCTTTCTGTTAATGGAGTTTAGACATGTGTACTGTCTCTCTGTCTTCCTCATTTGCTTTTACACTTATTTTTTAAGTCTTATTTCACAACATTAATGTTCAGGTCTGAGTGTATTTTCTGTATGTTAAAGCCTCTGAACACCCACACAGGTGTTTTCAGTTATTATGGTTGATTAGACGTCTGCTCAGGTTGAAGGTAGGTGGAGCTATGATGAGAATTTATTAGGTCACAATTCTTCATCTACCAATAAGAATGATAAAGGTGTAATTTGTCCCGCCCTAACAGGTGCAACAAAGCTAATAGGAGACTCAGGAAGATGTCAATCAATCAGTCTATACACGCCCACACAGTCCTGAGAAGATCAACCAGATTAACTGAAAACACCTGTGTGGGTGTTCAGAGGTCTGTAGCATTGCAATTCATAGAAAGCTTTGCGTTGCATCGTGCCACGTTCAATGTTCAATGTTCTTAACTGTTATGCTGGCTGGGTTTACACACTTGATATGAGATTAAGCTGAGTTTTTTGATTATTATGCCTCATGTTTTCGGGTTGTCCCTCCGTACATAGTTCGTATGTCTATTCCATTCTTGTGAACGTGATATCTCAGGAGCTCCAGGGGGGAATTTCTTTAAATTTGGCACAAACGTCCACTTGGACTGAAGGATGAACTCATTAGATTTTGGTGGTCAAAGGTCACTGTGACCACACGTGCGTCCCATACTCGTGATATCTTATCAATGTCTTCAGTGAATTGCCTCAAATTTGGCACAAACGTCCACTTAGAATCAAGGATAACCTGAATCGATATTAGTTGTCAAAGGTCAAAGATCACTGTGACCTCACAAAACACATTTCGGGCCATAACTCAAGAATTCATATACCAATTATGACAATTTCACACAAATGTCTAACAGGATAAAATGATGACATTTTGGACAGACATGGATGTAAACTGAAACTTTGGTTTTGCATCTTGATTCAGTTTACATACTGAGGTTGCAAACATCAGGTATTAAATGAAAGATGTTTAACAAAGTCAAATTTGCTTATTAACGGTATCTTTAAAAGACACACAATTTCTGTTAATATGACCTTGACTGTGAACCCGGGCTGCTACAAATAGCAGCAAGGAGTACCTATGTGACGTCTCCAGCATATAGAAATAATGCAAATGATGCTCAATTTACTAACCTGGATTATCAGAATTATTTCTAACAAAGAGACATGAGAAGATAAAATGTTATGTCTTAACAAAAAATGAAAATATCTCCTACTATGAATACTTGATTCCTCACATTTTGAGAACATCATAGTTTCATTTTAGTGAAATCGGTTATTATCATCTCAGATTTACGAGCCCTGCTTTTGTTTTTATCTTGACAAAATGGGTGTATTTTTAGATATCTGGTGGTCTGTGTTGTACTTGCTTTACCATTTGTGGAAGTGTAGTAAAAGTTCTCCTCCATCCCAGACTGTATGTGTCCTCTGTTAACCTCTCCACCAGACCTACAGCAAACAGATTGAGCAATCACGATCTGATCCAAGTGATGAGTGAAGTTACTGGAAGTCTGAATGTCAACATAGAGAGAGAACGACGCCGGGCAGCTGTAAATTCTCTAAATATGTTGCTTGTTGTGTCAAGAATATGATCAATCCTCTGATATAGCAGATCGTTTCAGCGATAGTGGTGTAAACTAACCTCTCTAGTATCTGTGAGGGATACGGTAAACCCTTTGGCTGGGTGGTCAGGGAACTCCCTGAAGGAGATATCAGATATTTGAGAAATGGGGCAGAAAGCCTGTTTCATGTCTGGTTATTTCATCTCAGTTTATGATTAAATAGTCTCTAATCTGTATCCTTTTCCTCTATGTTTTTCTCTGTTCTCAGCATTAGTCTTTCTGGATGTATTTGCCCCCTTAAAGTCTCTAATAATACTGTATTTTACTCAGCTTTATTTGTCGGCTCACTGTCTCACTTTGTTACGTGTATCTCTGCCAATCAGAAAGCGATACCAGCATTAATGATTCTGGTAATGCTTCGCACAGTTTCTGGTGAAATGTGCTGAACAGCCTCATTTTATAGAAGCAACAGTTATTGAAAATATAATGTTTAATGCCCATGACAGGAGCTGGCAGATCACAGCCTGCGTGCGGGTGATGTCGGTGGCTGACAACCCCTCATCAGCGCTCTGCTGTACATTTAGATTCTGACCATATCGTCTTAAATAAACTTTATGAAAAAGATGGTTATGAGCTCAGTATAATGTTGAGGTAAATACTGTTAGAGTGTCGGTAATCATGGGGTTTCACAACTCTTGGATCAGGCCGTGGTTCGTGGCAACTTTAGTTCCTTTGATTGTTGACATGAATGTGCCCAAAAAGGTCCCGTCATGTGTAGTTTAATACGGTAACTTTGGCTTTAAAGGATTGTTGCTAAGGGAAGAAACAAACCACTGAATTTGGTTAGTGTCATAGACTGTAGAGAAGAAGAGGACGTAGTCACCCATTGGTTTGTGGACTGCCGTTTTGAAGCCTTGAGATCGTCGTCTTGGTTTTTGGCCTTCACAATCTTAGTCTTTTGCAACCAGTAGTGACACGAGAGGGTGGTGCTAAGTACAACCGAATGCTGAATAAGACATTTTTAGGCGACCAATAAGGTTATAATTAACTTTCATGAACTGAAAACACACTGTGAAAGGTTTAAAGTTGTAAGACGAAAACGCGGACAACTCCCAAACCGGACGACGCCGTGGTAGTGACCTGTCAATCACAAGGTAGCCACGCCCTAAAGCATACCCTGCTTTATGGTCTAATTGACTCTAAATGGGTCCATAATTTACTAAATGCACATCATGCTGTATTGAAGAAGACTTGAAACTAGCGATTGAGACCATAAACTCATGTTTACAATGTTTACTGAGGTAATAAATCAAGTGAGGAGTAGGGTCATTTTCTCATAGACTTCTATGCAATCAGACTTCTTTTGCAACCAGAGGAGTCGCCCCCTGCTGGCTATCAGAAAGAATGCAAGTTTAAGGCACTTCGGCATTGGCTTCATTTTTAGACCAAGGAGTCGCCTTCTGGTTTTGAATGATATAATCTCTGATATCAGTGAAGTGGTCCTCTCACTGACCATCTGTGCAGCTTTCCATCAGACAAAAGTGTTCCCAAATCTGGCAAATAGTTCCACTGCCTGTGTCTGGATGGGGTTTTTATTGTCTCATCTACAGATTTGGCATCACTGAGGCCACACGGCTTCAACATAAATTTGTTTATCAGGGACTTCAGCCAACTTCAGGGCCTCTAGAGGTCTCATTTATTGTTTCATAATGTGGACCTCATGAAGTCGTTTGAGGCTTTAATTGTGATTAAGGGCAATAAAAATAAACTTGATGGACTTTGGGTCTCAAATTTGAGTACAGCCTCTTTGGTGTCATGATGACCTTTGAATAAAATATCGTAACACACACAGATCACTAGCAAAATGATTAATGTAAGCAGTTATTGCATGTAGGATTTTCAGTCAAAAATATTTAAAATATGACATCCCGTTCAGCACTGACCTCCTTAATGTGTCTCATTTGCTCCTCAGCTCCTCAGAGCCCACCTACTGTGATGTTGCGCTCAGTTTTTTGGCTGCAATAGTACTTCTTTATTTTGTGTTTTACGTTCTCCTCTAGTTGGATTGCCTTTCTTCTCGCTTATCCTACAATCTTTACAGCATGCAAAAAAATTAAGATGCCAAGATCACATTTTTGGGGGGGATTGCGGCTTTTATGTTTTCTTCCACAATAAAATACAAACTAATCTAAGACAAGATTGATCCAATATTGGTCTAAAATATTATATAATTACTATATTATATTGGAAATTTGCAATGTGTAAACAACAAGAGGCATCAGGAAAAAACAAAACAAGATATAATAAATAAGTAAGTAAACAATAAAGAAATAAAATAGACATGCCGCAGACAGGAACATCTGTACCTACACCTGGAGCAATAATGAAAGCAAGAAAAGAGATTATATACTGATATAAATCACAAAACTTTTGTACATCATTATAGGACAGAACAGAACCATAGAAAACATGATGAAATCAGAAAACACATTAGATAAGAGTTCAGGGAAGAAATGTGTGTTTGTGTGTGTACTTTATATGAATGAGTATATACAGTACATTCACAGAAAAGAGTACAGTGTGTGTGTGTGTGTGTGTGTGTGTATGTGTGTGTGTGTGTGTGTGAGTGTGTATTAGCAGGTGGTGTGTGTGTGTGTGTGTGTGTGTGTGTGTGGGCTATCGGTTTGACTTTTCATCATTTAAGATGGACGTAGAGCAGAAACATTCCCTTCCTATGTGGTCTGTATCACTCAACACACCGAGAATTAGACACAACTTGCACAGTGAGACCATGTGAGTGTATGATGACGTGTGTGTTTGTATATATTAGACGTGTGTGAGCTGTAATTGTGTGTGTGTGTGTGTGTGTGTGTGTGTGTGTGTGTGTGTGTGTGTGTGAGAGTGAAAGCCTCCCTCTTCTACGTTCAGAGAGATGCAGCGTGTTGATAAAGCTCTGAAACCGAGCCACAAAAAAATCTGCTATTTTTAAAAAAAATAATAACTTCAGCTCCGATGGAAACATCATTATTCATCCAGACATCAGTGAACATTAAATCTGAGTCTGGGAGAGGCGGGCAGAGGAGCCATCATTCTTAAAAAACATTTTGCTGTACAAATGTTATGACAACCGCATCATTTTTCACATATTTTTGATACCGCAAAAAGTCTTAAATATTCCGTCTTGGGAGAGATAATCTGCTGGTCTGAGCTTTTGACAAAGTGCCAACATTTTACAACAGCTTTGACCTTTCTCGCTGCGGTGTTACAGTTCCTCCATCCTGCCTGCTCACCTTTAATAGTCTTCTCTCTTTCTTCTCCCATTCTTCACCTCTACCTCCCTGGTAACTTTCTCCTTCACTTCGTTCATCCTTCAATTCTTTCCTTACCTCTCCCTTTTCTCACCTCTACCTTCAACCCGATCTCATGGTAAGGCAAATAAATAGCTCAACATGAGAAGGACATTACGCGTGTCATAAGAATGCATTTTAGCCTCTTTTGTGTGTCTTCTTTACGCAATGCAACAAAACTACAGTAACAAAACCTTAATTGGATTTAGAAACGTCCCGTGGTTGCCCTTAAAATAAGTACGTAAACTAAGTAAAATACGTACGGAAACAACGTAACTGAAGTACGGAAAATACATCACAGACGTCACTTCAAATTAACTCAACAAACCCTTTGGGACACGAAAGGTCACCTGGTTGAAAGTCGTGTGTTTGTTGGACCAATCCACCTCCCGCCCGCCATAAGCAGTCTTTCTCACTTTTTATTTACATCACTAGCTCTGAGCGTAGCATATTTATGCAGATGCATTTACATTGTAGTCAGTACAGACTACGTGGGGATACAAATGCCAAAGCGCCAAAAGCGATGACTTGCGATTACCGTATCATTCATACGCCATTTCAATTGTCATTCTCATTCCCAGGGTGTCAAATATGTTGGCTTTGTCACGGCCATCAGCGTTCGCTACCGGCGCACAAGGCAGCCTGTAGCGTCGTTATGAAACGCACCGGGCTTTCCATTAACTAAAATATAAACTCATCCACGGCAACAGTAAACGCTCCGAGAAAGTGCGCTGGGAGTGACTGTGGTGACGTGGTTCAAAGGGCGAAAAGTAGATGGGTCCAACAAACACAAGGCTTTAATCCAAGAGACCGGTGTTAGCGTCCCACGCGTCATGTTACAATCAGCTGTTCGTTTGTGTCCCGTGTTCACAATGTTCAGTATCATTTTCACTGTTCAAACGTAATAGTTATAACCACGTAGTTCTTTCCTAAACCTAACTGTAGTAGTTTTGATGCCGAAAACAAAAGTGACGCCAAGGGGTGTTACAAAGCGGCGCTATGTGTCGAGTTGTGATGAGAACGTGTCTGCCATTTAGTGCTACTGGGCGCTTTGCTTTCTCTTCCTCGCCTGCTTCCTCCCCAAACTCTTCTTCCATCCTCACTCCTCTTCTTCTCCCTCAGTTTCTAACTTGTCTATTCCCCCCCTTCCCCCGTCTACCGGCACTTCTCCTCTTGTAAAATCATAAAACGGCAATCATTTGTTTTTTACTGCAGGCCTCAGGCAGCTCAAATCAAGGAGACAAAAACCGAGAGGGGGTGTAGGGAAACGAGGAGTTGAAACACAGAGGAAAGAGAAGATATATATATGACGGACATGAAGATGAGGTTGAAACTGGAGAAACAGAAAGGCAGAGGGAGAAATGAAATTTTTTTTTTTAGAGAAGACAGATGTGAAGATGATTTCTCCTGGGATAGAGGAAGAGAAATCACACAGATATGTAGAGAAAAGGTAGTAAAGATGTTTCATTCAGAGCGACAGATACAGAAAGAGAGAAAGAAAAGACAAAAAACAAAGAGAAAGAGAAAATGAAAACCTCTTTTTGATCCTTCCCAGGCTGCGGCAACACTCCCGGTAATCCGAGGACTTGATTGAGAACACTTCATGTGATTGGTGTAACGTTAGCCCCCGCGACCTCCCTAAGCACTTAACGAGGAAATGACCGCCACACTCTGGGTAATTTGTGCCAATTAACTACCACGGCAACCACTGATGTAAGGATATCAGCTGTCCTTTAATCAGGCTACAGGCATTATCTCAGGTAACGCTGAGAAACGTGAGAATTTATGTACACATATCACACACACACACACACACACACACACACACAGACATATATACAGTAGACATTCATCAGAGGTCCATGGTGACCTCATTGAAGCAAAACATGCCAAAAAAGTAGGTTTTCAGTGTGCATGAACTTTATGAATGAAAGTAGGATTTTCTTGTAATCAACCTCAGAATTCAGAGGAAAATCCTGGTTTCTCTTCTACAAACCCGGTCTCACGGGAAGGTGTATCAATAGCAAGACATTACAAGGACATTCTGCGTAAACCCACTTTAGCCTTTTTGCGTGTCATTTGTACGCCAGTTTTAATTTTGGATTTAGTCTTAGTCTTAAAATTAAAATGCTTATTAGTTTTAGTTTTAGTACATGTGATAAGATCAAATTTTATTTGAAATAAGTTAGACTAAAATGACAGAAATGATCAATATAATCTGATTTAACAGACTAACTAAGATTAAATAAAAAAAAAGCTGACAAAATTAAGAGAAAAAACATTTGGACTAAAATCGAATGACATTTCAGTGACTAAAACTGGACTAAACGTTTGGAGTTGTTGTCGACTAAAACTAGACAAGACTAAAACTTTGGAGGATAAAAATGACTAAAAAATGACTAAAACTAATAAGCATTTTTGTAAGACTAAATCTATAATAGCTGCCAAAATTAACACTGATTTACACGGAGCATCTACACTGCAGTCAGTACAGACTACAAGGCATACAAATGACACGCCAAACGCAAGAAAGTTCTTATTGCACGCTAAATGCCTTGCACATTATCGTGGCAATCGCATGCCTTTTCATACGAATGTGCTGCTTCTACACTGTTTTGCATGGACTAACTTAAAGTTGAGACTTCAGAGACCAGGTCCAAAGCACACTGGAGAACACAGATTTAAGGCAACCATCTTTATTAGAAGTCTAATGTTTCAACGTCGTCATCTTCATCTCTCCTATTACAAGATTGCCCTAGTTTGTGAACACCGGACAGGCCTACACGGTGGAAGACCATGAAACCTCCATCCTTAATTTTAAGTTGAATTTTGCTGTGAAACCGCTGGGTTTCCTCACATCTGAGGGGAAATACACTAGCTGCAAGGCTTAAAATAGGAACCGTGCACGAATCACATCACTGCCATTATTCAGAATGACAGTTCAAACCTACTGGAGCAGGTTTGTGCTGTTATCAAACGCTGTTACAGGCTCTTGTCCTTACTTTTCAAAACACATGCCACAAGAAGGGTTTATGGGAAATGTGGTCTTAATTTTGAGGAGAAAAAAAAAAGTTACAAGTAGCACCTTTTAATATACTTTATGAGAATCAACTTAACACCATTGTTCTTACACAGTAAAGCCTACCCATGTGGTTTGTGGCTGGACGAACGCCGGCTTGAATTCCCGTACTCGCTGTGGAAATCTGCCTCAGGAAACAATGAGTAATGCTCGCACTTCTATAGATATTGAGATGAGCGAGGCAGGTAACCCCCCGCGGCTGCAGTGCAGCTGAATAGTCGCTAGAAGGAGACGGTTGTGTGAGCTTGGAAAGAGGTTGCATGTTCAGCCAAGTAAATAAAGGTTAGAAAGAAAGTCCCGAGTTTCCACCCAGGCCCTGACTCACCTCTGCTGGGGTTGGTCGTCCTTGTCAACTCGTCTGGTGTCTGGTGGCGTGAAGAGAGGGCAGACAGATGACGATTCAGCATGTTTTGGCTGCTGCATCCCTCCTCTCTTCCTCCTCATCCTCTGCTTCCCCAGCTCTCCACATGGTTTTCATTTTCTGTGCAGGCCGCAACGTCAAAAATCACATCTTTGGACAATTGCAAAAATATGTTTTTTCATCTGTATTTAGGCTGCTTTTTGGTTTTGAATCCACTACTGACAGATATCTAACATATAGAAAAGGGGAAAGAAACAAAGACCCCCGAGGTATTTCCAGTCTGTCTTTATCTCCTCTGTGCTTCTGTCCATTGTGGCGGAGAGGAAGTGGTTTCTGCAGCCAGAGACAGACAGATAATTACACTGTCAGACTGGGGAGATCATACTATTGTGCAATATGCAGACACATCCACGCTAATCTGCTATTTGTTTTTAAGTGATACGATTTGTCTCTATTTTATTTAATCAGAAACAACCCTCTTCACACTTTATCTGGGCCAACAACATGTTTGAACCCTGTTAACCCGCTCTTGACTCTGGCCTCTGTAGTGCTTCACTCAGACATGTTCTTTGGCCAAATCCCAGAAGTCTGGACTTCCCCGGGAGAGCTCCAACTCTGAACCGCACTCTTGTTAAACCAAGGCGAGCCGGGAGATGTCCCCAAGAACAAATGAGCGACTCCCATGAGAATTTCTGGAGCTCTACATGAATTATGTGGTTTTTCAGCACGTGACAGTCAGTGTTGGACCACACTGGGTGGCACTATAACTTTCAGAAGACAGTTGGGAGGAACAACATGGATGCTTCATTGCAACCCTTTGGGAGGCAGTGGTTACACATGTGGTGTGTAGTAACCCTACATAAATGGATAATGTGATAAAATACAAAGAATTTGATATTAAACTGTTCATTTTTTATATAACCATACTGTATATGCAGTGGTACATTATATATTGGAAAGACAGGCTTTTAATTTTACTCTCTTTTTGTACTATTTGATATTGATCTCGATAAATCAAATATGTACAAATAATCA
This sequence comes from Sebastolobus alascanus, assembly GCA_916701645.2. NCBI lineage: Eukaryota > Metazoa > Chordata > Actinopteri > Perciformes > Sebastidae > Sebastolobus > Sebastolobus alascanus. The sequence continues at coordinate 514,024 of CAKAOJ020000253.1, read as the reverse complement.
TCTTTAAAAGTCTTGGGGTTATTATTTATTATTATTGATATTATTATTATTATTATTCATAATAATATTAATAATACCAATAATAATAATAATAATAATAATAATAATAACAATAACAGCAGCAATGCTAATATTAATAATAATAATAATAATAATAATAATAATAATAATAATAATAATAATAATAATAATAATAACATTTTATATAATGTTTATATTTTATTCACTTATTTTATTGTATTTAAGTTGTATAGTTTTATTCTATTTTATTATTATTATTTTTATTATATTATTTTATGAATCTAGTTTTTACTTCACACTGTTTTACTAGTATAACTAACAATTACATTTTACATCTGTTTTTTTCACCGTCCACAGTTGAACTGCACTAACATGTATAAAAGGGCCTATACAAATACAAATACAGTTTGATTGATTGACTGATTGCTTGATTGGTAAGAGTGACTCTATAATGAGACGGACAAAGGAGTAAATAAAAGTAAATAAAAACTTCTTAGGGCCTACATGCTGATTTACTGACATGTTTTCTCTCATGTTGCCATTGCCTGTAATTATTTTAGCTACAGTCAGGGAATTGTTTGACTTGTATTTCCTCCAATCATTATGAGAGCATGTTGACTAAAAAAAGTCACAACCTATAAATAGGCAGGTATTTGTGCTTTCCTGGTTTCTGACATTATTCCCTAAGAGCTGAAATATGTCCTGGGCATCGGTGGAGCTGCTTTGGTGTAGGTCCCTGAATAACAACAGCAGTGTTATGATTGTTATCCTGGCTAACGGGGTCAGTGACTCGTCTTGCTCAGGTCGGGGAATGAAAAACGTTGAAAGACCTGATCTAAGCCATCATTTGTGTATCTAACTCTCAGAAATGCTATTTTTCTGCCAAGCAGCGCTCGGTCACAAAGATTTAAGCAGGCAACTCGAAACAATGGTCTCCTGTCAGCTTGATCAAACACTGGTAGGAAAACACAGAGTGGTGCTTTGAGGCCCGGCAGCCGGGCTCAGACCAGGCACACACACACAAATATGCAACCACATACATAAACACACACACACACACACACACACACACACACACACACACAAACACACAAACACACACACACACACAAATGCATACACATCCCCATATCAGGTATGCATCACATATGCATGCATGCGTTCAATTCAAAACACAGCGGGCATGCAGACTCACATGCGGGGAAGCACACACACATACTGTTAATCCTTGTTTCACTGGAATAGAAATGACTTCACAGGTTTGCCCGACCCCTGATGGAGGCGCTCTGGGTTGTTTGGGGAGTTTTAGACCGGCACAGAGACATAGTTCACATTAGGGTTAAGCAAAACTGGGTCAAACAAAAAGCTGCACATCCCAGGCCTGACCACGGGTTTCCAACTAAAAAATTGTATAAAAGACTGGAAAAAGCCACTATAAAAATAAGTTTAAGTTTAGTTTTCACTTGTAATAAGTAAAGAAAATCTTCCAATGGAACAAGTCTAAATTCTTATGGTAAAATTTTTTGAAATAAGATGTCATATTTAGGCCTTTCAAGATAAAAAAAAAAAAAAGAGATCTTGAAATTAACGGGGAAAACTTATTTTGAGCTATATTTCAGCCTGTAATGCTCAAAAGTAGTATTTTGTAACTTATTAACAAGATATTCTAGGAGTATTGCCTAAAAACAAGTCCCTATATCTCACTGAAATGTTACTTGTTAGGCGATTGTGTCTTATATAACAAGTGTTATGAGATATTTTGACTAGTATTTAGACCAATATACTTGGTATGATTTTGCATTTTTGCAGTCATTTTTGCGGCCTCGTTCATCTCCATGCAATCGACCCCTTTTCATCCCTCCCTTCGCCCCCATCATCCCACCGAACTCGACCGTTACCCAATCTTTCCTGCGTCCTCCAGCCACTCCAAATAAAACTACTTGTGTACTAATGGCCTGTAGACATTAACACAAAGCTACAAGCTAACTGAGTGGCCCTTGTTGATACCAAAGAAATATTGCCTTACACAAAACATTGCAAAGTCAACATGTGTGGCCCACAGGCTAAATAACAGGCCAACATGACACCGTATTTATATTTCATATTTGTCAGGTTAGCATAGTTTAGCACGTTGGAAGGATTTACTTGTTAGTCAGCGGCCTTCTCGGTCCAGCTGGCGTCTCTCTCTCTCACCGCTTCATCTCGCCGGTCGTTCAGCAGAAAGTGAAACGTTGATACTGAGTGACACAGTGATCCCTGTTCTTCAGCGTCTGCCAGCGATCTGAGCAGCAAACTGTGACCGTCTAATTCACTGCAACATAAACTCTCACACTCTGTGAAAATAGTTACGCAATAACTTACAAGGGATGTTGCTCCTCTGTGAAATATCCACCGCTGTGGTCCATACGGGAGGCTGGATGAAGTGCGTCAAATGAAATATGATTTGAAATGTTGCGATCAATCATATTAGACAGTGTTCTTCTGTGCAGCCACAACTATTTCAGCTTTTCAAAATGATCACATTTCCCTGGCTGAGTTTGGCACTGCTAAACTAAAAATATGTGTTTTATGTGCTGTTGTTTTGCTTTAAAGCACAAAGTAGCTCATGGTGGCTAATTGTAGCTAATGTTAGCAATCTTCAGATAGATATTGCTGTGTAAATGGCACTTGCAAGCATGCAGAATGACATGAAACACTGACAATGGCTCCACTTCAAGCTGCCTCCCAGCCCTCTGTCAGATGAAGCATCCCGTCGTGCATTATCATCACGATTAGGAGGCCTTTGCCTAACTCGTGTGCTATGCACGGCCCTGGCTCGGCTTATCTCCTGTATTTATCCAGCGCTGATCCACCGTAGCTCTGCCTGGAAGCTGTAGCCCAGTCAGGAATTCAGAGTTGTGACAAGGTTTACGTTGGCCGAACCGCCTGAAACTGGAGCTGAGCGCCGCAATGCAGTCAAATAAATCATCTAAAGAGAGAGATGGCGCAGAGAAAGACAAACAAATAGCTTTTTACAAAACAGTGTTTTCAAGCAATGGCTTTTCTGGCAGCGAGAGACAGAAAGAGAGAGAGAGAGGCAGAGAAAGGCAGAAAGAGACAGAGTTCAAATACATATCAGGTACACTAAAAGTGAATTTATAGTAAAGACTTTAAGATCGCGTTCCTGAGTGTCATTATGTGGTCAGCGGTTTCATTCGTACCCGAAAGCTTTGTTGCACCAGTTAGACAGCCAGTCTTCCTCTGTGTTTAAACAATAGCTGATTTTCTAGGAATCGTCGACTGAATGTGGTCCAGCGAAACAGAGACGGAGACAAACTCACAGACAGAGAAACCGAGTAATGACGATGGATGAGAGAGAGATGCTGATGTGGCTCGACAAAACGCAGCTGAGATTTTTTTTATACATCAGACAGCAAAAAGGAAAAAGAGAGAGAGGAAAAAGAGGAGTGAAGAGAGACAGATCGAAGGAGAGGAAAAGGAAAGAACAGTGAATGACACAGCAGAACCCAGGAGGCTGTTGTAACAACAGCAGGTCTGATTGGAGCAAATTGCTCCTCTCTTTTCCAATCAGTTTCAGCATGACTGAATCTGTTCCCGCTGGATATCTGCCATCAAAAGCTCAATGCAGAATTTACAAGTGCTCTCCCTCTCCTCAACAGTTGTTGATGTGCACAACTGAAGCTACTCAATGGCAAATGGCAACACTGTGTTTGCATGTTTGCAATACACAAGTTACAGGTGTATATACAGCACGCCAGCATCGTCTTACAAGGGCATTTACATTCTACTGATTTGCTTTGACAAATGTGTTTTCTAGGAAGTATAATTGGTGCCTGCAGCCCTTTTTTTCCAATTCAGTAAGTGTAACATCATTATACTGCACCGAAGTCTCAGGGCGGGGTTCAAGCGGATGGAGGGTTTACAAAGCTCTGGGTTATTATAGTAAACTAAAACCGAAACTTAAACGAAAATAAGCAGTGAAAATTATTTTAGTACACTGAAACAAAATAAAAAATGATATCATTTCAGAAGAAAACAATATTTCGTGGGTAATAAAGGAATTGAAATAACATAAAAATGATCGTAAATTCATTTTTTTAGTTATACCACTACAGAAAAAAAGGAGATGGCATGAATTTCCGTCAACTCTCGTGATGTTGAACCACAGAAATTGAACAGACTTCGCTATGTGCTATGCCACAATTGCTTCACTAAAGTAACGTGAAGATTAAACATTATGGCCAACACAGTTTTCCAACCATGTATTTTGTATATATATATATATATATATATATATATATATATATATATATATATAGCTACATACTTCTGAGACATTATAACTGGCCCTAACGAAAACTAAAGCTAAATATATAAAAACTGAAACTAAACTAAAACTAGCAAACACAAAACTAAACTATAATAATAAAAAAAATAATTGAAAATTCAAAACTATTATAACCTTGCTCAGGACAACAGACTGTGATGTGTTGTTAGGTTTAGGTTACTAAATGTGACTGTGTTAAAGTTTGGTTTTGGGTCAATCTTGAAGAAGTTCTTTGAGCTGCCTAAACAAAACTATAAAATCACACTTCAGTTGTAAGAGTGGATAGGAAGACAATATGCTGACAATGAATGTTTTGCAGCTATTTTCCAGAATGAACATTTGAATTTGGCAGTGAGCAGGTTGCAACATAAATGTTCCCTTTTCATGTCGATTAAAAGCAGAGCACTTATTTCATTTCATGTCTTACAAAACATATTTGATAATCTGTCTCTGCTCTGAGGTTGTGTTTTCTTTATTTCTTGTCATATATTGATACCGAGTTTCCTTTGCCTCCTGCCCTTGTGTGTTTCCCACCTGTGTGATTGTCTGCCCCGCCCTGATGAGTTTCACCTGTTCTTCATCAGCACTGCTGTCACCTGTTCCTCATTATCACCCTCCTCTCCTTGTGTATCTAGTCTCTCCCTCTTCTGTCAGCTTGTCTGTGTTTGTGGCTGCTTGTGTCCGTTTTGTGCCTATAGTTTGTAGTTTTTGTCCTTGTGCTTGGATTTGTTCAGCCTGCTCCCTCAGTTTTTTTACCATACCGTCATATATATGAATTACATTACTTGTCACCATAAATTAAAAAAAAGGGAAATATTTAGAGGGAAGATTTAACAGTTGACTCCTGAAAAACAAACATTTGTGAGCTGTTGTGAACAAACAATAAGAAAATTCTGGCAATGAAAAAACAAAACTTTTGTGGATTTTGTTATTTCTCGCATAAAATTGTTAGTTTGGCAGCTGAATGACTGAAATCTTCAGTGTTGGAGCCTCGTTGAGTGTTTTCACAGCATCCCCGTTAGCAGCTGTCAGGAGTTTCATTCATGCCTCGAGGCTGCGTAGCACCGTCCAGTTCCTTCTCCTCAGTGTTTAAACAAGGAAGATTTTTTTTTAGGAAACGTCCACTGATGAAGGTCCAGAGAGACACAGCTAGGCGGCCTGACTTTTCCCAAACACGGTTCACTCCACACCCAACCTGGAGCTTTCTCAGACTGATATAATCCAGCCACAATGTGCACTGACCCATTCTAAATAAAGAGATGTGGTCACATAATTAAATAAATAGAGCCAAAGGAAACAGTGAACAGGTGTTACGAGTGGATACGCAGTGATGGGACTCTATAAATCTTTCTGTTGATATCTTTAAAATCACAACGTCGAAGTCTTAAAGGACGAGATATAACCGTTCCTTTTTAATTTCAAAAGATATCTGTACTGGGCTTTAAGATGTGAAAATGTTTCCTCTGTCCAGCTGGTAAATCTATACTGTTACAGATAATAAACATGTGTGTGTCCTGGCTAATGTGAATGTATGAGTGTTGTGACTGAGACTAATTTCACAATTACAGACTCACTCATATTCTACTTCCTGTCCCTGTTTCTGTTTTGCTCTCCTCCTCATTAATCTTTCCTTTACCCTTAAAAGACTTCCTTTCCTCGCTCTACTCTTCTGTTCTTTCTCTCTTACACTTGAATTTTTTCTCTCACTTTCGTTTTGACTTCCTGTTGATGTCCAAATGGAGGCTGGGACCTGGTCTTGAGCTATGGGGTGTCATGCATGTGTCATACCCCATATAGCTCCAGTAATTGGAGCTGCGATATCAGGGGGTTACAGCAGACGGCGCTAGAAATAAAGGGATGCTGTCTGCTCAGGTGCTCTTTGGGTGATATCTGTCTGAAAAAACTTTTTGGGTACACTCGAATCAGCTCGAATGGATGGCGGCTGATAGAACGTTTTCATATAGAAAGCATTTGTTTATGGTCTTTTATTAAATATCTTTTCAATAATTGTATTGTATTATATTTTTCACCCATAAAGTTGGCTACTACTGACACCCTTCCTGCGGACGCCTCAGTGAAACGAATCAATCATCCTCATGTTCTATGATTCAGCAAGTGCAGACCAGATTTTACTGCACATATGTTGTGTTGTACCCCAATGACATGACGCAATATGGCGCCGTGACATCTCCTCTTTAAACCCTCCTTGTTGATTTCCTGGAGTATAAAGAACGATCTCAGGAATCTTTGATCCCTGATTGGCTCATTTCTCGACCCATCTGACCAATAGGAAGGAGTATAACAATCAAACATAAAGTATCAAAATGAACAAAATGAAATCATTCATTCGTTTTTGTCATCACTCTCTCTCATTAAGCTCAAGGCCAGGAAGGAATAAATAAAGCAGTAAGAAATGAGTAAACCACCCGTCTCAAATAATGATTTTTACTCTAGTTACTACATTCATGTTTTCTTTTTCATCACATTGTTCTGACATTGGTACCAGCCCTCAACGGAAAAATATCCAAAGCTCAGAACAATAGCCTTAAACTCTGTACATTCTACTCAATTAAATGTCATTACATGTGTGTAAGCAATAAAAGTTAATAGAAAGTGTGATTAACTCAGTGTGCAGCAGTACTCTGACTGTGGTTGGAGTCCGGCTGTGCTCCCACTGCAGTAAACTCCAGTCAGGGTCACGGTTTGCAGGCAGCGTTCGGAGGTATCTGGATGTGGGTAAAGAGTCTGAGCAGCGACTGAAAACAAGATTTATTTGGAAAAGCTGATCTCTTTCTCTGATTGATAGTCAATTAATCAAACAAATTACTTTTTTCTGGATCAAGGGTTGCTTCGGCTGACACGATAATCTCACAATCCCCGACCTTTCTTCCCTTTACTGCCTCAGAACATTTCTTTACTAAATCTGAGGCCCAATCTCAATGTCCCCCCTGAGGACTAAAGCCCTGAACCCTCAGGGACTTGACTGACATCACCTGGTAAATGGTTGAGTGTGAGAGGCTGCAAGGTCTTGAAATGGTATAAATATGAATGGGACAGCACTTTGCGGCGACATATCACGTTACCTTGACGATGCCAATTGTGGGTTTTTAATTTTACGTTTTTACTGTCTATTGGAAGGTCTTCAAGGCTCTTGCCTTATAAGAATAGAGGTAACTTCCTTTACTGGTTTTTGTCAAATTTCATTAAACAAAATTAAAAGAAATGGTTGATGAATAAACCGGTTGTGTAATATAGTCTAATGCTTGCATTCTTCTGATTTCATGTGTTTTATATGTACCGTCTTAAATCCTAAACATGAATGTCAATTTAAATATGCCTGGCTGAACACCCATGTGCTGTCCTCCTTGTTTATCGTTTTTTTCTTCTTTTTTTTTTACACCTCCGGACTTCCCCTGGTAATTCCAAATGCCGGAATTACAACTTCTGTGTCCGTCACGTGATGCCATCAGGCCCAAAAATACTTTTTCCCATAGACTTACATTGGGAAAGAGACGTCTGTAACTCAGTGGATATTTTTTTTAACAGTTGAATAGCCCTTATTTAAATCATTATGTCTTAAAAGTTGTAAAATGCACTAATAGCAGAATCCAGAGTTATTTTCCTCCGTTCATGTGAATGGGACCCAGTCCGTGGCTGGACCGAGGGCTGGGAGGCGGAGCTAAAGGAAAACGCTACTGCGCCTGCTCTATGGGCCCAATGGATGCGGCAGACCGCCGGATGATCCGGGTACTTTATCACTCGGCAGTCGAGCCATTGTGGCTTCAAGCGCCACTGAGCAACTCTCATAGGAATGAACATGCGCCCGCCTCCAATGCTGTATCCAGTTCCAGTATCTTTATACATCCGTGGGTAACTGTGGTAACTCCGTGTTTAACGTCACAACGCTATGAATTGTAAGTAATTCCCTCAGGCAAAGTCTGCGGACTGACGGAAAGTGTTCATAAAGGGCTCAAAATGTCTGCGAGAGAGCCCTCAAAGACTTGACTATCTGACAGTGGGATAGCCCTAAACCCTCACGAGCTTTGCAGGAACGCGTCTCAAAGTCTGAGTCTGTGAGTGTGGACGTTGGGATTGGGCCTGACATTCCTGTTTCTGCCTTCCTCCACTGAACACCATGTTGTCACTATTATGCACATACAGTATGTAAATGATTTGTTGTACGTCATACAAGAATGCTGCATTAATAATAAGAGCCACAAAGGCTTCTGTGCTTCCTCTGGTGTAAAAATACTGCAAGTTAAGCAAAGTTCAAGTAGGTTTGGCAAAAAAAAGAGTCACTTTATTCCACAAGTGTTGCATTAAATTCAGTGAGTGAGCCGAGTGGAAATGAGGCTTACATGAGCTTCAGCCTCCGCTGTCACAGGAGACGACCGTGGAGCCAGAGTGCATTTAGTATTTCTTTTCTTTTTTTAGTTTCTTTTCACGCCATCTCTACTCCTAACTCGAACCATTCCACCTTGGCTGCCGGCTACCAGAGAACAGAGGTCGTTAATTGTGCTCGAGTAGACTCACATGGACCGATGGAGGACCGGTGCACACACACACATCATGCATGCACACAGCAGAATGATAGTAATTGAAATCCTAAGTGTTGGGTATCCAGGAGTGAAAGCAGGAAGAAAGTCTTAAAACTCGGCTCTCCTGAGCATCCTAAAACACTTTTATTGGGTCTTTGTGTGCACGTGTGTGTACAGATGAAAAACATGCATATATATATTATTATTTTTTTCCTGCACAACGTGTTCTGGCATTGTTGTGTGCCCATGACACCGTGGTTGTAAAATATGCACCAGAAGGGTTTTGTATTGTTTGAGGGCTAAAGGGAATGTTTCCCTGAGGATCATGGGATCGACGGAGGAGGCTGGCAGAGCGGCTAAATTACAGAGAACAATACACAGACCTCCTCCCGGCGTTTAAAATCATTCTGAAAACAAATGATGGAGCAACATTTTGCATTTTTATGAACCCACAAGCTCATAGCCACCGCCTGAAGGAAGTGGCCTCGAGTTCATGTATTAAATATGAAGAATGTTTTCCTGCATGATGCCATCTCTTTCCTCTTTATTCCTCCAACATAACAACATCACATATTGATTTCTGAGCAGTATTTGATCAAATCTATATTCAATTTCCACATAACATAATGCACTTTTCACAGATTTGCAGTTTCACACTCACGAAACTCAGCCGGCTCCACCAATCACAGCGCAGAGGTTTTAGCTCTCACGGGGGAGCCAGCTAATTAGAGAGACCGGTAATGCGGCCCATATGAGCAGGGGCTTCTGGGTAGTCCCAGCAGGTGTCGCGTTGATTATGATCTGACACTCTTGTCGGCTGCTAACTAGAAGCACACCTGAAACACAGAGGAGGGGGTACAACAACAACAGAGTTACACTTGTCTTTTCAATGACGTCTGATCATAAAGATTGTTTTATTTTACTTTTTCTGAATTTACCCAGAATCCCCATGAGTTTGAAGAAACTTGTGGTCTACCACGAAATCGTAGAAACTACTCTTCCTGGGGTCCATACAAAAGCATGACATCACAATGTAAAAACAAAAACATGTAATTAAAATCCAAAGCAAAAAAAGAGGAAAAACAAACAAATGAAAAACAACCAAAACAACAAAAAAACAAAACAATAAATCAAGAACAATAAAACTACTAATGACAATAATAACACAAAAATGACAAAAAGTCAAAAAGGGAACAAAAAAATAATCAAAAAAACAAGGAAATGAATCAACAACAATAAAATGCAGCCCAGTCGCACAGCAGTTCATGAAATAGTCACAAAATTGAATGTAGTGATTCGTGTACATAGACAGCACGAAATCAACTGCTATGTAATCCACAAAATTGTGAACAAGTATAAAGAGCAACAAAATGAACGAGCAACAAAAAAACACCAAACTTTCGCCCAGGAGACCGGTGTTTGTGTCCCCTGTGAAACCAGAAGTCAACGTTGATTTATTTATCATGTAACTTTGGAACTTAAGTTACATCATTTCCGGTGTTATTTTAACCCAAACCTGAGTAGTTTTATTTTGAAAAGACTAGAGTGAAAATTGATGTGTGTTGCTGGAAATCGCACGAAAAATCCAGCCCCCAGGAAGAGCGCCGGGCTTTGAAGCAAATTTTTGTAGTAGCCAAACGGCGGTACTACAACTTCCGTGTCCGTCACGTGATGCCATTGGGCCCAAAACGACATTTTTCCCTTAGACTTACATTGGGAAAGAGACGTCTGTAAATCAGCGTATAATTTGGATACAGCGCCTCCAACGCTGTATCCAGTTCTCTTTGTACATCCATGCGAAAAATACGTTGTTGAAAGTCATGCTGAGCATCACGAAAAAAGAAGGATATTTGTGTCTTTGTACACAAATCAAATAGATTCAATTTTTGTGACTATTTCATGAACTGCCGTGTTGGCTAACAACAAAACCAGTAACCACACCTTAAAACATTCGATACGGCTCAATAACAACAGCAGCACCGTTATAAAACAGTGTATACAGTTGCCGAAATATAAATAAACCAAGACAATTCCTCATTAATGATCATATAATGATAGATTTTGGGATCACACACGGCTTGGAAACAGCAGCTTAACAAAGTCCAACTGTTGTTACACATCATGAGGCAATAAAAGTCACAAAATAAAGCACAGCTAGGATCAAGAAATTCTAAAAGGCTTTTAGCCCTTTACAAAGAAGCAACCATGTTTGGTTAACTAAGGGTTAAAGCATCCTCTTCTACTATCCCACTGTCAATGTGACTTTGGAGATCTGATCATAAAGACTTGTTATGACATCCGACTTGGCCTCATGATGTCTTATGTTCATCTCCCGTGGCTGTATTTAATTAAATGTGCCGCCACATCGCTTCTTCCTGCGCCGTCTCCCTGTTTACATTGTGTGTCCTACTAAACGCTCTCTCTGCTTTTCATGGAGGAGAAAACAAACGTCTGCTATCATTTCCATGCAGCGGCGGCGATAACACGCATTGCTCTGGAGTTTATTTGCAAGAATATCAAATGTGTTTTTGTTTTTTTTCCCCACATTGTTTTCTACATGCGCTTTCCATTATACACAAAGCAAAGTAATATGTTCCTACCCGGTGGTTTTTTGCCACACATGAGACGAGGACATAATGAGTTTTTGTCTCGATACAGTTTTTCTGTCCTTTCCCACAGTATTGTGAGGCTGTGTAAAACAATGTTTACCTTATATATCCTTATCTTAAATCTTCTGATTATTTCAATATATTCACCCACAACATAGAGACATTGTCATTAAAATAAAAAATACTTTCTTTGTTTTACTTTTTAAAAACCACAAATACATGTCAGACTGATGTTTAGCAAAATGCCTGGTGCGTTTCATACTGTGGCTAAAGGGCGCCTTGTGTGGCGGTATCATACACCGATGACAAAGCACCGGAATTTGATGCCCTGGGAATGAGAACGGGCTGGGTAGTTTAATTGGAACATGAAGAGGAAACCATTAAAGATACAAAAGGCCTACTATACACATTTTTAACTGGATATTGATATGTAGTATTACAGTTATTTTTGTCTTGACTACGTAAGTACGATTCAGCTTAATATTCACTAAATCTTGACATGATGGGAGTATTTTGACTGTGTGGTTGCTAAACTGTTGCAGCATTGTGTCGCTATCTTCAACTGGACTACTTTACTGTCTTTTTTTTAGCTGCCTGAATTTCTCAGAATCAGGTAGCTGGAAGACATAACCATGATTTGTCTACAAAGTGATTCAGGAAAAACAAGATCCTCTTCTATTCTTTCCAATCCACATATTATCAGAAACTTCTATCTCACTGAGTTATATGTGAGCAGTATTTTACACACATAAACACTATTACTTTCCCTGTGCTCCTCTGATATATGTTTGGACATGGAAATGCCATCAATTACAGTCTGTTCCTGCAAACATCAACAGTGAAGATGTTATCCTGCGGCTGCCCTCCCACGGCACAGATAACAAAACAATAACCTGCTGCCTTGTAAAGGCTATTTTTAGTAGTTTATAACGAGAAAAGACCTTTTAAAAAGTCTTTAACAAGGACCTGATGCCAAGTGTATGTGAGCTGTTGGGATTTACTACTTTATTTCATGACCTTTTTCTTTGGACCAGAAAGCTTCTTCAATCTTAAATATAAAATCTGATTCTCTAGGTTTTTCTGAATCACATGTATATCATCGAATTATCACTAGAATATTTTGTGATTTTGTATTGTTTTCAATGACGGAAAAGAAAAACACAAACAAACTGCAGTTACATGATATTTTCCCTCAACAGCAGCCCTTTGAGATCCATCTATAGACAACTCCACGTTACACTTAAAATGGCCCTTATCTCTAACTAAGGCCATATGATGCCACAGGGGGAGGTACATTACTACTGCCTGGTGGTTTCATCTGAGGGAAGTTTGTTAAAGTCGTTTATCCATGACATGACAGTCAGACCTCTAGCTGTGGTCGAAATCAAACACCCCCATCTTATCTGCACTTAAAGACCCCCCTACCTTAACCTCTTTACTTTGATCCTGCTGATGTAAAGGGAAAGTTAAGGGGGAACTAAAGGTGAATAAGAGGATGAGGGGACTTTAAGATAAACAGGATATTAGAACTGAAATAAAACGTACTGAAAGGGTGAATATGTATTGTCAATCTAAACTTAGTGTACATCTGTTACACCTGTGTGGTTAGACAGTCCCACTGTTGGGTATTAACATGTTGCCATGGATACGAAGACACCTGAGAAGGACACTAAACCTGATACCACCACTCATTAGAAATCACTCTGTTTTGACCAACAGGAGTGTAAAGGTTAATGTCTGAGGATCAGTATGTACAGCATGTCATTTTAGGATATTTTTTCCAGTTACTCCATGGACCACAGATTATTAAAACAGAATAATGCTGCTGCAGGACAGGGAAATACCGTATTTTAACAGCCTACTGTATTTTCACTGAGAACCCTAAAAGATTTTTAAACACTTCAACAGTTAAAACAGCCAGCAGAGACATATTCCCATGTTTCTGTGCATGATTGCCTCAATATTATTAAATATGGCATCACATGAAGTTAAACCAGTACCACTGAAAATATTTGTTTCTTTTTGGGTGACAGATATGTTATTAAAATTGTATATGGGGACACCTCACACAGACTTTAAGTCAACACTTTTACCACAGTTTTAAAACAGGGGATGTGGTACATTAAATAGGTAACCATAGCAACACTACTTGCTACTGTATATACTCCATTTGTTGTTCACTTACATACTTACAATTGCAGCAGCAATTGAATTTTGACAAGTGTTTAATCATCTAAAATATCAGCAAAAAGAGCCAGTCCTTCAGAATCCAACAACAAGGGTCATTTTACACCTAAAGTAGGGAAAAGTCCACCAAAGAAGAAGTATTTCTGCAGATTGTAGCCTCAATAGACCAGAGTATAATGCAGCAATGTTTTAAAGATCAGGTGAAATCACAGAAATCTCTCAGTACAACAAGTTATCTGGCTTTACTGTATTTACATCGTAATAGATCTACTTTTGAATTCAAAGAAAAACTTGAAGCCTGTGTGTTGTTGAAAGTCATTCTGGGAAGTATTAATCACTGACTAAATTTAAACCATAGTCAATGATTCACTCTCTTTCTCTAAGACAAACATCCCAACAACCCTCAGGAAAACATGGCTGGATGTGGATGCATTTCATCTCTTCCATTAATTGAGTCTGGGACTCAATTACTCAGGGACTCACAGACTTCTATTGATGTTTGATGGTATCAGTCATCTAGTTAATCACTGAATACATTCAAACTAGATGATTTTTCTTAAAGGGGCATTCCAGTGATTTAGTATTGGACTTCCATGAAGTTGGGGATTCAAATGTTGAGGTAAATATCCTGAGATTTAGTCCACAGTATAAAACCCATAATACATTATCATTTCCCATACTGTCTGGTAAACACCTACATTTTTCAAACTCCATGCCCCAGTTTGTAACCATAGACTGTATATAAGAAGTGGACATAGTCACCCATTGGTCTATTCTACTCTAAATGGGACCATAATTTACTAAATGAACTTCATGCTGTATTGAAGAAGACTTGAAACTAGCGATTGAGACCATAAACTCATGTTTACAATGTTTACTGAGGTAATAAATCAAGTGAGAAGTAGGCTCATTTTCTCATAGACTTCTATACAACCAGACTTCTTTTAGCAACCAGAGGAGTCGCCCCCTGCTGGCTGTTAGAAAGAATGCAGGTTTAAGGCACTTCGGCATTGGCTTCACTTCTCAGATCCTGGAGTTTGCCCACTGGTTGTAACACAGGCTTTTAAAATATACATAACTTTGTAGTCTCCAAGCCCAAGGTGAGATAAACCTGCTGATATTATCAGGGTTATTTTTCAGACATTAGACATTAGAAAGCTCCTCCAGAGCAACAGAAAGGCATTATAGAGCTGGTTTCAGAGTCCTCTTGATGAGCAAACTGAACTTCATGAGTAAAATTGGTGGATTACTCTTTTAGAATAACTCCTGGAATCGCTGGAATATCGTACATTGAGGATATCTAACAGTTAAAGAGTTTCCAGGGGAGTGGGAGGTCTGTAAATTTGAAATGGAGTGGCACTTTGGACAGGATAGCTTTACAGTACATAGCTGCATGGCACGGTTAGCACACTCTCTGATTAACTGGTAGGTGAAATAACACTGAAATGAAACTATTCTTCATTTTTATTGGGGAACCGCAGGGTTTCCTTCAAGCACCTCTGATGGGTCCCCAGCCTCCACTCTGACAGTCACTGCAGCAGGAGGATGAAACACATCTACCAGATGTGGCAGCAACACACCGACCCCTCTGGCAGTTTAATCCAGGCAGACGGATCTAACAGCCACAAAAGGGTCAGTGCTTTGTGTTAGGTTATCAACACATTGAGTAGGATTAGTGGTTCAACACAGGATCACGGCAGTACATGAACTAGTCATGAAATTTAATCTATTTGATTCGTGTACATAGACACAAATTTCCCTTTTTCAACAATGTATTTTTTGTGCGTTTTCCTACGAATGTCCAGAAACACGTGACGCATGTGTCAACTTCTGCTCTGGTCTTTTCAAAGTAAAATGACTTACTTAGGGTTTAGGAATAGATCAACTTGGTTAGTTTTAGGCAACAAAACTACTTAGTTAGGTTTAGTAAAAGATCAACTTGGTTAGGTTTAGGCAACAAACTACTTATTTAGCTTTAGGAAAAGATTTTGGTTTGGGTTAAAGTATCTCCGAAAGTGCTGTAACTTAAGTGCAGAAGTGACAAATAAATCAATAAATGACTTCTGGTTTCACACGGAACACAAACAGCGGTCTCCTGAGCAAAAGTCCTGTGCTTTTTGACCCACAAATCCACCCCAACCTCCTCCCTACGCGACGTTTGCCGCTCTCTATGCTTCTCGGTTCACAATTACGTGGATTACAGCTGTGCGACTGTCCTGGGCAGTTTAATCTACGCAGACGGATCTAACAGCCACAAAAGGGTCAGTCCTTTGTGATAGGTTATCAACACACTGATGGTTTAGTTGGACCAGGACTCTGCATTAGACTGTAACTGAACACAGGTGGGGTTTCAGCACATGTGACAGCAAGATAAACACACGTTTAAATACTAAAATGAGGAGCTACACACACTCAGGCCGTAGAGGGTGAGGTGGCATTTTAAAGCACACACCTACCTTTGCTTTCACCCCACATCTGAAAGTAATTCTGCGTCTGTGTGTGTGTGTGTGTGTGCGGTGGGAGGCCTGCCGGATTCCAGGGCGACCCCCCTCGCCAGGATGGCGGAGGAAAGGGGAAGGAATGGTGGTGGTGGTGGTGGCGGTGGGGAGGGTAGAGGTAGGTAAGCGTTTTGGGAAACGTGGAGGGGAACAGCAATTAAAATCCCCTTTTCTCCGTCCTTTTGATGGAATTCCCGGCGGAGTCGACTCAAAGCGGGATTAATCACCAGCCCTCATCCCCCTGAAACCTACATCCCTCACTCCCTCTTTTCCTCCTTCTTCACCCTCTTTCTTTCTTTCTTTACAAGTGTGTGTCATTTCCTCATTAATATCCTGGGAAAGGAAATCGAGGGCCCGGGCAAGGCAATGTAAACTTTCCTTTCTCTTCTCTGCTCGGAGCTTAAATAGTTGAAACTGTAAAGACTCTCTCTGCTCGCTCCAGTATACTAATCCAAAGATTATCACTAGATCTGACCTTAATAGACTTTCGTAGCAAAGTTTAAACTTTACAATGATTCTGTGTGTGTGTGTGTGTGTGTGTGTGTGTGTGTGAGGTTGTGTGTGTAATGACTTGTGTGCTTGCACATGGGCATGGGCCAACCCTCTGACTCTTTCCCTTGTAGCCGCATGGCCTTGTTATCAATGTAAGCCATGCATTGTATTACAACCCATAATTTAGTTTACATTGTGCTTGAGAAAGCACTAAATTACATGGGTCTCTGCTCAAAATGAATAGCCGGCCGCTCCACATTTGAGACAAATGTCTTTGCTTTTGCTACTCGAGGCAGAATTTTTTGCTAACAGTGCTCTGAAACATATAATTTTGTCCCAAAGTCCTGGCTTTTAAAAGCAAAGTACAGTGAAATCTAATAAGCCAAACTTTCAAAAGGGGTTTTCTCCTGCTCTGTCAAATCGTTATTTAGCTTTTCCCACTCACTTCTGGATAATATTTCTACTTCTCGCACTCGTTCCCCTCCATCGGTCTCTTTCTCTAAAACAAACATCCCAACAACCCTCAGGAAAACGCCGGTTGGATGTGCAGGCGTTTCATCACTTCCATTAATTGAGTCTGTGACTCACAGACGTCTATTGATGTTTAACGGTATCAGTCATCTAGTTTTGGCACGAGAAGAAGAGACTCTGTTATTACGCAGCTTCAGTTTCTTAATAACTTGCACATTGAGAAACAACATTTTCATTCCGGGAACACAAAGGAGTGAGTTCTCATTTTGAAATATTCTAAATTGTTTAACTCCTGAGATATTCGTCAGTAATGTAGATGTAAACTCAGATAACACACAATAGATTTTGACTTTGTTACGAGCAAAGATTTACATAAATGTTTTCCAGTTGTGTGTGAATCATTTTGGGATTAAACTGATCATCTTCTGGGAAGTGAGATTCAAAGATCAGACCATCAACACCACCCAATAAAAACAAGCCTTTCCTTCCTGTGACCTCTTGTTAAAAGGGTTAAAATCCAAGTGTGTGACTGTGTGACTCCACACTCTGGTGTTAATGTGATAGATTGTTGAAGGGACCTGGAAAGACTCTGATCCAACCATCTTCTACATTTAAATCAATAAGGAGAGACTGATTATTTATTAGTATAGGAACAGAGAACAGTTTTGGCAATTAACCTCCATAATGTATAGTAAACCGTCACACTAAGAAATGCTGGGTTGAAAAAAACCCAATATGAGTATTTTTTTTAAACTACACCGCTGGATAAATATTGGACTAACTACACGCTAAATTAATATAACCCAGCAAGTTGGATTGATCAATCAACCCAAATATTGGTTTATATTAGGGCTCTCAATTCATTCAAATATTTAATTGTGATTAATCACATGATTGTCCAAAGTTATTCGTGATTAATTGTAAATTAATTGCACATTTTCTATCTGTTCAAAATGTACCTTAAAGGGATATTTGTCAAGTATTTAATAATCTTATCAACATGGAGTGGGCAAATATGCTGCTTTATGCAAATGTATGTATATATTTATTATTGGAAATCAATTAACAACACAAAACAATGACAAATATTGTCCAGAAACCCTCTCAGGTACTGCATTTACCATAAAAAATATGCTCAAATCATAACATGGCAAACTGAAGCCCAACAGGCAACAACAGCTGTCAGTGTGTCAGTGTGCTGACTTGACTATGACTTGCCCCAAAACTGCATGTGATTATCATAAAGTGGGCATGTCTGTAAAGGGGAGACTCGTTGGTATCCAGAGAACCCATTTTCATTCACATATCTTGAGGTCAGAGGTCAAGGGACCCCTTTGAAAATGGCCATGCCAGTTTTTCCTCGCCAAAAATTGCTGGTGATCCCGGCCTTTTAATAAAAAAAAAATGGGCTTACATGTGGTGGGCCAAATCTAACCTGATGGCAGGCCAACTTTGGCCCACTGGCCCCACTTTGGGCAGCCCTGCTCTAGATGCTGTCAATCATCCAGTGATGGCCTCTGTTTATGATGAACAACCATGTAAAGTTAAGTATCTATAGAGGCTCACTGTGTTTTGGCACATCCCATATGTGGGTTTGACCTTTGACACCAGACTAATTCTCTCTGTCCCCCATGTTTCCTGTCTATATCCACTGTAAAATAAAGCTAAACCGATGAACAAAGAATAACAAATGAGTATGAAAGAGAGCTGCTGTCTCCAGACTGTTTCAAACTGCTCCAAAACCCCTTTAAATCTCCCGTCATGAGAACTTACTCCATCTGAAATCTGCCTCACCCACTTCCTCCACTGTGTCTCATTTAATTTCTCAACTGGGCTCTATCCTCCTCATCCTCCCGTCCATCTCTCAGGCTTGTGTGTGGACGATCCCCTCAGACGCCTGAAATCCCCTCTGCTTTATTCTTTCCTGCTGTGTTCTATATTTTCATCTTTATTTTTGCTTTATCTGATCACTGCTATCCCTCCTTCAATCTCCTTTATCCCCTCCTCCTCACTCCTTCCATCCCTCCTTCCACGCCTCCAATCCCACCTTAGCCTTTCTACCTCTCGCATTGGATCCAGTTCATCTCCATGTTTCATCCTCAGGAAGCCCCCCCATCTGGACGATCTGTCTCTTTTTTATCCGTCTCCTCTATCACGTCGGGTCATTTATTTCTAAAGCGTTGCCAACAAACCCGCTTTGTGTGAATTGTTTTACAGATGAAACAAATTACACATTTTCGTTCCTTCAATCTCGCCATCTGTCCGTTCATCCATCCACGTCTCCTCATTGTTTCACACAACATATTTCCCTGCCTCGACGAGTGCAGGTGCTTTCCATTACGTCCACACACACACATATGCACATACAGTACATGCACACAAACTTTGAAGTACATCAGATCCAAACCGCAGGAAGGGAGATGGCGGATCAGAGATAAGCTAGCAGCGTGGAGCCGTGCATGTTCATTGTGTGTGTGTGTGTGTGTGTGTGTGTGTGTGTGTGTGTGTCCTGCTATGGGAGCTTGACTCCTGGTGAGTTGGTGTTGGCTGTTACCAGCAGGCTGGTGGCTTTGATGTTATGACTTCAGTGTCTCGCCTCGCTGGGGTAAAAAACAGTGGAAACTGCAGTACAGCTAGATTTATTTCATTAGAGCTCAGTCTCATATCTTCGAACAGAAAATTAATTTTAGGAAGTCTAACAACCCAGATAAAATGTAAACCGTGTGTGATTTGATTCTTTCAGTGAAAGCTGTACCAATTGTGGATCCAATCAAACCCTAAATCCTGCAGATATTAGTTTCTCTGGTGGTTTATTTGCCCTCACAGACGGTCCTGTGTCATATTAGACTGGATGATTAAACCAGAATGGGGTATCATGTTTAACAATGTCACAACCTCCAATCTTAGAGGAAGCTCTACTTTGAAGCGGAGCTGTTTTTAAGGCTTTTGGGACAAAGTCAATCCTCAAGTCTTGAAATAGCAAGTCTAACAAGTCAAGTCTCTCAGGTAGCTGAGTGCTGACCATTAAAATTAACATTTTCCTTTCAGAACTGTTACAGTAATAGTGTTTTTTATATTAGTCCTTTCAATGCATTTGTCCAATAATTAGATATTCATGATCTGTGGCCATGCAAGGCCTGCATGTCGCTGTCTTTTATTAATCTGGGATTTTACCAGGACAAAACTTGACACTTGAATGGTTTTGCTTTCGAGTTAAGTTTCAAGTTAGGTCAAGTCTCACAGCAGTTACTAAACTATGACGCTCTACGTGGCCGTACTTATGGCGTGAGTAAAGGAGGAAGTCAGGTGCCATAGTATAAAGAGGGAGAAGTCCGCATAGGACAAAAAACACAAGATTTTTAACTTGACGTATTTTAAGTCAACGTTGCGTTGTGTTTGCGTTGCGTTTGCGTTGCGTTTGCGTTGCGTTGCGTTGCATTGCGAGCAATATAATCAGGGGAAAATTTACAATAGGACTGTGCGGCTTTTGTAGCCGCTAAACCTGCAGAAATAGACAAAAAGAAACATAAGAAAAATAAGGTTATATTCCCTTTCCTCTCTCTTAATTGCCTTGGGGAGGTTTGGATGGAAGTGGCTCTGTGTTCAGCCCCTCCTGACGAGACCTCTGGCTCAGACCGACTCTCTCCCGTCAAAATCGACGCATTGGCCTCAAGCTGAATTTTACTTTTTTTACAGAAATGTGGTGTAAATGTGCCTGATAAATGTGTGGTGGAGCAGAAACTGACCCTGGCTCTGCCCCCTGTCTCCTCTACAGGAGCTGCTGGGGGGGATCGTCACAGAGGAACAAGGGTCACACATCAAACACACACACATGAACACACACACCTGGGAGCTGCCCAGTTCAAGTGTAATCTTGTAGTGTTGACCATGGAGCAGCTCCTCTGGAGCAGCTGGGGGTTCGGTGTTTTGCTTTAGAGCGATGAGTTTTTGTTGAGGGAGAAGAGGAGGTTGATGCTTGATTTTATGAAGGAGTAGAGAGTCTGGCTTCTTCATTTCCTTTTCCTGGATCTCTGTCCCTCACCTGACTGCTTCTGCTGAGAGTCTGACAGCCAGTTATGGGATTCAAAGTGATAACTCTCTGCTTTTACCCTCTTCACTCTGTCCAGATGGCAGCTCTGGATTATCCCTCTGTCATTCAAACTTCTCCCATGTTTCCTCTGTGAATCTGTTGTGTTTTTCTTTCTCTTTCTCTTTCCTCTTATATCTGTCCATCCAGTCCTTTGTATCTTTCTCTTACTGAGTTGTCCTAGCTTCCTATGTTTATTGTTCAGTACTGTGATTTAAAAAAAAAACAAGCTGTACATGTTTCACTGAAGTGGTATCTCCACATTCAGTGTTGTTTTGGTAGTAACATTGTTGAGTGATGGAAGAAGTACAAACACCTCAAAATTGTACTAAAGCAGTGGTTCTCAACCTTTTCGACTCATGACCCCCCCAGAATAATCAGGTTGGTGTTTGCGTTGGTTAGTGCAGATTTTTTGAAGTGTGGATGTACAGTATGTATACTCTCGCGTTCTGCAAGGTAAAATTATTATTTTTGTGAATGGAGTCCGGTGGCTTTGAAGAGAGCGATATAACGGCTTCAGTTCCCCGTCAGAAAGGGCTGTCTGACATCGAGGTAATGCGACTATGAACGGGAGCAGCTGAAAAACGCATTTTAGCCACCTAAATAATATCAGTATCAGTTTAATTGTATATTTTGAATATTTTATGCACTTTACTTTGCTGAAGCCGTTATATCGCTGTCTTCAAAGCCACCACACCAGACTCCGGTCACAAAAACAGTAATTTTACCTCGTAGAACACAGGAGTTGCTGGTCTACCGCTTTATCGATCGGTTATTTAGTTTGTTTTATTGTGTGACTTTCGGATCCGAACTGACGTGGTGTCCACACAGCAGTACATTGCTTCGCTTCCATGCTGGTACTCCTGTCTGCTTCTCCAAACTGGGAGTATGCCGACCCGCCATCTAAGTTACTGTATGTAACGTGATTACACTGACTATAAGGACATCGTAATCATGCGTGGGAAAAAGTTTTAAGAAGGGCTTGGGAAAATAGCATTTTGACACTAAAGCATACATACTTTGACCAAAATTTGAATGTTGGGATTTGAATACATAAGGAACACCACTACATAAAAACCTCAAAATCCCCAAAATAATGGAACTGCCCGTTAACATGTAAATAACAAAAACTTGACAGAAAACACACACACATGCGTTCAGGTATGCACGTCTCACCAGGTTGAAAAGCTGCATGTTTGTAATCATATCTTCATAAATGGAGCAGATAGCATCACAGGCGAAGAACTGGGGGTGGAAATGAGATGCTGATAGGGTAATAGCATTACCATAGATCCTGTAACACACACACACACAGGCCTGTGATGGTATTCCCTTGGTGGATCAGGTAACATGCTGTAAATTAGCCAGTGATCCATGCTGGCAGTTAAACAGGGCAGTCAGCTCAAATTTGTGTCAAAGCGTTTCACAAGTGCCCACTTTCATTAAAGCTTTCTCTCCAGGAAAACCTTTTTCCTAATACAATTCTGATACTGATCTAAAACTTAAAAATAAAATGTACATTGTGCAACAGGTTTTGCCCGTAAGCGCCTATTTTTCCACGATGGAATTTGAACCACAGGATTATTTTAGTTATTGTAAATTATTAAGATCTTATGATAAGAATCTGATATTTTTGAAACCATGAGATTGATATTAATACCAAACTAAATGCTTTGGCAATGCTTTAATAACATTAAGAGCTAATTTTAGCTTTTGCTGCTAAATTAAGTTAAGACAGAAATATATTTTCCTGTGTAACACACCCACACATGCATGTGTGCACAAACACACACAAAACATGCACACACCAACACACAGTCCTTTGCTTTGGCATGGCTTTTATATCCGGCCGCGATTTACGTCTGTTTTGATTGGCCCTCAGAGTAGAGGGGTTTGGAGGTGGCGAAGAGGAATGTGTCCACATACACAGACACACACCGATTTATTTTCGCATCACTTTCATATCTCTAAAAACACACACCACCCGCACCTCGCAAAAACAGACCCTGTCTTTCTCTTTCCCTCCGACACTCAGACTAAAACACATCCGTTAACTTTCATATCTTAAACTAAAACACACACACACACACAGACATACGCTGAAACACACGGACACATAGCAGGCAGGAATGTGTTGTTGTTACGGTGGAGCTGTGGAGCTGCTCAGTACTCAGCACCTCCACACCGATAAGACTGGAGCTATCTGATAGAGAAGAATGTAGACAGACAGACAGAAAGGAAAGTGCAGAGATGGATGGAGGGAGGACAGACGGGGAGGACGCGGAGGAGGAGACAGAGACAGGAAGTTAAAAGACAGAACAGTTTATTCAGATTTCACACTTTGAACTCACGGACCGCGTTAACTTTTGCAGGAATGTCCAACTTTCAGATGTTTTTGAAAACAAATATATATATATATTTATTTCCCAGATATTTCCTCAGCTTTCCCACTCTGAATAAATGCAGTTAGAGGCAATAAGTTGCAGGATGAAACGCAGAATTAATAAGTGAATTAAATTGGTAAACAGAGTCTGACTGTTGCAACATTATTACACCAATATTTTCAGTTTTTATGGCAAAAACACACCTTTTTAGAATTCTATCCCATACTTAAAGTGACTACCCCATTTTCAAACATTGTGTAATTCATATATTTGTGAAATATACAATTTTGGGCAGCGCGCAACTCCGGGGTCTGAAAAGTGAAGCCAATGCTGAAGTGCCTTAAACTTGCATACTTTCTAACAGCGAGCAGGGGGTGACTCCTCTGGCTTCAAAATGACAGTCCACAAACCAAT
This sequence comes from Sebastolobus alascanus, assembly GCA_916701645.2. Classification (NCBI taxonomy): domain Eukaryota; kingdom Metazoa; phylum Chordata; class Actinopteri; order Perciformes; family Sebastidae; genus Sebastolobus; species Sebastolobus alascanus. The sequence continues at coordinate 489,996 of CAKAOJ020000253.1, read as the reverse complement.
GGGTGACGTCACAGTGACTACGTCCACTTCTTATATACAATCTATGATTTTGGGACAAAAGTCAGAAATGTTTAGTTCACATAGTCTGCAACTCTTCATACACATAACAATAATTTTATTTTATTTTTATTTTACCTTTATTTTACCAGGAAGTCCCATTGAGATCAAAAATCTCTTTCACAAGAGAGACCTGTCCAAGGTAGCAGCCATACAAAATCACAACACAATAAAATACCACATGATATACAATAATTTACATTAAACAGAAGATCAGCTGTTTAACACAGTGGCCTCTCAAGAAAAACAAGTACATGATGCCCTTGAATTCATCAATGGATATGAATGTTTCTAATTTTAAGTCCTTTTGTAAACTATTCCATGCCCCAGGTGCACAGATCTGTCAAAGCCAGTAAAAATAAGTGAAAACTGCCTCTTAAATCAGATTCCTTTCAAATAAATCTGGAATTTGGGGACTTTTACTCATTCTTCTGTTGCAAAAGAACATACTTGGAAATTTCACAAACTCCTGAGGGGGGAAATTACCAAATCATTTCATGCTGAAACATCGATTCTGGCTGCCATTAACACATGACCCAGAGACAGAAAACGCACTTGAAGCTCCACGTTTGAGATCTGTCTAATAAAACAAAATCAACGGAGAGAAAAAGAAGACAAAGAAAGAAGACAAAAGTTGTGAAATCCTGACTTTGTTTTGGAACCGGGCAGCTCACTGGTTCTCTGTCAGCCGTCACCTGGTTATTTATAGACCTTATTAGACATCTGGCTTCCAATCAGTCTCCAGTCTCCTTATACAATTTATCCTTTCATCCCTCTTTCCTCCTCTCCCTCCATTTGTATCACCACCTTTGACCTTTCCTTGTTAGGGAGGAAAAGGAAGAGGTTAACCTCTGCACTGAATACACACACACACACACACACACACACACACACACACATACTATCTCAGTGTCCCACAGCCTTTACCGAGGTTCCCCCAAATCTACATCTAGATAATTAGCTTTCACCTCAAATTCACAGAAGACGACACAGATTAATACAAATGGACTCTCTTCTAATTGTTGGGTTAATTGAGGGCAGCGGACAATGATATCACATATATATTATATATATCTCTTACAGACCATTACTTATAACAGAAGTTCCATTAAGACATCGCAGGTATGTTATATTCTGCTTTGCGGCGGCCGTCCCTAATCTCTGGAACAGTTAAATATTCATATTAAAACTGCTCAGACTGCAGAAACATTTAAGCTGAAGACCCACCTCTTCTCCTTGGCGTTTGATTAAGTTGAGGTGGACACCTCGACTTTATCTTCTTTTGCGCTGCACTTCTTTTACTACAATAATGTGCACATTATGTTTATTGTTTTCCTTTGTGTTTATGGTTGTTTGCTTTGTATTCACTTGTATTTTGTGCCTATTCAGCACTTTGGCCAACTGTTGTTGTTTTTAAATATGCTTTACGAATAAAGTTTGACTTGACTTGACTTATCATCACATGTCTTGTATAACTAGAGCATCACATCTTTGGGATTCATTTGAGAATATTCAATGACAGCTTTAAAGTAAGAGTACACTTTCAGGGCAATGTGATACTCACATGCACACTCTATTTTTTAATGGTTCTAAAACAGGTTTATGTTTTAAAAGGAGAGTAACTCAGCATATTGTCCATGTTTCTCGTCGTTTTGGCCACACACTTTTTGTTTACTCAGCTCTGTTTTTTTCCTGCCAGACAAAGGATTGTAAATGCAGTTATCAGGGACCTTGTGTGCGCATGTGTGTGTGTGTTTAGCAGGTTTTTCTAGCGATTGGGGAAACCACTGTCAGTGTGAACAGAAATATTTTACTTGGGTATCTGCCATTAAATATCTCTCTTTCTTTCTTTCTTTCTTTCTTTCTTTCTTTCTTTCTTTCTTTCTTTCTCTTTTCCGTCTGTCTCTCCTTTCCCTCCCTCGGACTCTAAACCACTGAAACTACATTTAAACTGATGCGACGGTCAAAACATTAACAAAACTGGCAATAAAGAACAAGAAATAACTTTTATTTCGGTCCTTGAGCAGCATTTAATTTCACTATTCATGCCAACAATGATGTGATGAAATGAACCAAAGAGACATTATCCAGAAATGAAGTTGTAATTACAAATAGTGAGTAATATTCATCTTTTAAACACACACATGCTCACAGAGACCCGTTTCCTGTCTGACTGTCTGTAGATAAATGCTGTTGTGTCTGTCAGTAAATAGCTTAGAGCTGTGGTACAACACGAGCCTGAAACACACACACACACACACACACACACACACACACACACACACACACACACACACACACACACACACACACTCCCAGAGAGGGTCAGCTGTGCAGATGTGCTGCGACTCAATCAGGAGTTTAATCACAGAGGTTAGAGTTTAATGAGTTATTATTACTGAACCCTAAATCACACAAACACACGGCTGGCCAGTCATTAATACACAGTGTGTACTGTATATGTCAAAGACCTGCAGCCTGTAACAAATAGCTCTACAGAACTGTGCTGCGTGGCTTTCTGAATTGTTTCCAGGTTTTTAAAGCTGTGTGTTTGAGGAGATGTTAAAGGGTCAGTTCACCCAAATCACATGTGGCATAGGCAAGTATTTTTAGCTTTTATCAGAATCAGAATCAGGTTTTATTCGCCTTGTATACAAGAAGGAATTTGACTCCAATTTTATGCATCTCTCTAAGTGTACTTACACAGAAATAGAAAGAACAGCTAGGGACAAGGACAACAAAGCTGGAAAATAAAGGTGAGGAATAGACAGGACTGTTATGTACACAAGTAGTGGAAAAAATAAATATTATTTAAATATATATATAAAGCACCAATGACCAACAATAAAATAAGAATAAAATAAAAATGTCCATATACATGTCAAGTGTTCTTTAAGTGTAAACAATACAAATGGTGCAAAGAAATAAATACTGAATGGATATACATGGACTGGAGGATTATGTACAGTATGTACATGTATACATGTCTATATACTATATGTAGGATTTATATTGACAGTGACAGATGATATGTATATATTCAAAAAAGTTAGTGCATTAAAGACGGTAAGAATTATAATTATAACAGCAGCAGCGGATATTCATCAAGGTTTTCAGATATTGTGGGGATGATTGGATTTTAATTTTTTACACTCAAAATTACGTGTAGAGTAAAAGAATAGTGGAAATTGTCCACAGCAAGATCTAAAGATCGTCCTGAGTAACTGAGAAAGGAAGAAAGGAAGAAAAAGAGAAAGAAAGATCTTTCCACGTGCATCTTTGTAACTCATATCACGTTGTAAAAGATGGTTTTAGTAGGTTTTCTTTCATTGTTTTTGAAAGAGTGCGACACACTATAAGAGTATCACTAACTGAGGCTGTCCACAGACATTTGGATCTGCCTGAGCAAAATCAGCCTTCTAACACACCACCAGAATAACAGCCTGGTGTGTGTGTGTGTGTGTGTGTGTGTCTTTGTGTGTGTCAGTGTGATATTCTAGTAAATTAGACCATCAATCAAACATGGGAAGCAGCGAGAGAAAAAAACCTTGCACTGAAACAAAGGCGCTGCAGCAACATGTGGCATTATTTAACTGCCCATTCAAGTGTGTGTGTTTGTGTTTGTGTGTACTCGCAGTACTACGCTTGAGAAAAGCGCTGTGTAGGCTATTATTTAACTCTGAGTTGTGGACTTTCAGGGCACAGGGGTTTATTAGAGACCTGAGGACTTTTTTGACATGACATCATGATATAAAGAGTCCATTCAGTAAAGTGAAGTTGGGCTAGTTCGACCAGAGAGTTTAGATTAGGACTAAAGTTGGTCTGGTGGTACTTAAGGTTGGAATTATGACTACAGTTAGACGAGCAGGTCCTGTGGTACAGCGGGCCTGGCACATGCTCCTGATTTTTTAATTTCCTGGTGCTTTTTAGTTGAGCAGAAAGTCTCAAAAGGTGCATCAAGCAGGTGTGGCTAACACAGTTCACCTACGACAGGGGTCTCCAACAAGCTACCAGTAGCAAGCTTCCCATTTCTGAGTGGCTCTCTAACGCTGATTTCACACCAAGCAGCGGCGAGGTGCGGCTCACCACAATAATAACATTTTTCTGCAGCCGGAAGGCGTGTTCACGTGTTTTAGGGAGGAAGAAATTCTTCGTAACACAGATCAACTTGTCACAGGAGTCACAGGTTCTGTTTACTGATTGGCTGTGGGTCCTCTCTGGCTTTACTTCACCGCCAAAAGGTAAACTTTCCCAACTTTTGTTTGGCCGCATTTAGCCGCAGAATCATCCTGCCGCAGCTCGCCGAGCTCGGGTTTCATATGCATTGAATGGCAGCTCGCACCAGGCCGCTATCCTGCCCCCTGCTGACACAAAATTATTATTTGCCAATCAGCTCAGCAATAACGTCGAGCAGCTACTTTTCACTGGACTTTCCGGCTGGTAGCGGTCTATGAACACAGAAGGTAAAGGAGCTGAAAATAACGCTTAAAAGACGACAGTCTCTGTTTACCAAACTGACAAAGAAGGCCAACGCAGCAACAGAGGCTTCGTTTAGTGACACACATCCTAACGAAACACAAAAAGCCCTTGGCGGGATTGTAATAGAAGCAATGATTGCGGTTACCGAAATGTTATTAAAGGACAATAAAAGTAAGACAGATATTATGTCTGCTATTGGCGATGTACAACTTGGTGCTGGACTAGGATAAGTGGGAAGTGAACAGGTCTCTGGCAAGTTGTCTCAAGCCTCGGAGTTACACCTGTTGGACTGTAATAACAGCTAAATTCAGGACTACAGTTAGACTAGCTGGACTTAAATATGTACTATAGTTGAAAGACGGTCTCGTGGCCTAGAAAGTAAGGAGTAAAGTTTGCGTAGTTAGAGGAGGAGGAGGATAAAGTGAGGGATGTACTGGTCAGGGTTTTCCCCCTAAAAAATACTTCAAATGTGGTCCGTTGTCATTACACATAAGTATAATTATGTGTGTGTGAGTGTGTGTGTTCAAAGTGACATGGGGATGTTATCATAGCCCCCTTTAAAAGTTGGCTTTCTCTTCTCTCACTCTGTCTCTGTCTTTCTCTCTCTCACACACACAAATGGAGGAAGTGTGTACACAGTGTGTGTATGGGGAGATAATAGCTTTGCAGAGGCCGCAGTAGAGCTCAGCCAAATATCTGTCTGGCTAAAGGATCCATTAAACCACACACACATATGAGGACATACTTCATCACTGACATAGAAAAAGTACAAAATTAGGCGAGCAGACACCTACACTAATACCAGTACAAAGCCTCGAGAACACACACACACACATAGTTGCCAGCATACGCACACAGCTGTGTAACGAGGACCATTAATGTGCCATCAGATATCAGACATTTAAATGCGTGAGGCCCAGTGTGAAGAGAAGTCCAAACTTTCCACCAATTATTCTCTAATCTGTCCATTGTTGGGATGGAGGGAGAGAGGAGGAGGAGGAGGAGGAGGAGGAACAGAGAGAGGAGCGGAGGAAAATACATGAGAGGAAGAGGGAGATGAGAGGCAGGAAAAGGCCTCGGAAACACCAACATTATTACATTTTACATCATATTTTATTAATTTCAGCAGAATCACCACAACTGGATTTGCTCTCAAACACATGCAGCATATAGTTAAACTTTGGTTAACTGACATAGGAATTCATACCGTCTTGATGGTGCTGACCTGTGTGAACGGAGAGAACCGGAGAGCCAAAAATGGAGGAAGCTATAAGGCTCTTTGGATTTTGTGCTAGCGAAGAGAACAATAGACTTGTTTACTGCTATATCAACTTAAATAGTGATGATATGTCAAATGATGCGAACAAGTGGGTGGGAACAAGTCATTGTTTTGCAAGTCACAAGTAAGTCTCAAGTGTTTGCACTCAAGTACCAAGTCCCAAACTATGAGTTTCAAGTCCTAAACAAGTCATAATGCATGCGATCCAAAGGTAATGACATTTCAACAACACAGTAAGGTAATGTTAGTTCTTCATGGTTTTCTCCTGCAACTTGATTGGATGCTGTCGGATTGGTTCAAAGTGGATCTGTGGAATTAAGCGTAAGAAGTAATTTTCGATCAATTTGGAGGTAAATATTGGGGTAATTTCGCAGTAATTCCAAAGAAATTTCAAATAGGTTACTTGCTAATTATCACTTAATTACCATGAAATTTGCGGACCTGTAAAATGAAATGTTATTGCAAGTTTAAGGTTTGGAAAATGTCGGCATCATGGTTGAATATTTTAAAAGGCCGGCAACATAGATTGCAGTTTCATTTTAGCATAAATGTTTAGCCATTCTACAAAACGAGCACATGACATCCTGCATTGGCAGGGCTGGAATATGTCTTTGACTTATGCAGAGAGAACGACAACAGAGAGGAAATTCTGTTTGACAGCATGATATTAATGCGTGCCTTGTTGCCTCAGTGTGTGTGTATGTGTGTGTGCATGCATCAGTGTGTGTGTGTATGAGCAGTGAAGCGTGAAGCTGTTACTCCGGTCACTAGCTCGGTCCTGCACCACAGAAAGATGCTAATTAGTAGCTCACTGTCTCTCAGCTCATAAAAATACAGACTGGGACAAGAGAAACAGAGAGAGAGAGTTACAGAGAGAAAGATGATGGGATAATGGGAAGGAAGAGAGAAATAAAAGGAGAAAGAATGACAGGAAGAGAAAGAGAGGAAGTTTAAAAGCAGAGAGAATGAGATGGAGGGTTGAAAAGGGCACCCGAGGGATGACAAGAGAAAGAGTGAGGAAAGACAGAAAACGAGAGGGAAAGAGTGGCAGCAGTTATGTGGTGTGAGAAGTTCAGCATAACTCTGTTCACTTCAAAAAAGCTTAATGTCTCATTTTGTTAAGCACTCTGCATGTTTTGGGGTTTTTCCACTTAATTCACTAAAATAGTGGAGACTGGAATAGTGGGAGAAAATGATCAGGACGGGATCATGAATCAAAAAGGTCCGGAGCAAAATTTTAAACCCTCAACCTCAAAAGTTAACGACATGCATCTTATATCCCAATGAGCCCAAACAAAGCCGTCAGAGAGCGGTTTCATACACTCATAAGCAGCGGTTTGTGTAGGGAAAAAGGATCATCACTCCTCCATTTTGAGTGTTTCAATGTGTTGTTTTGTGGTACTGCAGTTTTTTTTCATTATTTGTTTGCCCAAACTCTCCTTGCTTTCAGAGACGGGACTTTTCCAGTTGACCACTTATTTTTTTTGTCTTCTAACCTCATGGAAGGAATTGTTAGTCACTGTTTAATTTTCTTCATTTAAGCCAATTTAAAAATCTTGTTTGCTACATTTGAATTCACCCAAATATATAAAAATGACATGGATACATAATTGTTTTGGTCCAATTTTTAGATTAGACTTTGCTATGAGCTGAATTATCCCACTGAGGGAAACCTGCATACATCAACAGAACCGACATGTTTTTGTCAAAATGAAGAAGTGAAAATACGACAACTAGAAGTGAAATCCAAAGTGAAAGATGTAGGTCCATGTCAGTCCCCCAGGAACAGCGCTGCCACTGTAACACCGATTCACACCAGGCAGTGGCAAAGTATGACTCGCCACGATAATTAAATTTTTCTGCGGCCGGGAAGTTCATGTGTTTCAGACGGGAAGAAATTCTTTGTTACATAAGTCAACATGTCACAGGATCTGTTTATTTATTGGCTGCGGATCCTCTCTGGCCGCACTTCGCCCGCTAAAAGTTAAACCTTTTCCAATTTTTAGTTTGGCTGCACTTTGCTGGAGAATCAAATGGACGCAGTTAACTGAGCTCAGGAGCGGCTGCCGCAGTTTTTCATAGATATTGCATGGCAGCTTGCCAAAGGGGCCCCAATTCGCCGCTGCTCTGGTGTGAATTCAGCATAAGGTAAATTTGCCGTATAGTAGTCATGTGACACACTCATGCTCAAAAGGCATTTTTTTCCCCATACACAATAAATAGAAGAGGAGCGGCGGTAAAACGGTAAGTAAATCTTTGTGAGCGCCAAAAACACAGAACAGAATTTGACCCATAAGGTCCAATAAAATTTGGAAAGTTTAGATGATGAGTCATGATTATTTTGTTCCATTTGTATGTCATGGGAGCAAACAGGAAGTCAGCCGGCCAGAGGAAGTATCCTTCTTAATTAGGGCTGTCAAACGTAACGCAACATGAAGTTAATGCAAATTTGTTTTAACGCCACTAATTTCCATTGGTACCAACTATGTCAATAATACTAACTTGTAGGAAGGAGGCTAAATAACGCACCAAACTTGCACTAAATGTTAGCAAGGAAAAACTGGCATGGCCATTTTCAAAGGGGTCGCTTGACCTCTGACCTCAAGATATGTGAATTAAAATGGGTCCTATGGGTACCCACGAGTCTCCCCTTTACAGACATGCCCACTTTATGATAATCACATGCAGTTTGGGGCAAGTCATAGTCAAGTCAGCACACTGACACACTGACAGCTGTTGTGGCCTGTTGCGCTTGAGTTTGCCATGTTATGATTTGAGCATATTTTTTATGCTAAATGCAGTACCTGTGAGGGTTTCTGGACAATATTTGTCATTGTTTTGTGTTGTTAATTGATTTCGAGTAATGAAAATATACATATATGTGTATAACGCAGCATATTTGCCCACTCCCAAGTATTACATACTAGACAAATCTCAATTTTTAAATATTTTAATTCAGCTCTATTCTTAATACATCTATGGTCTATGTGTCAGACAGAAGATGAACACGCACGTTTCTGGGACATTGATTTTCTGGTTAAATTACCTGATGAGTGCTGAAAATATAGATATAAAAGTAGCAATGCGTACCAGTAGACATTTGTGAAAACACTGAACCACCACCAACAAGAAGAGGGACAATATAAGGGCAAAACAATAAAACTGTTACCACATTGTTTTGAGAGTGCTGAAAATCAGATCAGTCTGACTCATGCTGTCTCCTCTACAGCGTCTTCCTTTTCTTTGGTTACTGTTTCCTTCCCTCTGTATCTCTTTACATCTTATATACAATGTGCATGCTGTGTCTTTTCTTTATTCATTTAGTGGATATGCAACACATGGAGACAAAGCAACACCAGATGTTTCCACAAAACCATTATTTTTTGTATGTTGTTGTATAGAATTGGATGTGCTCTCCTGTCCTTGTAGTTATTCTCTGCTCAAGCTCATTTAATCCTTTTAACATTTTAACCTGGAGTTGAGTGCTGTTTGGTTGGCTCACGGGGTCATGACCTCTGAATCCAACTGTATGTGACATGATCCCCATTGCATCATTGTTAGCAACTCTCTTTTTCATAACAGAGCCATAGAGATGAGTAATACCCTATAAAGAGGCATTTAGATCAGTGATTCTCAAAGTGGGGTCCATGGCACTCTGTCAGGGGGTCTGCGAAATAATTTGTTATAAATTATAAAATTGTGCCGTACCATTAAAAAGTACATATCTACAGATGGGGACCATTTGCGGCAATAAAACAAGCAGATTGTGTCCATTACTACCACCCACGTTAGCTTTGGGCCAATAGGCCCATAGCCCTGATGTCCTCATGAAACACTTCACTCAGGACGCAACAAACCGTTCCAGCTGCTGCGTATAGTTTATTAGCCAGCTAGCTAGCTGGTGAGCATGAAGAAATATTTGAGTCAGTCCACATCGTCAGGTGACACTGAGACCAAACTAGCGAAATTGAGAAAATATGATGACAGTTATATCGAGCTACAGCGACGGGAGACCAAAATTTGTCATGTGTCTTTAGGTGTTCGTGAACGAAGCCATGAAGCCGGCCAAGCTAGAAGTATACCTCAAGTTTTTTTTATGAAGTAAAGTAAGTAGAGTTCAAGTATATTCCCAAGTATACTTTATGTCATAAGTATACTAATATCAATGTACTAGTAGTATACTTGTAAGCCTAATTATAATTATACTAATTATACTTCTTGGGACTAAATTGGCCCACATTTCAGTTTATAAAAGTATACTTTTAAGTATACTTTAAATGTAGGAGTAGTAAACTTTGAGTACACAACCAGTTTACCTCAAAGTTGTAATTTGTACTGCAACTATTATATGAACTATACTTCAAGTGAAATTATAGGTATGCTTATACGTTAGTTTACTAGTTATATACTTGTAGTCCACTTTTTAGTTTATGAAAGTACGCTTTAAAGTATTCTCTCTGTAAACTACTAGTTTAATAATTTTTACTTTAAGTTAACTTATAGTACTTATCCAAATATACTTATACTTTTCTGTATACTTTTCGGTATAAGCCAAGTATACTTAAGTATAATTTTGTTAAGTTTAACTCTGAAAAGTACATAAAAAGTAATCTGAAAGCCTCTTAATTTAAGTTTAAAAGAGGTATACTAATAACATACTTGAATAAACTTATTTTTTTGTAAGGGTACAAAGCACTCGGAATATCAGGGCAATACAAGGTAGTATTAACATGATTCAAAAATGAAATGTATTTATGTTTATCACTATCAAACAGGTCTGAAGTATTTAGATAGAAAAGTTTTAAAATACAAATAGTTCCAATGGCATCTAAGAGTACAAATGGTAGTAGCCTAAGCATGATACATCATAGTCAGTGTTACGATTATGAGGGGGTTCTCGGAAAATGTTCTCCCCTTTAAAGCTGCAGTATGCGATATTGGTGCAAATATGATTTAAAAAAGTTATTTTTAGAAAACGGCCGCTATATTGTGACAGTAGTACATGAAACAGGTAACCTGAAAAAAATCATGTTCCTCTGTGTCCTACTGTGTCCTCCGGTGCTCCTAACGGCATCTGAAGGATTTCACTTACCGGAGGAAAACAAGGTCCGCTGTCCAGCTGCCGTCTATAAGAGCCGGCTGTCAATCACTCGCGATCTCCGACCAAACGGTCAAACTAGGCAGCGCTGATCAAATATGAATCAATATTCTGTTACTGTAATGCCTATTTCTCTCCTCAAATGTTTTCAGAATCATCTTGTAGTGTACTGTTTAGCTGTAAAATGAGAAAGTTTGTGACCCAGCCGCCATTGTAAAATCTGTTGAAGGAAGCCAAGTTCTGGTCACATGACCGGAGCTCAGCCAATAGGAACGCTCTCTCTCTCTGAAATGACCTGTGATTGATCAAAATCTCCTGTCACGGGCTAGATTTTTCTAAAGCCTGAAAACAGAGACATGAGGAGGAGCAGAAGTCTAGTTATCTCTCAGAACACTTGAATTACAATATGCTGAAAGGTTATTATGGAATTTTTGCCAAATTATCCCAAAGAAATTGTTGCATACTGCCACTTTAAGGGCATGGCTTGGCAACAGCTTGGGTCCATGTTTACTTCCTGTCAGCTGATGTCATGCACATACAGTGCAACAGGAAATAAACTGGGACACATTTGGAGTGTTTGTGTTGTGAAATGGTCTATATATCAACAACCAGGAACTTCACATCAGTTGAGCTCATGGGGAGATGTATTAACAAGCACGTTGCCATATGTGTCATTTAATGGGGAGACAGGCAGACTTCATCAAACCCTCTCACACCTTCTGACAGCACAGCAACACAGCAGACAGGTAAGAACATTTCTACTTTGCAGTTTAAAGACAGCTGTGTTGTCTGCTTCTCCGCTAATTACGTTTTGAAAGCCTAGTGAGCCGTGTTACCTAGGTAACGTCCAGCTAACAGGCAGTCAAAACACAGTTTAAACGAGTTAGCAGCTAACGTTAGCATGATGAACACAAGCTACAAGGCTTTAAAGTTACAATGTGCAACTATGATAGCACACAACTATTTCAGTTAACACCTTTATCTAAGTGAAAAGCTTAACGTCGTGTTAAATAAACATAAAGTGCGTTGTTGCTGAAATGCCGAGGCAATTGTTGGATGTTTCATGTTAGCTTCAGGTTGACGTTAGCATCTTTCAACAAAGTGGATAACTGGGACACTTTGTTTAACCTTTCAATGCTATTTAAACGGGTTTAGATCTCTACAACGTTGTCTGTAAATATATGAGTTTACATATAATATAATATAATATTAGATAGCCTATACAGAGGTTTATATTATTAGCTAGTTCTGTGGGTGCTTTGCTAAATATGTTGTTAGCAGCTTTTGTTGGTGCCTGTGTCACATATTTTAACTTTCATAAAGCCTCTAGCTGGCTTGTAGGTTTGCCATTTGCTTGGGTGTGTTTTGTTTGCATTAATATGTAATGATAAAATGGTATTTTTGGCACCAGTATTTCCTGGACATATTTTGAATGTACTGTACATTGTGATAGCCACGTAGCACTATCTGGCTATTCCCAAATGTTAATGCTTTTGGGATGTGTTTGTCTGGGTACTGTTTCACTGTTTCACTGCTACACCCCTGCATGTAAGCTGCTGGTGGTGATAACAACAAGATCCAAGTGCAGGCAGCTGTAATGAGTTTTCTCCACAGAGAAGCCAGGCTCTCTTTGACAGGCTGCTCGCTCCTGTGCCTCCCCCGGGCATGGCCAGCAGGGAGGAAACCTCAGGGCAGACCCAGGAAACTCTGGAGGGATTTAATTTCCCCTTATGACAGGGAACCCTGGGGATCCCCCAGGAGGAGCTGGAGTTAGTGGCTCGAAAAAGAACTGTGCTGCTCTGTTGCAGCCATCGATCTGACACGACACTGAAAATAGTTTCAAAGCAGCTTCATTTTTTTTCTTTCCCTTGAACAGCAAAGGAGACTGTGTCAGAGAGATCTTCAATAATAAACCAACTTCTGATGAATTTCCCCCAAAAACGGAAAAGAGATGAAAATTGGAGGATGGAGAGAATATCTGAAAGGTAGACAGGGAATTAAGAAAAGGCTCACACTTTTCTTCGAAGCTGTCTTTATATATATGACACACACACCGACATTCACACATCAAGGCTCACCCTGCGTATGTGTCTGTGTTTAACAAACAAATACCTACTTTTACAATGTGATCGAGAACACAACTCTTAAACAACTGAGGGCAGACGGTTTAGTCTCAAAGCTTGAACTAGTGCTGGGCAATATATCGTTATTATATCGATATCGTGATATGAGACTAGATGTCGTCTTTAGGATATCGTAATATGGTATAAGTGTTTTAAGTGTTGTCTTTTCCTGGTTTTAAAGGCTGCAGTAAAGTGATGTAATTTCCTGAACTTACCAGACTGTTCTATTATTTGCCTTTTCTTACTTAGTCATTATATCCACATTACTGATGATTATTTGTAAAAAAAAATTTCATTGTGCAAATATTTTGTTAAAGCACCAATAGTCAACCCTACAATATCGTTGCAACATCGATATCGAGGTATTTGGTAAACTATATTGTGATTTTTGATTTTCTCCATATCACCCAACCCTAACCTGAACTCAGATGATCCCTAGTTAAACTGGAACAAAATTAAACTGCAAACCTGATGCTGCGATAACTGATAAGTGATGTTTTTCTCTTCCTCAGCAACTACCATCAATGTGCGTTTGAACAAGGAACTGAACAAATAAGCAGAACTGGCTGCACGGACACCAAAACCAGAGCACTGGCAACTCTCAGGTAAGAATATGCCCTAATTGACATGAATCAATCTGTACCTGAAAATGAACATACAAACTCAGCAAGCATGAAAAGAGATGGAAAGATATATTCCAAATTAGACGAGGGATGTTTTTTCTAAAAACATTGGAGAATTTATCTCCAACATTACAATTCATTTGTTTACGAGAGTATCTACTTCAGACTTGATCAAATATTAAACTGGCCCAAAGTCTGCCGGTCTCTGGTGGGTTTCCAACAAGACAGGAAAACTGATGTTTTAATTAGCTCGAGTCCCAGAAAGAGACACTAAATTACTCAGTTTGGATTCCAGGCATTACAATATTTATGAACTTTCCACTGTTCATTATGCACTGAAACACTGCAGAGGAAAAATCTTTTCAAATGTTTTGACATTTTCAGCAAAATCCCCCAAATGAATTGAATAAATTTAGAAGACACTTATTTTATGAGAAGAGAAAATATTTTATTTGCTGTAACTGCACTTTGATGAGTCTCCACTATTAGCTTATGAACGTTTTCGCTTCTACCAATAGAGGGCAGCAGAAGGGCACTCAGTCTTCTCTTTTAAGAGTGGATCAGCACTGAGAAAGCCCTATCACTTGACTGCTGCAGTGAAGAAATCAGTGTAGTGACTTAGTGAGCAGTAACTTTAACAGTCTGGAAACTCAAATCCAAGTTTATGTCAAATATTTAATGGTAATGGTAATCTTATTATCTTATCATCTCACCTTAAATCTTTGCTTTTACCAATTCAAACTCAATCAATTTAATGCAAGTTTTGACTTTGTTTCAAGTCATAATGGACTGTTTTCCAACACAGTAGAAGATAAATTAAGTTTAACGACATTTTGACAAACTCTGATTGATCTATCAGCCACGCATGAATCAGTGAAGTTGACACATAGAGACTCCCCAAGGATGATGCATTGGACTATTTGGAGAGATGGCTCATAAAAGGCATGGCTCTTAACCAACTATATGATCACAAAGTAAATCGTTAAGATGATGTATGGGCCATGATAAAAGAGGACGAGTTGCTGGGAAATGAGCTAAAATATGCGCACTGCTGCTGCCACGGACTGAGAGTTTGGAGTTTTATTCGTCTGTGTGGGAAAGTATCCGAGTTTCTACAGCAGAGAGGGTTTCTGCGGGGAGGATGAGGGACGAGTGAAAGTTTGTAGAGCTCTCTTTTCTGGTGACATCAACATAGAGAGAGAGAGAGAGAGAGACAGAGAGAGGGAGAGAGAGAGAGAGGATTTTGGGGGAAACCTAAGTACAAATCTGTGCGCCTCTCTCATGCTCACAACCTCCAGGCTTCGGGCTACCAGTCTGTGTTGCGCCTCTGCTCTCTCAACTTTTTTTTTTCTGATTACAACTCCTCTGCAACTCTCACTTTTTATCCCCTGGCAGCGGAGGGATGTTCCCTGGAAGGAGGTTACACCCCAGCTGAACATTTTCACCTTGGAAAGTTTAGGCTGATAACTTTGTGAATGGGAAGCATTTGGGGGGACTATTACGCATCGAGTTGAGTGACGCGCGGTGAAGATGTTTTAAAAGGAAAGCGTTTTCTTTGCGCAGTCACATCCAAATCCTCATTTTCTGCTCCTTTTTTTTCAATGGCAAGGGAGCGTTTTAAGGACATTCTGACTGATCGAGTCTCCTGAGAGAAACTTTGGTGAACTTCTGCAGCGGTGATTGATTTCAGCTCCCATCACTTCTTCTTTTTTTCAAATTCTACCACACAGTCGAACGGCCTCTCTTGACCTTTTTCGGGATCCTTACTTCCACAACTTCTACGTTCCTCCCCGCGGATTTTCAATTAACTTCGGTTTTGGAAGTAATTTGTGTGGATATCATGCCTCCGATCGGGCCGGAGAAGCGCGCTGCGCTCTGCCGGGTTTGGGCTCTGCTTTTTGCGCTGCTGGTGTGCGCCGCTGCGGTGACTGGATGCCCACACAAGTGCAGCTGCTCCGGGTCGCATGTGGACTGCCAGGGTCTGGGTTTGAAGACCGTCCCTAAAGGAATACCGAGGAGTGCCGAGCGTCTGTAAGTGCAATTTCATGACAGTTTGAGCAAATCTTATTGTCTGTCTGTCATCATCTATCTTAAATATCATAGTGTGCCCCATGCCCTTATGGTGCACGTTTCTTCCCTCGACTTTTACACTTAAATGCTGTAATATTCCTGTAGAGAAAAAAGAGGTTTTGCCTCATGAAAGCATTCTGTATGACAAACGTTATAACTTGTAGGACTCAGGACTGAGTTATCAGAGGTGATGGAGATAGCTTTAAACCCGAAAACACCATTGATTGGACATTTCAAACTTTATGCTTGGTTTAAAGTTAGTTTTTAAAGCTGAACTGTTCATTAATTGATAAATACATATGTTTTCTTGTGAATAAGTAGTAGCCCATCGTTACATCAGGCTACTACTATGATAAATTGAAATGCATTTCAACTTTGACCTGCAGTCAGTGAGCATTGTAAGGCAAACAATATTCATTAATGGTTTTATTTTGCATTAAAGGTAAAATTTAGGCTCATATCAGCTCATACAGCTGAGTAACTTGTAGAGTATTATTTCCTTGCCATTCATTAGAAAAAAATTAGCTAAACTTTTCTAGAAAGTCAATAAAGTGAATTTAGGTAGGTGCTGGCTTTTCAAACTTCCTGATAAGGCTAGTGGATGGGAAAATAACGCACTATTACTAGTATGGGGCTACCTATATACTTGTGCAAAACAAGGGGTACAGTAGTTTCCTGGGAAAGGTTACAAGTATACCTCCTGGTTGAAAGCATATACTGCAATCCCTTTGGTTATAATAGACGGTGCACATGAAACTGCCCTAAAATTCACCAGTGACCCCGGTGAACGGAGGCAGTTAAGAAAACAGTCCTGAAGCAGCTTTAGTGCGAGTAATTAAGTTTTTAAACAGGTCAAAACGAAAGGTGAGAAGACGCAGTGAGCTCCTTAAATCTTTTTATATTCTTCCTCACGTCTTTTGCAGTAGGACTTTCCAAAGTTGTTCACAGGTTCCTAATGTCGGGCTCAGTGATTTGTGTGAAATCCTAAACAATGAATTGCTTTCAGCGCCTTTTTTCGAACCTGGTGACAGTTAGTTCCAAATGATATTCACTCCTAAGGCAGAGACAGACCCCTGACAGCCGCTGCTGCCACCTCTAGTCTGATCTTGACACGTATACACCCCCGCAGCCACACACATGCATTCACAAACACACACACCTATGCTGTTAAGGTATGGAAGCGATTATGCATGATAACGGAGCAGCCAAAAGCCCCGCAGGGGATCAACAACAGACCTAACCCTGAGACAACAAACACAATCAGTAGGCTGCAGAGGGAAGTGGGGGGCCGTGTTTCTTGATGTGGATGTGGGGGGTACCGGTGGATATGGACATATGATTAGCATGTGTGCAAGCATTTTTACTTTTGCATGTGTTTGTTTAGTTTGTGTCTGCATGTTTGCGCTGGCTAGTATGATTGTGTTTCTTACGTGCGTATATGTGAGTGTGAACAACGAACCCCATACCTCTCCCATCCCACAGGACTGTTGTGACCTCCCAGGACCTGTTGGCTTTTACACAGCAATCCCCCGAAGACATTTACACCCTAGGAAAATAAATAATTAGAGCGGGCTGTGATGGGGAGGTGGGATAAGGGGGTCCCCTGCCTCTCACTGGGGTCCCCGGGGTGGAATATTTGGGGTAGCAGCGCCCCCTCCCTCCCCTTTTACTCCAGAAACTATGTGTTTATGTTTCCCTGATTTATCCAGGTCAGTGTTTCAGCTGTGACTTTGGCCAAGAGTTGCTCTTTTCCTCCCTCTTTCTCTCCCTCTCTGCCTGCCTTCATCTCTCTCTCTCTCTTTCTCTGCAGATATATTTTAGGGAGTCTGAGATGGGAAACATTAAAATGGATGAGATTCCAGTTCTAAAGGTTACGGCAGATGGGAAACTTTTAGGAAAGAGAGATGAGTGTTATATTGCCCTGAGCAGGGATTTGGGTTTGACAACTGGGATGAGGCCCATGTGGACAACAGATTCTAGTAACAGAAGTGCCAAGTTTGTTAAGTTATGTGAGTAAAAATGCTCATTTGCATCAAAGTAAAGTTTTCAAAATTCTATCTCCTTAACTTTACCATCCAGTAGTTTAGAAATACTGAAGATCCACACGAACAAGGATTTTATAAGATCCTGTTTCACCTTTTTATTTTTAAAACGTAACATATTTTAAACTGTTAACTATATGTAGTGGCCTAAAGGTCCTGACACACCAAGCCGACGGTTGGCCGTCAGACAGTTTGGGGCCATCGGTCACCGTCTGTCGGCCTAGTTTTTGCGGTGGGTCCTGCACTGTCGGCTCTCGTCTGCCTGTGTTAGAGTTTTTTCGGCCGATTCAGCATCTTGAATCGGCGGCGGTGCCCGTCTGTTAAAGAAATCAATCTGATTGGCGGTTCAGCTTAAACGAATCAGTGCACAATAAGAGAAACTGACGTGAGGAAAGCAAGCCAATGAGTAAAGTCAAGAGGGCGCACACGGAAGGCTCTTCTCATTTTTCATCTTCATCTCATCTGATCATTCCAATACACGGATATTTTCATGATATGGCCGTCTGGAATGAAGTTAAGTGGTGAGTGAGAGTGGTGTGAAAATGGTCGGCAGACGCCGCTTTGTTTCATGTACGTACTGTATCATAACAACCACTTGGATATCCGCAGTCCTCGGTTTTCCGGTTTCCCTTATTGAATGATGAATACAGACTACCGCAACCTGCTGGTGTGGAGAGTTATTTCATCTAACACAGGCGCAGAATGTACATGGTATTTGGCCTTCGGCTGTAGTCTTTGCGTTGTGTTCGAGTGCAACTTTTTGGCCAAGACAAAGGCGCCGTGAGGCGACGCAACTGGTGGCTTTTGTTGCCGCTAGTTCTTTGATGTCAGGTTGGTGTGTCTGGGCCTCTAAGCCTGATTTATGCTTGACGCATCCGCAAGGGTCGCGAGTGTCTGCACGGCCAACGTGACATCACACCATCAGACACGGCCCTTCGCGGGGTTTCAATGAGGCAGATTTTTGCCTGTCCATGCACATCCAAATTTTTCTAACTATGCGGATCGGCGGAGAAAATGGAGAACTTTGAGGAGCTTTGTTTGCAGTGAGGAGAACCCGCACAGAGTATATAAGATCCAAAAGTTTCCTCGTCACAATTCCACGCCAGCTCATGTCCGTGCGACCGTCCTAGCAGAAAGCATAACCAAAGCTTAAGGAAGAGCCAGTGGAGCTACATGTTGTTTCCAAACATTCATAAACTCATCATTTCGTTAGTTGTAAATGTAATGCTAATGCAGTTCTCTTTGCTTATGTTGATCGTGAATAGAAAACAGGTCAAGACAGCGACGTGTTTGTAGCTCTTGAAAGTAAAAAATCACCTAACGTTTTAAAATTCTTGCATTTCTTTTCCCATTTTGTCGTTTGGTTGCGTCTAATGCTGAAGTATTGGTTGAACTAAAATGGCAAACATTTCTTTATAGACTCACCGTTTTGCAGAAATGTTCAAACAGTTACATCAGGAGAAATCCATAGAGAGGAGGACATACAGTTTTCTTACCACACCAGAATGCTATGCAACAAGACCACAAGACATGTGGCGTTTGAGTAAGGGACACGACTCTCGCCTTATCTTGAGTGGAAAATCTTTTGCAGCTACTACTCTACGGCTCCTTTTATCGCTCTCTCTCTCTCTCTCGCGAGCCACATGTACCGAATAAAATAAATTCAGACTCTGTGGAGGTTACTGAAAACAAATGTAGAAAATCACAGTTAAGTGAAGAAAAAGAAGAACATGACACGGATTGAGGGAAATCGGGCACATGTATTTACTTTGAAGGCACATGGCAGCCTAGGAAGTCAAAATGGAAAATGGTTGGCACTGTAAAGTTGAAAAATCACCAGTGTGGTCCTTTTAAACTGCAGAGTTAGTCCCCACTTACTCTCTTTATTACACACAGTATATAACTTTGAATCCAGTTCACTTCCAGCAACTCCAGAAGTAAAGGGCGAGAGCAGCAGTCAGAGTCCACCTGTCATAACTACACAATGAATCTCTTTTAAAAGCCCCGTTTTCTTCACTATTGTAAACAGAGCATTTGGAAAGGTTAACGAGAAAAAAACAGTGCTGGCCTCAACTGTTCGCTCAGCACACACACACACATGCACTCGCAGGCAGCCTCACAGATTACCTCAGGCCAGTCAATTCCGTAATGTCCTCCTTGGGAAGCCACTTGAGACCTCATTTGCATCTAATTTGAGTGGAGGGTTTTGGGGGGAGGCTTAACAGGCTTAACGAGGCAGGGGAAAATGAATTGGAAAACAGGGACGGCTTTTCTCTCCGGGGTCCAATTCACACCTGCCCTACAGGGACCGCATACACACACAAAGACACACACACAGACACACACCCTAGAGTGTTGATTTTTAGAGCTGTGAATTCCAAACTGTTGCCCAAACTACTGTGAAATGTTGGGAAATTGAAGGCTGTTGTAAACTCTGGACGGGGAGCTGCAATAAGGATATTTTTGTGTTGAAGTGTGTTTTTTCTTTTGTTTGCTTTTTTACAACCTCTTTTATGTATGATCACTAGAGTTGCGAAAAAAAATCGATTCACCTATGTATCACAATTTATTTTTTTTACGATTTTGAAATAGATTTTTTAATGCCAGAATTGATATATTTGTTTCATTTGAGTCTATGCGGAGGTAGAAGGAAGTATGTACAAAGTACAAACTGTAAAGTATGGAAACACTTTGGGTTTCACACATTGTCAGGAAAAGCAGAGCTAGACATCATGGCTAAAGCTGCATGCTAACTCTGTCATGGACAGGAAACGTTATCGTATTGCGGTAACATGCGGTCTGTGGTCAAATCGGCCGACACTATAGAGCACCCATATAGTGACATTTATGTTAAATGCATTCAAATGGCCCCGATGGAGCTGACCATGGATGTATAAAGAGAACGGAGCTGACGGGAGAGCTAGAGACGGACTTGGCGAAGTTAGCGAAAGTATACATGTGTGACTACGTCCAGTTTTCAAAATAAGGTGTTAACAAAGAGAACTGTGTATACAAAATACATATATGGAAATACGATTGATTGGATTATATTCACCAGAGTATAAAACATTACACGTCGCTTATAAATTAAAAAGCAAATGCCACTAATTTGTGAGGGAAATGTCTATTCTTTGATTTTTGGGTTGCTGAAAAAATGTAATAAATAATGCCTGACAATGACTGACATATTTGACTTCAGGACATCTCTGACTACATACGTACATGCTGAAAATCAAACATTTTTACAGTATTAATTTAGATATATCCCCAAGTAAAAGTCCCTAGAAGTGTGTGATTCAACTTTTTCCCATGGTCTAATGTTAAAAAAGTTAACAAAAATTGCAATAAATCGTAATATTGAATCGTGATAGTATAATCGGGAGATAGGTGTATCGTCTCGGCCCTACTGTATATATGTGTATATATGTTGATGTGTCTGTGCAGTGTGAATGAGTTCAGTGCTGGAAGTGGCAAGCTGCCTGAGCCAACTTTACGAAAACTAATTCTGATTTTTAACTGCCTATTTTTCTTTTCCCTCTTTCTAACGGCACTTTGAGGACGTTTTGGCAAGTTTTTTACGAGCAACACCTTCTCTACTTTCTGTAGCCCTCGTCTGGCACAAGACAGAGCTCTTTATTTTTATTTCCCTTCACAACTCTTCGCAGCTTTGTTTCTCTTTCCGACATCTCTCTCGCTCTTTCTTCCCATCCGTCTACCTTCCTTTTTTCTCCTTCATGTTAACCCATTTCTTTTTCCCACCCTTGCGTACCTCCACCTTATTTTCTTTCCCATCTCCCTCTCCATTGCCTCCTCCCTACCTCTGACCTCCACCTCCCGCTCCAGCACACACCCACCTCCAGTTTGCCAGCAGCATCTCTCCAGTAGAGCTTTCACAGCTCCCATTTCCCCTCAGCGTGCCAACGGAGCGCACAATAAGGTCCTGCCACTGTGTGTGTGTGTGAGTGCAAGCAAGCATCAGTGGGTGTTAGTGTGTTTCTGTGTGTAGAGTGGACACACACACACGTTCCAGCCTCTGCCTCTGGCTCTTATCAAAGCTAGGCGTTGATTGGTCAATGGACGCTGTAACCACCACACCCTCAGCTATGAAACGGCATACCATGGTGGAACTGGAATCTTTCTGTGTGCGTGTGTGTGATCTTTAAATACTTTGGTGCTAACCTGTGCATGTCGCAGACCAGCTAATTTGTGCTGACACAGTTCCCGTCCCCTAAATTTAAAATAATCTGATTGGATCGAGAACAATCTGTAATCACTAGAGTACTGTGGCGTTTGCTTCGGTTTTGGCCCAGCTCCTTTCAGCATTCGCCTGAAGTCGCTGCAAAATACTAAGACGTCTGATAAGTCAAAGATGCATTCCCATGAATCTCTGCTAACCATGCTTCGTTGGTGCTTTGCCAATTTATGTGGAAACCAGGGAGCTAATTAGTGATGTATTTTGTTTGTGCAGTATTTCTGTATATGTGCGCTACTTTGAGGCAAGCTTAAGTCAGCACACATGCTTTGGTAACTCGAAAAAAAGCCGTCGTTCAGTGAAGACTGTTCTTTACTGTCTGTTATGGGTATGACGGTGATGTAATACATCTGAAGAGCAGCCGAGTGTTATTGCTATAGCAGACAAGTCTAAACTAAGAAGCAAAAACCACAATGAGCTTGCTGTTCTCAAACAGCCTCTTAATGTCACGCCTATCATCTGTGGCCATCTCGTGGTAACCATTTTGTGCCCTTCCAACTATGCTTGATTCAGTTATGGTATGCCAAATGGCACAAGTGAGGGTAACCAATATTTAGTCTGCAGTTCTAGGTCAGTGGGTGATATTCTCTTCCCCAAATTTCTCCAGCATGCGGGCAGATGACCTTTTTAAATAATGTCTTTCAGTCTGCCAAGGAGGCTGCAAGCTGGCGCTGGCAGTGGGCACTGCCCTTCTGGGAAAAAGAGCAAGCTGGCAGCATTAAAACATACGCTGTATGCACATGTACGTTACAGACATTCATTGGCATACGTACAGGCAATATGAATGCACACTTAATTGTGCTGCACTTGCGAAGACCCTCACTGACATAATGCATTCCTAGATCCTATCCGTATCCTTTACCATTACAACTGTGCCAAACCTCAATCCAACCTAATTCTAAACTTAAAGGGGACATATCATGCTCATTTTTAGGTTCATACGTGCATTTTGGGTTTCTACTAGAACATGTTTACATGCTTTAATGTTCAAAAAACACTTTATTTTTTTCATACTGTCTGTCTGAATATACCCGTATTCACCCTCTGTCTGAAACGCTTCGTTTTAGCGCCTGTCTCTTTAAGACCCCCTCCTGAAAAAGCCAAATCTGCTCTGATTGGTCAGCGTATGTGGTCTTCCGCATCTGCGCTGTCAGGTCGCGTCTAGAAGGGAACCCGCAAATTACGAAATCTGATTTGAGATCTGCAAAAACTCTTGCGAGACTCGCTGCCCGACGACCTATCCTAACCTTAACTATTCGAGATCAATGCCTATTTATATAGCACCTAGACCTGCTTTATAATCAAAAAAGATATGGAACTACAATATGGGACCTTTAACCCTTAAAGGAAAAGTACGGTTTAATACAACTTTAGTCTTATTTTTGTAGTTTTGGCCATTGTTCTACTCATTACATTTACATGCTGAGATCTAGGAACATTGCTACCAAGAAGCTTGAGAAATTAGAAGTCAGAAGACCAGACAGGTTGAAAAAACATGTCAACAGTTAAAAAGATTATCTAAACCACTTTATTTGGATGATAAGCTGAAAGCTAGCACACCTAAAATCATCCCTCTTTGCACAGGGAAATCTGACTGTGTGTGTGCACAAGTACTGAAAGTAGGGTGGGTCAAAGTTGGACCACAAAGAAGGTCTCTTAACTGTGATGGATGTTCTCAGCGAACAATTTGGGTGATTATTTCACAGTTTGCCTTAATTTTCTCTTCAAAGTAAGTTTTGCTAACCTGGGGGTTGGTTTTAAATCTCTATGATCGTCTGACAGCTTGTGGTCTTTAATTGGTGTGTAGAAGTGATATTATTGCAGATAGGAATGATGATTTGATGGCCAAAACTACCAAAATAAGACCCAGCTCGTATGGACCCTTTGAAATAGTGCAAACCTGCCAAAATGTCCTCACTCTCCAAAAATATCCTCACTCTCAAGGTCTAAAAATTGGTCCTTGCAAAGATAGTACAAGAATACACAGACACGTGCATACTCACATGAAAAAGGTGCATTTATATTCCAAATGAAAATGCAGTGAAGCTAGGGCTGTCGAAGTTAATAACGCATTAACGCAAATTCGTTTTAACGCCACTAATTTCTTTAACACATTAATACAACTTATGATTTTTAGGTTAAAGCTAGAGTGAAGATACTGGTATCATAGGAAACTAGAAAACCTCATGAATCCATTGGTACCAACCATGTCATACTAGCTTGTTGTGAAGGGGGCTAAATAACCCTCCAAAGTTGCGCTAAATTTTGGCGAGGAAAAACTGGCATGGCCATTTTCAAAGGGGTCCTTTGACCTCTGACCTCAAGATATGTGAATGAAAATGGGTTCTATGGGTACCCACGAGTCTCCCCTTTACAGACATGCCCACTTTATGATAATCACATGCAGTTTGGGGCAAATCATAGTCATGTCAGCACACTGACACACTGACAGCTGTTGTTGATGTTGATTAGAGTATTAAATACTTGACAAATCTCCCTTTTAAGGTACATTTTGAGCAGATAAAAATGTGTGATTAATTTGCAATTAATCATGATTAACTATGGACAATCATGCGATTAATCGAGATTCAATATTTTAATTGATTGACAGCCCTAATGTAAGCACATATGAGAATTTACGCATGCAGCCAGCCACACACATGCAGTGCACACTCATCATTAGGCTAGACACACAGTACGCTCCCATGCTTTCACCGGATTAAACATGCAATTGGTTGTAGTTGGAAACTTTGACATATAACGAGAGAGAGAGGCTGCGTCACATAGAAACTACCCCGAGTCACGAATGACCTTCTGTGACTTTCTGCTCAAACAGAAGTCCTCAGACCCGAGGACTTCAGTGTGTGTGTGTGTCGTACTATAACGCCAGTCTAGGTTTGTGTGTGTGCGAGAGAGAGTGCGTGCAGTACGCTCGGAGTCGTTTGATGTTAACAAGCTATGCCACTGTTTTGTTAGGCCACTGTCACCAAAGCAACACATTATATCCTTTCTGCGGGGACTTGCTTTTTCTCAGCGCGTGTTCTTGTGTGTTCCTCTCCACTATTTGTGTTTATTTGTGTGCACGCAAAATGTGCGTACGCTATGAGAGTGTGACTTGCACCATAATTGTCCCTTTTCGGTCCAATGTTCAGCTAAGCCCAAAGTGACAGACTGTTTATGTTCGAGCTGGAAGTGTACGGAGAAGCTGGTCACTGCACTTTGCATGTGTTTCTCCATCTTTCTGTTTCTCTCAAGCTTTGTCTCTATCCTTCACTCGTCCTTCTTAACCTCTCTCATTCTCTTATCCTCTCGTCCTCTCAGTCTTGTTTTTCCTGACTTGGCCTCCGTTGAGGAAGCAGCCGGCCTCGTTCATGTCAAGTGGCCTCTCAGCGGCCAAATTACCCCTCCACCCCCCACCCCCAACCCCATTCACTTACAGTACAGCAGTAGTAAATCTAGACAAAAGCAATGCAGTCCCATAAACTCCGGCAAAGAAAAGAGCTAACCAAATACAGCGTTGGTTTATAGCCCTTTTGGCTCGCGACTCCAAAAGAACGGGATGCTTGCAGGCGACTCCCTAATGTGGTCAAGCCCGCGCGGTTAACAGCGACACCAAACTATGAGTTTCGTTAGGTTGAGTGGTATTAGAGACGAGGAAGGAGGGAGAAATAAATTGTGACAGACAGAAAACAAAGCAATAGATGATGAAACCCAGAGTGGAGACGCATTACTCCCCCAGATTTCAAAACAAGCCGATCAGTCTGGGATATTGAAGTCGAAAGATGTATTAACAAGTAATTTAAAAAGAGAAGAATAGGAGGAGGAGGAGTGATAGAGGGATGATGATGGATTCATAGCTAAACGATGGATAGAAGGGAAGGAAAAGCAAATCTATGAAGAGTGAAGGAGAAAAAAGTGAGGTAGAAAATCAGACAGAATGACAAAAAATACTAACATGACAATAAAATTGAGACAGGGTTTGGGAACGAATGTGCAGATGAGACGGAGGGAGCTGTTTTGTGCATCATTCAGACAGGATTCCCCTTTATGGAGTGAAAGTTCGTGTCCTTCAGTCTGCTGTAGAGGAAATATTTTACTGACTAAAGGCTCCTTTATCATCAGTGTCTCTGCTCTTCATCCTCGCTCCTCTCCTCT
Source organism: Sebastolobus alascanus (assembly GCA_916701645.2). Taxonomy (NCBI): domain Eukaryota; kingdom Metazoa; phylum Chordata; class Actinopteri; order Perciformes; family Sebastidae; genus Sebastolobus; species Sebastolobus alascanus. Next base: position 463,818 of record CAKAOJ020000253.1, on the reverse strand, counting down.
CTTTTTTTGGTGAAGTCCCACCTTTTGTTTACTTTCTCTTAGCATTGTTAGCATTCTAAACCTCGCAAACATCTAGAATACGTAGCTTTTTTTAGTACAAACAAAGAAAGATATTTACCCATTGTGACAAATGTGAACATTGGCCAGATAAAATGTTAAATGTCAAGTGTCAGAATGTTTCCGAGAAGCTTGCATAGCCTACACGAGAAACAATCTCCAACAGTGGGATGAGTGTCTTGCTGCTCTAGTGGCTGTAAACCCATCACACCATGCAGGCAAACCTTTGTCTTCTAAACAGATTTCCCTCAGTGGTGTTAGCAAATGTTTGCTTTTGCTGTGTAAATTCTACTGTGGCTGATTTGATGGCCGTCTGTGAACATGCTACATGCGTTTTTATACAGGTGGCAGGTAGCCAGGCTTGAGTGATTTGGTTGCTTTTAATTCAAAATCATTTAATTACTGGCAATGTTGAGTTTAATCAAATTATTTATTTCTTCATGTGTGTGCAACTACACAACAGAGGGTTGATGTAAAGACGGTGTGTTCGGTTTTAAAGGCAGTACCACAGATGAGTTTGAGAAGGTAACATTTATTTTAGGGCTCAAAGGGTTAATCGATTAAAATATCTTGAGGTCAGAGGTCAAGGGACCCCTTTGTAAATCGCCATGCAAGTTTGGAGCGTTATTTTGCCTCCTGCGCGACAAGCTAGTATGACCTGGTTGGTACTAATGGATGCTTTAGGTTTTCTAGTTTCATATGTTGTTAGTATCTTCACTTTATCTTTAAAACTGAGCCCGGTACAACCTAAAAATCCTAAATTGCGTTAATACGTTAAAAAAATGAACGGCGTTAAAACGAATTTGCATTAACGTGTTATTATCGCGTTAACTTTGACACCCATAATTTATTCACATATGGCCTGAAATCTGTCAAATGTATGGATACTGAGTCTACATAGTATTGATGTGAGCCTTTAACTAACCTGCCATGTGTGATTTTATAAAGGACATGGTGTCCTCGAAGGTAGCTTCAGCCCTAGACCTCTTGTACGAGTGTGCGCTTGTTCTCATGAGTTCAGATGCCTTCTGCAATGTGTGTATGATGTGAATACCCAAAACCTCTAAGTGATGATTGCTGTGCATCCCAGAGAGCAGCTCTGTAATAGGAGAGAGTTCACTTCCCATTAGCATCACTATGACAGAGATTCAAAACAGCAGTGAACGGTTGCACAGGAGACCAAATGTTCCACAAAGCCCCCAAATTTTCCAAAACTTGTAGATTCTCGTAAACTCTTGTAGACAATACATGGTTTGCAAGCGGAGACAGGGACTGAGCATGTAGTTCTTTTGGACGCTTTCCATGATTCCATCTTTCACTTTAATAATTTATGTTGTAGATGTGAAATATAGTCTCTTTTTTTTTTTTACTGTAATAGAGAACTTGTTCTACTTGACTTAGACTGTTTCTTCTTGTAAACATGAGTTCTTCATAGCTAGTTTGATACTGAAATATGTTAACCACATTCATTTAAAATGTTTAATATTAGTTCAGCCACCAGCAGTTGGTTTCAGTTGAACATTCTGTTGCTAGTAGCAACCACTACTGACACAGATGTTACATAGATGTGCACCCATATGCAAAGTAAGAGTAGAATAATATCTTTAATTTGATTTAATTTCAATCATTACCAGTTTTTTTGCTGTTTGGTGATATTTTTGTGCATCTAAGCTGCCTTCTCCTCCAGTGATTGATTGGACAAACAGTTTTAATGTTCCTGCCTTTTAAGCGTCATATCAAGCGAGGTTACAATTAGTGATAAGATCAAAAACAGTTTGAGCAGGTGTTGCTAAATGTCATATCCACACATTTGAAGTAGATGAATTGCAGCTGCGACGAAGGCTAATTTTGAAGCAGCTTGACGCCTGCCCCCTGCTTCTGGTGACAGACGCACTGGAGAGCGTGGAGCTCAGAGGAAAAGGAAGAAGGCAATTAGGATTCCTCGCGTAACTGGGAGATTTAGAGAGCGAAATTGAGCATACCTATCTCAGAGAGAGAAAGAAGGATGGAGTGCTAGAAAGGAGGAATGAGAGAGTGAAGCGGTACAAGAGCTTTGTGGAAAATAACAGGAGATTAGGAACAGGAAGCGAGCGCATTCGGAAACGAAGCATTGGACGGAGAACAACAAAGGATGAAAGGGAAAGGATGGAGGGATGGAGAGATAAGGATGCAGTGCCTGATAGAGTGAGAGACTAAGTGGAACAAGGAAACAAGGAAATGTCACAGTGTCAGAGACAGATAGACAGAGACAGAACAGAGAGAGGAAACTGTTAACAGTTATTCCTCACCGTTGTCCCAGATAGAAAAAAGAGAGCAAAGGTCAAGAAAACATAAACAGGACAGGTTGAGATAGGGGGAACGCAACTGACCGGCCAGCAACCCAACGTGTCAAACATTTTAACTCACGTCTTCTCTTCATTTTTCATGGTTTACCACAGTGGCGGTCGGTCTAACTTCTCATTCCATTGAGCTCTTGGGAGTCTTTGTCACCTGATCTGTCATTTGTTAACATTCCTCTCTAATAGTTATTGCTCTGTTTTTTTCTCAGTCTCTGTGGTGTAGCCGCCAATAAAGCTGTAAGTGAATCAGGCTCCCACACCCCAAACGTGCATGTGTGTAAAGTCAACCAGTACGCTGGCCCAAGGCAGCCAGACTGTATGGTTCACTGGTTTCAGTGGTCTGGGGTGAGACGTGGTGGGGAGCTGCCTTTGTATATGTGCTGTATGGTACATTAATTCCGTCGAACACCTGCTGTTTGCATTCTTGTCTTATCCCCGTTGTCGCAAACACACACACACTTGCGCGCTTTACCTCTGCCTGTAATGGAAATAAACAGCGGTTAGAGCTTTTGTGCTAAAGCTTCTCGTTAGTTGTCTGACTGCCAGCTGGTCAGTTAAATTTAAAGCCAAGTTAAGCTTTACGGCTGGGTGGGGTGGACACCCACACTTCAGCAGACCAGGTGCATAAAGATGGCCGCCTCACTAGCTTGAAGTCATTCAGATCCTCTGTAGCCATTTCTATTGGCGGAGAGTTTTCTTAATCATTTTAGGTTGGGCAGAAACATCCTCTACAACAGAATTATATTGTTTTGAAGTATAATGGCAGCCCGCTGTTTCTCAGCTCTTTTTCAAAGAACTTCATTTGAATTTCAGCAGAGTTTCTGAGTGAAACAAAGGCCTTACTGTATGGGATTATTGGAGAATCTCAATGCGCAACGGGGCTGCGTAATTAATCAAATATTACTCACGATCCGGATTTTGGCTTCCCACAATTTAAAGAACATGATCGACTGCGATATTGACGTTTAAAATGCGTACTCTGCTCATAGAAAAACTCTGCTGCATATCAAATCAAGCGCTTCCTCAACTAACAGCCAGCCATCAGGGGGTGATCCAAATGTTTCAGCTTCACTTTTGGGGAGCTTTCATACTGCTGCCCATGCGCCCTGCAGTGGCAGCCTGTGAAAAACTTTCCTGAATGTTGCGGCTGCAGTCCAGAGTTGAAGAGTAATATACTGTATTATATTACTTGTTTTGCCCGTCTGCTCTCTGTTACTAAATTCAGGTGAAGAAGAACCTTATTTTCAGTCTTATTAAATGCAAAGATTTGTTAATTAGCAGGAAAGCAGCACAACGCGAAAGTGAAAGCAGTGCTCTGTTGATTTAATGTTGGGTAAAACGTTTTGGTACGATTTTATTGTGCTTCTAAGAGATGCACGATGAATAAGTACCTGTCCTATTTTGATGCAACATTTTGTACATTAGCAGGAATGAAGCACAACATGGAAGTGAAAACAGCGCTCTGTTTATTCAAATGTGAAAGGGCAATAAAAGCACATTGTCACTACAATCAATAAATAAGCATGATAAATAATTGTGATCTCAATATTGATCAAAATAATCGGGACTATAATTTTGGCCATAATAGTGCAGTCCTCACAGTTTCCAAGGTAGCAGAGTGGATGTATTAACTCCTATATTAAGGCTAATGATGGAGCATTACATTAGTGCACTTTCATTACTGCGTCAGGTGCTTGATTCATGCTTCACTATCATTGGCTCACTCAACAGATGTGTTGCTGGCTACCAGCTGATTAGTAAGATTCAAACATATTCAAGCAGGTGAAAAGCTCATCCGTTATAACCTGACACTTCTCACTACTAATCTGCTGACACTATTTTCCCTCCACCACCACCCTCCACCCCCTACTTATGTCCTAAGATTTAGGTATTTTTGATTTAATTAAGATTGAATGTTAATGTATGTGTTAATTAGGGGGGATTAGTTCTCCCATCAGGATTCTGTGCTGAGTCTTTAAGAGCCAAATCAACAGTGTAGCCATTTCCTAGAAATGGTCAGTTCCATGATGTAAGTGTCTCTGATTGAAACAAAGTCATGCTGTAAAGATCGGTGGTAACAGCTCACTCTTCATTTAGGTTTCTTTGCTTTATTGTAGTTTTTATGCTTATCCATTAATGACCTACAAGACTAATGGAGGTGAGCCTACTCAGTTTACCCTGCTGTCACTTGCAGAATAGATAGATTTTCAGAATAGAATCGATCCACAACCTTTTACGTCAGCACATAAGTGAAAGCTAGTGCCATATTTAAAATAAATGAAATATATGAATACCTTAACGTGGAGACATATTCAAATTGGTCCTTTTTATTTGGTTTAGACTTTAAAAATAAGACCGGCCATTAAGTCCTTCACTGGATATTGGACCAAACATTAAAATAACAAATACAGTTCTGTACACACTGTACTGTACTGTAGTGGCATTGGCAAATTAATAAAATCCATAATAGTTATCTTAGTGCATAGGATTTATCATAATATTAGTACATGTAAGTTGTCTGAGAGGGAATATCATGAATGATTTTTATTATATGATTGATTTTACAGGTTGTTTACTTTATGAAGAAAGACCGGACGTCATACTTTACACCTTTTCATGTCTGAATTCATCACTGTGAATTGGTGTTCATTATATTTAAGAATGCTATCATCTAATTTCACACCACATTTAGGTTGCGTCTGAAATTTCATACTAAAATGCTATTTAGTACGTTAAAACGGTATGCGAGATTTTTTTAATATGTCCTAAACCTTAGTATGAAACCAATAGTATGCGGATTGCTTACTTTCCAGTGAAATATTACAATATGCAAACACTCTACGTCATGAATATCCCACAATGCAATGCGGTAGTGACGACAACGTTCATAACAGACGTTGACGGACAGCTCTGTAACTTCAATAACGCTTCAATTTAAGTGTAAGTATAAGATTTTTCTTTGCTAGGCATAATATATTTTTTAAAATTAGGTCAGACTTTATTATTCTCACAAATCGTTGTTTGGTCACATGAGATTGGCACGGGTTACCATGGTTACAAGTCTCCAACCGGCAAGGAGGCTCTCAGGAAGTGACGACATAAATTACTGCTCAGCGCGTTCAAAAAGATACATATTGCTGTTTATTCACACAAGTATGTTGAACAATAGTACACCTATTGAAGTTCATAGTATGCTACTTTGGATGCAGTCCTCGTTTTGCTCTGGCATTGGCCTTGACTTTCTCAGTTGTTAGGCGGTGATGTTAGATAGGGTGATGCCATTGCGCTCCACCTGGTCCTGTATCCTCACTGTTTGTTTGAGTCAAGAGCGGTTTCCCTGGTGAGAGCAGAAGTTTCCACTGTGAACTAGAGAAAGATGGAGATAAGGATGGAGAGATTAGGGGAAAAGGCAGAGGAAAAAAACAGAAGGGTAGGGAAATGTAGCCAACTGTAAAAGAGTAAAAGATTGAGATAAAAGAGGAGAGATTAGGGGGAGGGAGAAAAACGGAGGAAGGCGAAGAAAAAGTGTTTAGTCAACTGTGAAAGATAAGACATGAGAGATTGAAAGAGGGGGAGATGCTGTAAAAGGGGGAGATTAGAGAGAAAAGAAAAAGTGGAGAGGAAGGCTGGGAACACGGGGGTAAAGCTGGCTGTGAAGGACTGACAGATTGATATTAAAGAGCAGTGACAGGAGAAAGGAGAGATGTAAGATAGATGAAGGGAGGGAGGGAAAAGAAAAAACTGAAAGAAAGTGAAAAGATGAGGAGAGACAGATAGCAGAGAGGTAAGACAGGGAGGAGAAGATGGATAGAGCTGGAGAGATGTTGAACAGAAGCTTTCAGATTGGATGCTGCCTCAGAGTCACTCAAAACTGAGTGGATACTTGAAATTACAAATCAACAAGGTAAAAAAAACGGTTTCTTTCATCATGGAAGCAGCTCTTTCCTCAAGTTGAAAATGATAAATCAATGCTGTATTGAATTTTTCACCACGTCCAAGAAGGCTTATCAAGCTGCCTCGCTTTCCAAGGAACTGGCAATTACACACATACTGAAAGCCCGTGACAAGAACCAGCAGCATCGGGTCTGGATGACGGGGGAATGGCTCGCTGTCAGAAACTTATCTGGTGTCTTGAATGCGCTGGCAAGATGGATGAGACTCAAAATCATCATGAATTTCCTCTCTGGTTTTTATATTTTTTCATGTTGTGGCTGCTTCCAAATGCCTGGATCACTTGATGATGTGGGTTTATCTATAATTATAATGAATGAAACTTCATCATACCAGCAACATCATTTTATTGTTTATGTTTAGTCATATCAGAATCTGTCAGTTTATTGACTAATCCGTTCTCACTTCCAACTCATCAAATACCGCAGCTTGGTCGTTCCCCCTCGTCGTCTGATACCGATGCCATGAGGCACACTTTAGCGTCTGTATGAGACGCACCGGGCTTTCAACTAACTCCATTGTAAACCCATCATCGCCATTGTTAGACATCGGAGCGACTGACTTAGTATAAAGAGCAACAGAGTCTGTGTAGTGCAGGTGGGCGATTTGATGGGTCAAACAAACATTGGACTTTCACCCAGGAGACCGCTGTTTATGTCCCGTGCGAAACCAAGTCAACTTTGATTTATTTTACCAGAGTGTTGTTACATAACCTTATGTTACCTGTATTTTACTAACGCCAGTTACATAACAAACATTGATATTTTACGTAACAAACATACTTATTTTAATCCAAACCACAATCTTTTCCTAAACCTAACCAAGTAGTTTTGTTGTGTGAGTAAACGTACAAACTAAGCAAACCTACTTGGAAGTTTATTTTGAAAACACCTGCATGCATGTAACAAATGGAAACTATGTTTCCTGTGAACACAGAAGTTTATTTTGAAAAGACACTACGCATGTAACGAGTGGAAACTGACACCCAGTCCCTGACATGTCCAAAACTCCGGTCCATTGTCCTGAACGTGATATCTCAGGAAGATGAACTAATTAGATTTCGGAGGTCAAAGGTCAAGGTCTCTGTGACCTAACAAAACAATAGTTTTTGGCCATAACTCAAGAATCCCTTTGCCAATTATGACAATTTCACACAAATGTCTAATAGGATAAAATGATGAAATGATGACATTTACAGACTTGGACGGAAACTGCAACTTGACTTGTTGGCGGAGGTATACAACCGCGAGGCGGTAATTCTATTTTTTGCATTTTATGCTTTCATTAGTTATCCGACAGGAAATGAGGAGATGGTTGGGATTATATGGTCAACACTTAAACCCCAGGCCACAAGCGCTCCCCGACAGATTGTAAAACTTAATTAAAAAATGTGTTTATTTGTTATTAAAAAATGCATGAATGAAGGAAAAGTGGTTAGCCGTATGAAAATATTTGTGGGCAAGTAAAACTCTGGCTTACTCCTTCTTAAACCTGCACTAATTGTTTTGACCACCCTGGAGAAGCACACAAAGTGGAAACACAACACTAACTTATCATCATCTTATAAAGTTGTTATGGTGAACGTGTTAGCAAACAGTTGCCTATTTACGAAAGTAGCAGACACCGGGCAACATTAGCGTTCTTTTGGCCCTACGGCTGTCCTCGACCAAGAAATTCTTAGTCGACCAACACTCATACGATTTTGTCAACTAATCGATTCGTTGATTTAATCGACAGATCTGTAAAACTGGGTTTCTCCACAATAAATTGCAGAAAAGCACATACAGGTGCTCTTTGGATCCTTCAGGTGCACTTTGCTTATTCAATCTTGCAAAGGGCTCATTGCATGGGTGGAATATGACTTTAAAAAAGTGCACAATGCAAGTCTTCCTCAAAAATGATCCAAGCCACACACATAGAGTTTGAACAAAATTATAATGCTTTTATTTTACATGGCAATAATTGTTTAAAATGACCAATGTGTTGCGACCGACATAGGCTTTCATCAGGGTCATTGTCAGCTTTCAGCAGCATTTAGCTCTGGTTTTGGTCTCCACCAACTCGTGAGGGAAATATCTGACTCTTTAGCTGCTAAATGCTCCACTATGTTCACCAGCTAGTCACTAACTTCTGCCTGTCAATTTTTGCTGGGCAGTTTTGGCTGATACAAATTCTTCCCTTCTTTTTCTCATATCAAGAATCCTCAAATAGAAACCTTTCTTGATTGGAACCTCATTTTGAGAACGTATTAGTTGTTGCTTATGATATATATATATCAGTCTGTACTGTGTTGGGTTGGGATCTTTGATCAGAAGTAATTTTATGTGACCTCCCATTGCATCAGATGAGATGTTGAAACCATTCATTACCCCGGAGCCCTTTCAAGGACCCCTGGTGGACTCCTGGACCCCATTTTGGGGCTTTGGGAAGTGCTGCCCTGGCCCACAGCAGCCCTCCCTGTCTCAGGCCGGGGTATGGCTCTTATTAGTGGTCCTTGCCATGGCGGCTTGGAGAAGCCTTTTGAAACCTAATATGGTCTTAAATCAGATTTATAAATGTTTAGGTGTATTATGAAAAACACACACGCAGGCCGCCTTGGCAAAACCAGACTCTGTTTATGTGTGTGTGTGTCTGTGAGGGCAAGTGAAAGCTTACAAAGCGAAGGGAAAGAGAGTCATGTGTGTGAAATAGGAGAGAAAATTGTGTCTGTGTTGTTTGTCTGTGCTCTCTTGTGTTAGTGCTTTTTTTTTCCTTGCCCTAATTCCTCCAGTACGACAGCGTTTCAATAAACAGCATACCCGTATAAAGAGAACCAGTCTACACACACACACAAACACACACACACACACACACACACACACACACACACACACACACACACACACACACACACACACACACACACACACACACACACTCAGGCAGTCAGTTCACATTGCAGTGTGCATACATCGTGCACCCGTAGTTAAAACAGATTGAATGACAGCCAGGAAACACGATAAGCTTTTAAACCTTGATGATGGAAAGAGAAAATAATTTCATCCCACTTTTTTTTTTTTTTTTAAGTTGGAAAATTTCTCAATAAGTCAGAGCAGCAGGAGTGTGTGTGGAGAAATGGGAGTGTGTGCGCACAATTTTCCTGGTGCCTTTACGGTAGGAGTGTTTGTGTGTTTTGGTTTCTGTTTATTTGTGTTTGTATGTGCGTGTGTGTGTGTGGGCTCATATGCTGTGGGGATTTCTCACGCTCCGTCTTACTGCCACATTCACTAATTCGACTGAGAGAGAACACACACGGAGACACACTAAGGCAGACACACATGCACCTCACGGATGTTAATTTGCTTTTAAGTAGGGCTATCAATTGATTAAAATATTTAATCGTGATTCATCGCATGATTATCCATAGTTAATTGCGATTAATCGCAAATTGATGGCACATTTTTTTTCTGTTCAAAATGTACTTTTAAAGGGAGATTTGTCAAGTATTTAATACTCTTATCAATATGGGAGTGGGCAAATATGCTTGCTTTATGCAAATATATGTATATATTTATTATTGGAAATCAATTAACAACACAAAACAATGACAGATATTGTCCAAAAACTGCTCATGCTCAAATCATAACATGGCAAACTGAATCCCAACAGGCAACAACAGCTGTCCGTGTGTCAGTGTGCTGACTTGACTATGACTTGCCCCAAACTGCATGTGATTATCATAAAGTGGGCATGTCTGTAAAAGGGAGACTCGTGGGTACCCATAGAACCCATTTTCATTCACATATCTTGAGGTCAGAGGTCAAGGGACCATTTGAAAATGACCATGACAGTTTTTCCTCGCCAAGTATGACAAGGTAGATACCAATGGATTCCTTTGGTTTTGTAGTTTCACATGATACTAGTATCTTCACTCTACCTTTAAACTGAGCCCGCTACAACCTAAAAACCGCAAGTTGCGTTTATGCGTTAAATAAATTAGTGGCGTTCAAAAGAATTTGCGTTAACTTTGCCAGCCCTACTTTTTTTTCACCATTTTATATAATAAAGTCACATGCTTTCAAGATGCACTGTATTACATTAAGTTCATAGTGTTAATTAAACTCACTCTTCTTAACGATCAGATTTGATAATCAAATTTTGTAACCTGTGTTTTTTTTTCTCTCTGTAGGGATTTGAACAGAAACAACATCACCAGAATCACTAAAGTGGACTTCTCTGGCCTCAAGAACCTCAGGATTCTGTAAGTTTGTTTCTGTCTTTCTCTCTGTCAACATATTGTGGTGATAAACCGTTTAGTGCTGCTGAAATGACTGTTGTTAAGCCAGGTTGTTCAAATTACATTGAATGTTTTGGTCTTTCCTTTGGTTCTGTCGTGTTTATTTGTTACTGGGTTCATGTCCAAAGATAATAGGCCTCAAGCAAAAATGTTGTATTCTTATCCTAAACCTCTCTTCATTTTTTTCTGTGAAGTTTGCTTATTTGAGTTTTCCAAGTCACTCAAAGAAAATTCGAAGAAAAATTGGGAACGCAACAAATTCTTTGAAATGACACGTATGTGCCACCTAAGAACAACAGATTTGTTCTCACATGAGGCCCAGTGACATTATCTGTCAGCTCATTTTTAACAGACATTAAGTGCTTCACAAAATAACTGCAAGTATAGGGCTGCTGCAGGATTAACAAAATGTAAGTAATCTTTGATCACCTATGGAATAACTGAAGCTTAACCCTCGATGAAGAACATGCTCTTGCAAAATGTTTGATAGCTTCAAATAGCTTAAAACAGATGTGTTGGCTTAGAGGAAGCAGATAATCTAAAGCCGCCCACACCTGCTGGCTGCCACTGTTTTCCCGTGGTGCCGCCCAACTAGACAGAAGCGCTCAAAGTTCAAATTATTTCAACTTTGACCTTGGTTGCCACTGACCTTTCAAGGCGCAACCAATGACACATCAGCTGCAACTGTTGTTGTTGCCTAGAAACAGTGCATGCCGTTCCTTGCTCACTTTTTGATGACATATTATACCTGTGCTGCGCTTTGCCCCTGCAAGGCTCTTCACCTTACCTCGCGGTGAGCGAAAAGCAAATTTCTTATCATGTGAAGGCAGCTTTAAGCAACGTGGAGTCATTTATTCTATGGTGTGACATTGTTATGTTGCAGTAGAAAAGCTATGTCCAAGTAGATGTTTGGGCATATAAAGCTTGCGACTTTGCATCCCATCTCCAACAGCCAGTTTTGGTTTCTTTTAACCATGTAGGTGATCTTTCCCTCACATCAGCCTAATAGCTTTAGTTGTGTAAACATAATCATACCACAACCACACAGAAACGCTCCTATGAGATGCTATCAAACGACCCGTGTATTAATTTAGGTACGAGGATTTCATGTTGAATCTACCAGCAGGTCTATTATGACCTCTTTCTTTTTCCTCATTGTGACTTTATATTCTTTTCTTTACAAGGAATTCCATTAACATAAAAAGCTGCCATGCTGGAGCAATTAGGCAAATGCTATATTTACCTAATTGGCTTGTATATGGCTATAGGGGAAACACGTCTCTATAAAATAAAGTTTCCCATCCTAATGGGGAATTTCAGAGCAGGAGAGAATGAATGTCTTATCCAAGGAGTTGAATTTCCTAATTACTGAATATTTACGGGGTTAAATAATAAAATAATTATGAGCTGACACGCCAGTAACAAGCAGCAAATTTACCCTTTGTTAAACAAGCAGCAAGATGTTAAACTGGTGTGGATATGATGGTATGCAGAGATCAAACTGCTGAGAAAATGTTGCAGTTTCCGAATTGTTGGAGAGAAAGTGTGAGTCATGTTTCATTTGAAACAATAAAAGAAAAGATAACTCGGAAATTCACTCCCATGTTGAACAATAGTTAGGGAATGCTGAATTTTTTAAGTTTTGCAATACTGGGATATCCAGAGATACCAGAATGCCTTTGAAAATGAGACATAAGTAACACACATGTGAGATTAAAGAGATGCACAAAAGGGATTTGTATTAAGTTGTGCACATATAATTAAACTACAAAAGTACAACTTGAACACACTGCATTTCTCAACAAATAAACCATTACTTTTCACACTGTTGCCAATGTGGAAGGAAACTTTAAACAGGTGCAAAGAACAGAATGCATTGGACAGGATACCGACATAATACACATGCCCATATGTAGCCTACATTGAAAGATTTTTTGTTCACTGCACACTAATTGTGTCTCCTGTGCATACCGGCCACAAAGAGACCTCCTCTTAAAGCATGATGCATGTCCAACCTGAACTAACATGATGTGTCATAACTGGTTATTCCAACCATTGACATTTTTTTTTCCAAAGTATGAACGTTTTTTTATTCTATTGTGTGTCTTCGTGCCTGTGTAATCTTTTATCCTCATGCTAAAGTCAACATGCTGATGTTAACTTGTCTAACTTGTCATATCTAAACGGCTGCACTCAGTAGAGTGTGACTCCTCGTCTCCTCTCAGCTGTCCTAATTGACTGTAAGGGCTCTCTCACTCTTCTGCCTCAAGTGGCTCAAATGTGTGTGTGTGCTTGTGTGTACAGTATGTGTGTGTGTGTGTTAGGCCTATAATAACTATAATCACCGTTGGCTGCATGCAGCTTCCCTCCTCACTCCGTTTTAACCAGACCGGTAGATAAAAATACATTCCCAGCACAAACTACGCTGAGGAGTGGAAATAAGTTTATGCAAGTGTGTGTTTGTTAGTGCATTTGTTTAACTGTAATCATACTTGTGAGGACCATGGTGGATTTATGAACATGTCCGTTTCAGGTTTTATTGATATTTGTGTATGTGTTTTAGCAAAATGGAGAAAGAGAGACTTTTGTGTGCATCCTGTGCACTTGAAACAGGGTGAAAAGGAGTCAAGGAAAAGAGGCTGTGTATTTGTGTGTGTTAGAGAGTGTGTGTGTTTGCATGTGGTGGGCCAGCAGCTTGTTTCATGTGGTTGGTGATAAACTGCTGTGACATTTCCCCACTCTAAATCTCTTAAAGAAATGGGGAGGAGATGGCTTGGGAAAGGGAAGATAGTCTGAGAAAGTACACACACAGAAAAGAGCACACACCCACATACACACACTCGCTCTCTGACGCACACACACACACACACACACACACACACACACACACACACACACACTCACACACACACACACACACACACACACACACACACACACACACACACACACACACACACACACACACACACACACACACACACACACACATTGTTGCATATGATATCAAGGGATGAACAAAAGCCTACGTGGTCACAGAGTGTAGCCTTTTCCCTTATCTGTAGGTATTACTGTTACTTACCAGACCTCTATATCTCCCGCTCACTCCCCTCACACACACACACACACACACACACACACACACACACACACACACACACACACACAGCATGCCTAGTTCTGTGATTCCTGGTCACTTACATACATCCCATGGGAAAAGTTTGCATGTAGTTAAACGTTTGTAACATTCTTCCCAGGGAAGCATAATAGCTGCATGCCCATACCGAACGATTTGACTGTTATTAGGCCATGAAATAGGCGTTATCGGTCGCTATAAGCACTATAGATGTGGGTCAGTAGGGGCCTACTACACCCAATATTTTATATTTTTATATTTTCACCCGGAAGGCTGGGGTTCGCAACATGTAGTTGTCTTTGTGTTCACAAGCATTAAGTTTCAGTTTCATTTTTGAAACTTATTTTAAGCCAAAACACGATGTTTTTAGACGTGTTAGAACGTGTTGCTTTTAAGTTTTGCTTTCAATTTTACAACGTAGTATGCATAGTAGGCCCCTACTGACCCACATCTATGGTACTTATTGCGACCGATAAAATCGATTTAATGGCCCGATAACGGTTGAATCGGGTGCCCATGCTTACATACAGGCTAGTAATTATTGCTAAAATACTTGACTCCCATTACATATAATCTGACTTCTGTTAAAAAAATCAACCAAACTAAACTACAGTAAACAGGGTTTCTACCAGTGTATTGCAAGCGGCCAACCGGGCCTAAATTGTCTCCCCGTCGGGCCAAAGCATCGGAGATGATGCATTTTTAAGATGTTTTTTAAACTAAAATGTGTTCCATACATGACTCGGCGCATCAACCGAGCATGGCACGGATTTAAGTCTCCATTACAACAGGGCTATCTGCTTTGCTTGACTAGGGGTCAAAGGAGCGGCTGTAAAACAGTGGATTATTTAATTTCCTATATTCATCACAATAAAAGTCCCACGTTATTTTTTTATGTAAAAGCTTTTCATCAGCAGCAATTTAAAAAGACTCCTATGCAGCTGAAAGCGAAACGGTAAAATAAAGCAGATATTTGAAAGTATAAACAGGGAAGCAGGAGATTCAGTTACAAGCTACAAAAGTACTGAGAGCTGAACACACAACGTCTTTCTCTCTGGTCTCCTGCACGCTTACACAGTCAATCTTTACAACTTTTCTGGCAGAAACCCTGGTATATCAGGTGTATTTTGAGCTGCTAAAGGATCTGGTTGTACATTAACACATATTCGGACTTATTTATTGCTCCCTTAAATCTTCAAACTGAGTATCTGACCTCATTAAAGCACCTTAATCAGACTTTCTGCTGTAATCCAATTTAACATATTGTGTTCATTTAAAAACACGTAATCCAATCCAGCAGCCTGACTATTCTTTAATGTGAGCGGTCAGACCGTCTTGCTGTAATCACACACACAGCTTGTCTCGGCATCCATACTGCATGCGCAACACTTAGCGTAATATCTTTGGCAGCCGTACATCGCAAGATTTCTTCCAGACATGTGGCGCAATTGAGTAATTCCGAACAAATTTAGATGTAGGTGAAAACTTGTGCTTGATATTGAACATTTGGCTGGGGGAAAGCTAATGTGGTTTCACCCGTTGTGTGTAAACAACAAGTGAAGTTGATATCCCCTCAAGTATTTCCTCTTTTCCTTCAGATGCCAAGTGCTCCGAGTTTGCCACAAGGTCCGTGACATCATTGTGCTTTTTATGATGGTTGCTAAGACTCTCTAATACGGTTGAATGAAAGAGTTATTAGACACACCAGGCCCCACACACGTGAAATCAATACATGTTTTCTCTCCTTTCTCCATCTTTCTCCATCTCCCTGTCGATGACTAATGTGTAACACAGAGCGATATAAAAACAATACCTCATCTGGACAATATGCCAGCATCTCCCCACACCATGTGTTTGGCTTCAGATCCTCTGCCTTTCTAAACTTCATTCAATAAATCAGCATGCGGTTGATCCCTCATTTGGACAAATCGACTCTGATAGTTACTCAAAGTTATGTCTTGACTTAGCTTGACCTGGAGTTTACGAGATATGCTTTTCTATCAGGTTGGAGAAAATATAGCAATAATAAACATGCTGTTGTAATGCTTGCTGGACTGTAAATTCTGAGTGATGGGCTGCAGTCAGGACTGTGCATATGTTTACATGCGTGGTTCGATCCCCGGCTGCTCCGGGTCACATGTCGATGTGTCCTTGAGCAAGACACTTAACCCCAAATTGCGTGTGTGAATGAGTATTTAGATTAGATCCTGATGGGCAAAGTTGGCAACTTAGCAGCCTCTGCCGTCAGTGTATGAATGTGTGTGTGAATGTGTGAATGCTGACATGTAGTGTAAAGAGCTTTGAGTGGTCGGAAGACTAGAAAAGCGCTATATAAATGCAAGTCCAAAGCTCGAGTGAAGATACTGGCATCATACGAAACTAGAAAACCTAAGGAATCCATTGATACGAACCATGTCATACTAGCTTGTTGCGAAGGAGGGTAAATAACGCTACAAACTTCTTCGCTAAATTTTGGCTAAACAAACTGAAGAGAAAAAATGGGGAGGATATGCAAATGATCTTCTAATTGCGCACCAGAATCCCCTTAAGTTAGGGAAGTAAGTAAGGAAAACAATAAGTGGTTATACAGATTTTTGTATTATTGGTACTTTTTTATTTTTCAAAAGAGCCCTATCATGAAATCAGGAGTGAGTGAATAAGCATGAATGCATTTATGCATGTGTGCATATACAAGTTATTTTCCTTATGTCCATGAAAGCATGTTTGAGTGTCTGAGTCTGTTATCTTTCAGCGAAGTGCATGCTTCAGTCCAACAGATTGTGTGTGTGTGTGTGTTTGCATGTGTGTTTGTGGAAAGAGCCGGTATGACAGACCACAGATTAATGGCTGTATTACAGCTGCATGTCTGTCTAAACATTTTCTTTGAAAGAATATTTAAAGGATGGTCGTGCCAAAACAATTCAAAGTCCACATGGCAGGCCAGACGTCGTCTCTTTTGATACGGCTTCTTCAGTCCTCTTCGGCTTTCTCTGTCTTCTTTTAATATCTCTCTAACTCACTCAATCCATCTCTTCATCTGAGTCTCTGTGTCCTCTCTCTCTGCCTCCTCTTTTCTCTCCTTCCCCTTCACATCTTCCCTGCTCTGCCTCTCACATCAGCTACTTTTTCCCTTCGATCTCCCCTTCCCCATCTCTCTCTCAGGAGATGTCACTCTTAACATCCTAAGACAGAAAATATAAACATGCATATCTGCGGAGATGTTCTCTCCTTTACTCGTCCCATCTGGAAAACCTTAGATCGCCCCCAAAACATGACAGACACACTCAGAGCAAGGAAGAGAAGAAGAGAGGAATACACATTACATTGGGAGCAGCACTGGAAAGAGAAATGGAGAGGATATCCACTGAGGGGTGGAAGAGGGATGGGTTGTTAATTGTTTGTTTTGGCTCACTTGATTGTGACATTTGTGAAATGCTGCGTGTCTTAAACTTCTCAAACGTTTGCTTGATGCCAGATTCATTTGTGCAGTGCACTGATTCCTTGCTTATACAACCAATTTTTTAAAAGTGCAAACTTCTCTCTCAGTGTTTGAAATCTCTCTATTTCTCTCTGGCAAGCAGCTGATGTTTGCACTGTCCAGAAAATGAGATTAATCTGGTGTTTCTGCCTTTGGTTTGAACCTCCAGGTCAGCCTGGAAAGCTGGCTGTGGATAGGTATTCCTATCTTCATGGTTGTCCCACAGTTTGATATTTAAATTAAGACATTTTTAAAGAAATACCTAAGGTTACTGATCATCTTTATTGCCTCCTTTGACACACAGTTATTGATGTTATTTCTCCCTTGTCTTGACTGTTATTCACTGCAGAGTCACATAATATTTCTGTTTATGATAGTAATTACAACTATTCTAACTTCTCTTTTCTTTTTATATCCGTCGCTGTAGTCATCTGGAGGACAACCAAGTCAGTGTCGTTGAGAGAGGAGCCTTCCAAGACCTCAGACTGCTGGAGAGACTGTAAGTGCACCATCTTATTCTGCTACCTGTTGTGTGTGAGTGAGAAAAATGCCAAACAGCTGATGCAAACTATAAAGGTATTTCAGGCATGTAAGAAACCCACCGGGCTATAAAAAGGCACACACATAAACATCCCAAAATATGCACACATGCACGCCCGCAAACACAACTTCACAGACATGCAAATATTTGACTTACTATTCCATTTCGCTATTCTGTAAGGCACGCACGCAGTCACACAAAGAGCCTGGATACCTGGATGATACCCAAGTCCATCCACTTCACACACAACCTTGGAATCTCTCATAGATATCGCCTTGTTCAGTGTGTGTGTGTGTGTGTGTGTGTGTGTGTGTGTGTGTGTGTGTGTCCGTCAGCTCACACCAAGGCTCTAGTCAACAGAATCAAGGTGTCAGTGCACAACACAACACTTCCCACACACACACCTGCATGTTTATGACTCTGTGCTGGAGGGGTGACAGACAGACAGACAGACAGACAGACAGACAGACAGACAGACAGACAGACAGACAGACAGACAGACAGACAGCCCTGCAGGAGCACTGCTGTGTTTACGACGCTGTGGCATGAAATGAAAACGGAGAGCGACACACTGCGTATTGTTCGACATTATCTCCTAAAAATCAACTATATTTTTAATGCTGTTTTTAAAGCTAGCTTCCAGGTGATGTAACATACCTATATCTGTCATATTGGACAGAGGACAGCATTTCTAAACTTAAGAACTAACTGCCTTTACAGTGTTAAATTCACACAGCTGGGCTCGGACAGGAGCTGAGAACTTCCTCACTGATATGATAATGTCAGTTTCTTAGCTATTTAAGCTCATAGGCTCTTTTATTTGCCACTGTCTTTCCACATTAGTAACTCAAAGACGTGATGCTACAAAAAATGCATGGGGACTGTATAGATTTAAAGATTTTATCTGCCGTGAAGAGGAGAGTTGACATTTTACAAGAGCAAGGATAAGAGGGAGATGTTGTCACAGACATGTGACAGAGACGTACAGACAGACGAAACCATTTAATTCAATGCAGGTGACAGCAAACGTTGAGTGGCAGCAACATGTGTATCTTGTCTGTTAATGGAGATCCCACATCTGATAGTGAAAGCGGGAGGTGATGGGCTGCTTTAATGTTAAAAGGCGCTTTCATGCGGTGTGTCAGGAAGGGTCAGAGGTGAGGGGTTAGTGGGGGGAGAGGTTAGGAGGCAACATAGCTGTATGTCAAAACTCTCACAAGAGATGGCATTTCAGTTGTGTAAGACATTGTGCAAATTTTTATGTATTTATAGCTAAAGTTGCATGTCAGTAGAGTAGGTCTGACCCCTCTCAGTCGATTAGTCGAGTAACCGGCTGTTTTGTTCTTAGTCGACTAAGATTTCTTTAGTCGATTAGTCATTTTTTTATGCTTTTTTCATGCTGAGTGACTTATTTCCAAGAAACTTATGAGCACCTCTCTGGTAAATACAAGATTTAAAGTGGTGCTTTTGTGTAATTCTTTGTGGAGAAACTCACAGACCTGTCGATTAAATCAACTAATAGATTAGTCGACAAAATCATATGAGTGTTAGTCGACTAAAAGTTTCTTTGGTTAAGAACAGCCATACAATATAAGTATATATTATATAATATAAGTATAAGTATTATATAACATCACATAGTGTACGGATGACTTTATCGTCCTATCGTAAATCTAAGGAAAAAACAAAAGCAAATTTTCTCTGTTTTGGTTGACTATATTAAAGAAAACTGCTGTAGTGATGATAATACAGTAACAATCAGGGTCCTGAGTTTTCCTTTGTTCACTTCAGTGACAGTGAAATGCTTTTTAACATGCTTAGCTGACAGGGTCTCTGATGTTGTATCTGTCGGGGTGAAAGTTGAGGGGTGAGAGGTCGCGGTGCTGAGTCTGTGTGATTTATGGCGTCACAATGTGAAAAACATGGAGCTTAGCTAGTCATCTCCTTGGGCGAGGACATTCATGTACGTCAACACATGAATTATAAAGTCATGGATATGGTCATTTCACCTCATGTGGCCTTTTAAAAGAACCAAGCAAGGAATCAGAGTTGGCCTAAAATGGCATAATGTAGCTGATTTTAGTCCCGTATTAGGTTGTAATTGATGGCAAAAGAAGGGGATTTTTCAAGACATGTGAGTTTTTATTTTCTTCTTTACTAAAATATATCAAACTTCTGGATTTTGAGGTATACTGGCCCATTGAGATTAGTTCCCTTCAGTCTCCAAACCATTTCTGCTGGACTTTACTGTGATTCTGACTAATAGGGATAATTTTCCAAATTTAAAAGATATAGTGCCCTTTGGATCTGTGGTCTGGTGATATTTCAAAGGTTCCAAGCAGAAGAAACTCGTCATTATTATTTGAAAATACACAAAGGATTCTTCTCTTGAAAACCAGAACTGTTTTATGAGCGAACATCTTAAAATGACTCATAACTGTAACAGTAGCCGATCAGGCGCTTTCACTTTTGTATCAGCAGTTATTTTCTGGGACCAAGGGTCAATTATTTCAAATGGAGGATATCTCTTTTTGGGCTGCAGCTCTGTTTCCATTGGTGCACACAGAAGTGAAAGTCAGGGTCTTATTATCATTATCAGAGGGGTTAAAAGGTTGGTGTCTGTGTCTTCTCCAGCACAGATTCTACTTAGTGACCCCGTGACCCCCCCCACCCTCCTTGTCTTTTCTCTTTCCCCTCCACGCCTCGTTTCTCAGCCTAATGCTCTGGTAGCTTGATAACACTTTCACTCCCTCTCCTCACGCTGTCCTCATCTATCTCTACTGCAGCCAACCCCGCCCTCCTCCTGCACACACACACACACACAAGCAGACACGTCTTTCACCCTGAAACACACTCTATCTGTCACTTTACCCTCACACACATGTCTACCTGTTGGTCAACACCATTCTTTCACTCTCTCCATCTTCCCCTGCCTCTCATTCCTCTGTAAATAATGCCATGTGTTCATTTCATCCTCAGTTCAACATACTCGAACAAGGAATGGTATTGGACTATTTTCATTTAATATTATTTGAGAAACAGTCCCATATCATAGAAAAAAACTTCCCATGACTGGAAGACGTCAGGAACCTAAATGTGTTCCTCCTTTCACTCCCAGGTCAAAGCACATGCAGGGATGATAGTGATAACTGGCTTTAGAGAGCGTACAGAACGATAACCTGCAACTGACAAACACTCACACAACACAGCATGATAACCTGTAGGTCATGATCACAGGAAACCAGACAGACTTTCCCATGAGTTTGACCTTTGAACCTTGAACCCGCTGACCCTCAAGGTGATCCAGCGGCCCGGTTGGTGATAGTTCAGTCAGCACAAAAGCATGAATCGGAGTGATTTATGAGAGTGTGTTTTTGCGCCTCTGCTCCTGCTGAGATTTCTCTTTGAGTTTTATAAAGTGAAACCATTTTAAATTAACTTCCTTTTTCTCTCCACAGTCGGCTGAACAGAAACAAACTCCAGTTCCTCCCAGAGCTTCTCTTCCAGTCCAACCCCAAGCTAGGACGACTGTGAGTACACCTTTCTTATTTTTCCATCATACTTTCCTCGAATCTCCCATCTCTCTCTCTCTCTGGCTCTCCCTCCGTCACTCTTCTTTTCTGTCTCCTTTTGATGTGTTACGTGATCCATTTGAAAACACGGCCACGGTGCAATGTAAGAACCTTTATCCGGGTTGAGGGTTCAAGTCCCGCGCCAGGTGTCACAGTGCCGCTCTGTGCTCTCGTGGAGAGGTGAAAAAGAGTGTGTGCATGTGTGTGTGCGCACGATTTTAAGAGGTGAAAGTGTGCCTGGAGCGAATGTTTTGCTTGGACCTGTGAGGAATTTTTATTCGGGAATATGGAGTTTTCCCAGAGCGTTCAGAGTGTAGGAGCAGGTCATACTGATGGAGAGGAGCCTCCCACTTGCTCTGCTTCTCTCTCGATTTCATCTCACATTCCCAGACATACTCTCTCTCTCTCTCTCTCTCTCTCTCTCTTTCTCTCTGTGTTTCACCCATCGGTGCTCCCACCCTGTCCTCCTTTTCCTCCCCTGTGCTCTCTCTGTCTGCACTCTTTCTTTCCACTCAGGTTTCCTATTTGTCTTATCCTCAGAGAGGCTCTGTCAGCTTAGGTTGAAGGTTGAAACACCTTCTAAACCTTATGGCTGTTTATATTGGGCTGCCTTCAAGTAAAACTAGACATGGTGTGTGTGCGTGTGTGTGTGTGCGCCTCTTGTGCATGCTTGCTTTTGACTATATGTCTGCAGTCATTTTCTATGCGTTCTTGAGCTTATTTATCTAAGTGTGTGCATGCATGCATCATATTGATATGCTGTATCTGCATATCAGTGTGTTCTGGTGTTAGTGTGTGTGTGCGTGTGTGTGTGTGTGTGTGTGTATGTGTGTGTGGTGCGAGGTGTCAGGACAGGGATACCAGCGCTGGGACATTTAACTTCTCACTTCTCTCATTTTCTTTTATAATGTTTCCATGAGGCAGAACGCCTTGGAAGCTTCTTTAACCTTCCTTTGTTGAAATAGTATATTCTTCTGTGAATGGTCTTTTTGTTTTAGCTGTTTTAAGAGATCAAACGACGGATTAGACCAATAGAAATTAAAGGAATACTCCACTGAAAAGCTTTTGAGGATCAAAAATTCAATACCTGCAGTCTAAAACAAAAGTAGGTCTGGAAAGTTTGTAGTTTGCTTCCTCGCAGAGAAGCTTGGGTTCAGTAACAGTATATTCCAGTGGTGAACCAAAGTCATTGCAGTGTCATAACGTGTCGTAATATATCAAAATGTCTTGAGAAATGTCTCACAGGAGATCCACTTCTACGCCATTGGTACGTATGTTCAATATGTTCCCAAGAGTCCTAGTTTTGCCACAACATGAAAAAATAAACTTAAACTTCATTGCATTCATCATATACAGTATATACAGATTAGGGCTGGGCAATATGGATAAAATTGAATATCACAATATTTTTTACCAAAAAACTCAGTATCACAATGATATTGTAGGGCCGGGATTGTTACTGATCACTTGAACTGGCAGTGGATTGTGCTGCAGGAGTGTCAGAGAAGTTTCTGTGGACATTTTTGACCCGTTGTTTTGCTGTGAACCTCTAACGCCATTGAAATCTATTCTAGCTGCCGTCCTCTGTAAAGAGCAATTTAGAAACCTTCACAGCCACCTTTCAAACCTGCAGGAAGTGATACTGATACTCAAAAAATGCAGCCTCACAATAGCTTTCAGTTGGAGAATTTATTTTGAAATGAACCATGAAATCTACGGTTGATCGCCTCTCCCCTATCACATCTTCCAACATCAACACAGGTCTCCTCTCTAGTAAATCATAGATCATCGCTGTTCAGGGAAAACTGTCTGTCTGCATATTTTTGCTGTTTTATGGGCTCAGGCAATTCTCCTTTGTGTTAAGTGAAAAAAAACTTTTAAAAAGTCATTGAATTATCTGTGCAAAAAGTGCAGTTTTTCATATCTCATGAAAAGTGGGCATGTTGTAATACATGTTTGGACAGTGACAATATGCTCTTCAGGCTTGCAATAGACTGAAAAAAAACGTAATAGTGAACGTTCTCTTTCCAAAACATCACTGTTTTGACATTGAAACTTTTATTTTCAAACAGAGTAAAGCAGCAATTACAACAAATACAGAAATAATAATAATGGTGGTTTATGGTGATGACAATAAATTGTATTTTCCGCAGAGCTTTCTCAATCTGATCTCTTGCGTTGGCAGAAAAGCCGCAGAAAGATGAAATCTTCTCAGCGGGGTGCTCGCTGTGAAACCTCTATTTAAGACCGATCGTGTGTTTCATATATTTGCGGTGCGTGATGTATTGCTGAAGACAGCGGAGTCGACCGTTACGGCAGAAAGCACATTGTCATTTACGTCAACTGTGGCTTCCAGGATCTCAAACAGTCAGAACCCCCTCGTGAACATCAGGGACACACACAGCGAGGGATGAAAATTGCACATACTCCATCATGCATCTACACATCTACACTGTGTTTACCTCTTATTTCCAACCATTTCTCTTGTTCTTCGTGAGTGACAGTCTTATTTCCTCCACCGCCTGGATTACTGTTCTATAAAACCCGTAATTGGTCTCGATAGCTCTTATTTATCGCCGGTCGAATATGGATCCCTCGAGCTCTCAGACAACTCGGAGTGGAAAGGGCGAACGTGTTCCAAACTTAACATTATAAATCTCATGTTCTTTATATCCCTACTTTGCCATCAGCACAATCTAAATTACAGTGTCTGGAGTTTCCTCCTGCGCTTTATTTTTTCTCCTTTTTCCACTTTTCTCATCTTTGTCGTCCATTCTTCGGTGCTTTTTATCCCATCCACGCTGTGTTTTTCTGCGAATTAAGGAAGTGGCGTTAATGTAAATAGCAAGGTATGTAGATGAGAGAAGAGGAAGACATGGAGGTAGATTGACAGAAGAAATGTCCGAGGGAGGGAGACTGAAAGAGAGAATAACAGCGGGAGGGTAAGAAGGAGGAGACGGGGAGGTTTGCTGGTGGGTTTCTGGTTTGGGTTCGTAACCTTCCTCTCTGTCAGCCTCGGTTAGATATTAAATGATGGCAGTGTGATAGGAATTACCTCTTAACCCTCCTATTAAAGCCCTGTGGTCTGAGGTTTGGAGACGGGAGGAGAGGGAAGGAGCTGGACTAGCATCAAGGGAAAATAGGCATGGGTTGGAGGTTTTACTCTTGAGAAGGGTGGGAGGTAAGGGCAAGAGGTATCAGGCTGGATAATAGTTTTTACCAAAGTCTTGGATCCCGCTGAGGTGCACGAAGCGTATGATTCGAAAGCTAGAATCGAAGAGGTTGGCTTTGTGTCTTATTGGAAAGTGTTGGATGGTGAGTGCCTGACAAAGACAGATGGACGATAGGTATTGGGGAGGTCATGTGACGGAGGGAGATGGATGGATGAAAGGATGCTGGTGGAGGATGAAGGGAGCGGGTAGATGGATGGAGCGACTGGAGTCCTGGTGACCCCTCTAGGTGCTCGGTAGGGGGGTGGGGGGGGGGGGAGAGAAAACAAAGATAGGGATGGTGAGATAGATGGATCGTGGACTGGAGTCTGTGGGTTTCAGTGTGTGCAGTCCGTGGTCGTTTCCCCCCACAGTTTGTAGAGACTGTGGTCTCACAGCACATGCACCCAGACACACACTAGACGAAGCTCCGAGTAGAATACATTTACTAGAAAGGCAATGAATTTCGGGTTTGAAGAACAACAATCACGATGGCTCGAATGGAAAAATGCATCAGTGCACATCGCAGCGTATCAGCGAGGTTTACTTTGCTAAGTGACTTGATGGCTGTTAGTCTCCTGTCTAATAACACTGACCCAGACTGAGCCTCATCCTCTTATCTTCACTTTCTGCTCTGCTAGTTTGTGTGTGTGTGTGTGCCTGTGAAAGTGTGTGAGTGTATGTTGCGTGCAGGGCCCCCCTATGCACAGTGTGTGCATTTGAACCAGTGCTGGTTTACTGCCAGTGATACTCATGAAGCAGCATCATTAAAGCAGCTCAGATTACACTTGATTGGTTCGCATGAGAGGAGAGGGGTGCGATGAAGAAGAAAAATGAGAGTAACGTCCGACTCGAGACATATTTCCCCTTTTCCTTCACCACCAGGAGGGCCTCAGATGCTGAGTATTACATAACGCAGGAGGTGATTTTTGGGCATGTTTCAACATTTATGGACACTGAAATAAAAGCATTTTCTGGCTGTCAAGATGCAGAACTTGTGTATTTTACATCATGTTATTTCGAACAAGAATGCACAGATATGACATACAATCAGTGCTTCAACAACTTGCTGAACTCTCATGTTTAAAGCAAAACTGTAACTTTTAAAAGACCAAATAATACAATCTTCCTCTTACAAATGAAAAGTTGAATTCGTAAACAATAAAACACACCCTTACTCAACTCAATACTCAGGGGTTTTGCTGCTGCAGCCATACTTGTGCCGCATTTCCACTGCATGGTATACGACACGGCTCTATGCAACTTGACTCGCTCTTTTCGTTTTCATTAGCAAAAGTTGTGGATAGTAGTATAGCAGTTACTTTTTTTGGTCGAGTTTCCAATTGAGCTGAGCCGATACTAGAAGGTGGGGTTAAAGCACTGCAGATTGGCCAGAGAGAATCGTCCCTAGCGTGACATGAGACATCCTGCACAAACCCGCCATTTTTAAGTAGCCAAGCTACCGCCAATAGCGACTGCAGTTTCTTTATTTACTCGACCCAGATTTAAATAAATATCAGCCCACAAAACTACTTAATACGCTACGTACACTACGTCGTACAATCGACGAAGTGTAGACGTTCCTCTGTTTGCTTGCTGATGAAAGGATTCAGCGAGTGTGACGATGATATCACAGCAGTTTCACTTTAAACTGAGGGGGTACTATCCGTAGTGGAAAACGAAATAGAGAAAAGCACCTGGTACCAAAAGTAAGTTTAGTCGAGCCGAACCATGCAGTGGAAATGAGGCATTGGTCTGGTATGACCATGGTGGCTAATTTTAGCTACTATTGGAAAACTGGACATTACTGACTCAGCTGGCCGACTTTATGACCCTTCTCTAATTGTGCTAATTTTACACAGTGTTTTAGAATTTTATTTAAAATTCATGCTTATAGTGCGGTATTGCAAAAAAAAAAATACAATGCAATAAAAATGCTAATGTTAACAATAAAAACAACTGATGAGAAAACCTGTTAACCAAGAATCTAGCCATGAGATTTGAGTTTGCTGACATGCTGTAGTGTAGTAAAGCTTGTAAACTCCTGTGTCTTTTTTAGTTTTCAGCCTCTTCCTATCCTTTAACACTGCTGCGCTCCCGTAATGTCCTAACTGCACCCTATAAAATGCATCACAGCAGGGACACCAGCAGCCAAACATTCAGCCTAAAAGGGGGTTTTAGGAAGCGTAATGGAAAGAGAAGTGAGTTCCTGTCCAGAGGGATGCTGGTGAAGCATTTTATCCAATCAAAGTGTCCCAGAGAATGATGGTTAATCTCCACATGTTCACTCACTGAGGGCCAGTCTGGATAACAGCATTACATAAGTTCCTAAAAAGTTAAAGTGTACCTAAAGGTAAAAAAGAGAGAGCTGTGGGGACGTGAAAGTGGATGAAACAGGAGTAAGAAAGGGAGGGATGGATATTTAGCGGAAGGAAAATGGCCAGCAAGAGTCTAATAGTCAACAAATCAGGAGCTGGAAGGTTGCCAGTCTAAACCCCTGCACTGATGAGTGGACGATAATGAGGCATGCTCTCCAGCACCATTAGGTTACCCTTGAGCAAGGCACTTAACCTCCAAATGCTTCAGTGGAGCTCCCAGATGTGAAAGTGTGGACCCTCCCCAGTTACTGTAAATACAACTTTGCTGGTGAAGTCAGGGGGAAAAGAAGCTGGACAGAGCGAGAGAGAGAGGAATGAGAGAGGGAGGGCAGGCTGAAGGGAGCGGGGGGTCATTTGAGATGTCTTTTCCTCCTAATTAAGTTAATGGAGAAAGACGAGGAGGTTGCCTTTAATCTTGGCTAATTGTCCATTTAGAGGCGACTGCCATAGTTTACCTGCTGGAATGTTTCGGTTAGTGTTACAGGAAGTGGGTGTACTCTGTGCGGCCGGTGATTGGCTGCGACAGACGGGGCCTCAGTTGCGATTGGAGGGAATGGTCTGGAAGGGTGAGGGGTGAACGTAAACTGCCTTTGTGTCTCCTCTTTTTCATCACGGGCTGGTTCACTCATTTACTTTCTTTCTCTTTTTCCTCTTTTTATTCATATAGCCTATGCACTCTCTTTCTATTACACACAAACAGAACGAACAGCTCTGTTGTTTGTATTGCTGTCAGTATTTGAAAGATGGTTTTCTTGTCACTGGGCTCTGGGCCCTTTGTTTGGTTTTCACGCCACTGGGTGCTGGCGAGAAACAAATAAGTCCTAAACACACACACACACACACACACATACTCAGAAGCACACACAAGTACATCTCTCTCGCTCTCACACGCCACCTTTCCCGTTGGTATAACACCACAGGCTCTAGATGCAGTATTGTTGGTCTGTGTGTATGTGTGTATGTGTGTGCACGACAAACTTTATACTAAACCACACACCCACGACAGAACTTCCTAATAATTAAACATGACTCAGAAGGACAAACCATGGTATGCAGCTGCATCACTGGGCCCGTGCACAGCAGTACACGGTGGGTACGTTTTTTAGTTTATCAATCTTACTTACGTTAAATTTTAAAATCGTACTTGGCGTAATTGCTTCCTAAAACAAGGGGTTTAAATGGCAGTAGGTATTCTGGCATGAAGCTGCACTAGGAGGCTCATAGGCTCCAGGATGGAGCTGCACCACAGGGCCCACACTGAAATTCACTGGTATTCGGGGAAGTTAAGGTACTTTTACAGAGGGAACCTGACCAGAGCTCCTCTAAAATAAGGCTGCGCTTAGCGGCTTGTGTGTAAGTGTGTGTGTGTGTGTGTGTGTGTGTGTGTGTGTGTGTGTGTGTGTTTCCCACAGCCCAGACAGCAGTGCGATTTTGTCCCAAGACATATTTAGATAAATACACGCTGCAGAGATACCGAAAACCAAGAGAGAGAGAGAGAGAGAGAGAGACCGAGAGAGCAAGAGAGAGAGGAAGAGGAGAGAGAGACAGTTAATGATATTGAGTTAATTTTATGTAATTTGAGAGAAGTTTCATCCAAAAGTTTCATACATTCCTTCATGCTCTCCTAAAAATACTTTCTAACATAATGTGATATTCAGTGCATTTATATGTTAAACAGGTTACTGTTGTTGTTGTTGTAACCTGATTTCTACAACATCATCTAAACAAGAAACCCTGTTTCCGTAATGAGGGTTAGGGGATTAAAGAAACCTGATTTCCACAGTGAGATTTCTCCTGTAGAAAGTCGATTTCTTTGCCATTTATACACATAACTGGAACTGTTGTTCTGGTGGATGGGTCAAACAAACACAGGTACAATTGTACAAGCACTCATTCTTAAACACTTTGCAAAGTGTATGAATAAGAATGTGTAAGTTAAGTTTGTCTCTCTTGCTGTGAACGCAGTTAAGAGGCCAAAAGTTATGAAGTTTGTGTGCGTGTAGGCCTACAGTATGTTTGTCTTCCCATGTGTGAGTAAAACAAGCCAAAGTGTTTCTTAGCAGCCAGGCGGTCACCAAGCAGGCGGTCTTAAAGTTCACAGCAGCAACACCTTTTCCCTTTCAGCTGCCTTCTTTAGCAGCTAGCTAGCTAGCTAGCTCGCTGCAGGGCCAGAACCTATGAAATGTTCGTGGGAGGCTGGGGGCCTGTAGATTTTTCTTTTTTTTTTTTTTTTCATGGCAAAGAATTTTTATGTGCTTACACTGAAATAGCACAGAGGCTGCATGTGGTAGTAATTTAACCTCGCAAATAAAGGTGAGCTGGATGGGGGAAGTAGTCACGGAGCTGCTACGTAGTACACATAGTTAAAACTTTTCCTCTTGACCTGTTTACTCTAACGGGCAATAGGGATGTGTGTACTGTATATCCATGTATGTGTGTGTCTGTGTGTGCTAACTGCATGTGTGCGATTGTGATTGAGCTTGCATGTCTTAACGTTTGCAATTATGAATATGAACACACAGAATGAGTGTGTATTCTTATGCATGCTAAATGTGTATACATAGTTTAGTAATTTGTGTCTCTGCTTGCGTCTGCATGTTTGCTTATATGTTTGTATACGTCGTGCATTTGTTTGTACATGTCTACTTATATACATGTCTCTGGCTTTGCTTATGTGTGTGTGTGTGTGTGTGTATATATTTAAGAGAGGGGCAAACTTGATACGGGGCCAAATACACTCACACAGTGTTTGTTTAATCACAATTTAGGTTTACATGAGAACGCTAATCAAAAACAGACTCGGCTCCCTGGAAAGATGGAGGAGGAGGAGGTGGTGGAGGATGGAGGAGAGAAGTGAGGGAGAGGAGGAGATGGATGGGGAGGCATGAGGGGAATGAGGGAGAATGGGAGCAGGAGGAGAGGAGAGAAAACAAGTCTGGGTGACAGGTGAGGACAGGAGGAGGAGGGAGAGGAAAAGACAGAATAAAATGAAAAATGGGCGGTGAGGGGAGGCCGTAGGAGGAAATATGGTAGTCTCTCTGAGCAGGAGCTTTAAGAGAATAGAAGCTTTTGTTGATTGTTGACCTTTTTTTTTCCTTCTTACAGATCGGACTAATGATCTGGCTCTGATTTAAGATGCTTTATTTTCCCTAAAGGATGTTTTAAAAAACCTGGCAACTGGCGTCTGTCCTGCTTGTGTGTGTGTGTGTGTGTGTGTGTGTGTGTGTGTGTGTGTGTGTGTGTGTGTGTGTGTGTGTGTGTGTGTGTGTGTGTGTGTGTGTGTGTGTGTGTGTGTGTGTGTGTGTGTGTGTGTGTGTGTGTGTGTGTGTGTGTGTGTATGTGTTGACAGGGTGGGTTTCAGCAGTAAAAGCACAATGGAGTCGTATACACACTGCACTCCATCACTGACAAAAGTCAAACCACTAAACAAATGTAATGTCCCCCATAATTACATTCATGTGTGTAAGATGATAAAAAAGTCAGATTCTTTCCTCAACAAAGCTTTCAGTTTTATGTCTGTTGCACTTTTATTGTGAAACTCCAGACTGCTTGTTTTAAACAATTTTTTCATAGTTTCCTGGGAAGTACACTAGATTAGAGGGCAGAAAGAACGACTCGTAACGCAAAGGTTAAACTGAAATTCAGAGATGATCACGATCATGATTCATTTCATACTGTAAATCATGTTGTAAGGTTGTCTAGTTTTTTTTTCAAGTGGTAGTTATCTGAGTTCACAATAAATCTGTTAAAGTGTTGTAGCAGTTGAAACCTGACCTACAGTCTTAATGCTGTTTTAGAGTTATGGTGATGTCATCTACAGTAAGGGTGTCTGTCTTCAGTCTCCTCTTGAATTCTGGGAAACAATCTTTCCCTGTTATTTACTGTGAGTTGACATGTGAGCCTACATTCAGTATAAATCGAAGCTCTGGCTCAGTGTGGGGTCATAAAAGTGCTGAAAGCTCTCTGTGTCTGTATGTGGCTTTCCGCAACAAGTTACATATTTTATAGGACTCCCACATGGCCTGGTGTTCTATAATGCAGCTCTACACTCATAGGGAAGTCCTTGGAAACTACAAAAAGGACCGACATGTCCTAAAACAGCCCAGTATCCTCAGGAATTACATCTATATTAGACAGTTCCACACCTCACAATTTCCGTTCAATGCCAAAAGCTGGCATGGCCATTTTCAAAGGGGTCCCTTGACCTCTGACCTCAAGATATGTGAATGAAAATGGGTTTGATGGGTACCCACGAGTCTCCCCTTTACAGACATGCCCACTTTATGATAATCACATGCAGTTTTGGGTAAGTCATAGTCAATTTAGCACACTGACACACTGACAGCTGTTGTTGCCTGTTGGAGAAACGTTGAGTGCAATGCAATATGTGTATGATGTGTGTGATCTCTTGAGTAGGGTTACCACTCAATAAATCACACACATTAAACACACATAGGGTTTAGTGAATGGAAGTCAATGGAATTGTTCTAATTCATGTGTGCCTGTGTGAGAGAGACTTTGTGGGAGGTCGACATAGCTCTGCATTCATTGTTGACCATTATTATGGCTACCGACGACTACATGGTTGGAACTGGCTAATGTCACACACACACACACACACACACACACACACACACACACACACATATGGGCAGACACATGTTGGTGTCTAGAGAGTCATACTTTCTGTGTTTGAGTCTACAAGTGAATGTGTGTATGTCAGACGTTAGACTTGTGATTTATGCTGTTTAAGTAAAGTCTGATTGTTACAAATGAACTCAAACTGTTAGTATTGCTCTGCTGCAATCAGAGTCACGCACACACACATGGACTGACCCATAAAGACTGTCTGTATCTAACTGTCACACACAGTAACAGAAACACTACAGATATACACATCGACCCACGCACTGTGGAGAGACACAAACAAACCTAAACCAGTTCTGTCGCTCTTTGCTTCTCTCCTCATCTGTTTCGCCATCATACAAGCACTTTCACACAGAGGTCGGGCTCTCACATGTGTTGCAACTGTTTCTCAACTGATCTAAGAGTTCAAAAACTAGTAGTTGTCATAGTTCCTTTCGTCCTTTCCTGATATGTCTCTTGGTGAAACAGTATTTAGACTATGCACATTTGAATCAATATAAATAAACAGAGAATAGTGAAACAATTACATTGTATGCAGCTCCGCTTAGGAATGAATGAATGAATGAATGATTGAATGGAACATCAGTATTTCCCCTTTACCACAACATGTTACTAGACAGATTGGAAACTGGGTTTGTGACATAGTGCTAAACTGGTTTAAATCCTGTCTGAATGATAGGGACTACTTTGTGTTGATTGGTAAAAAATGACGTGGAGTTCCTCAAGTATCTATTCTTGGGCCTCTTCTGTTTAATATCTACATATTCCCACTAGCTCAGATGATAGAAAATAACAATATGTTTAATCATAATTATGCAGACCACACATAGATTTATATTTATAAATATTTAGGGGTGTAACGACACATCGATCTGGATCGATATATCTATTCAATGATCAACAATCCAATATAGTCGATGCAAAGTGAAAACATCGATACATATCATCTTTAAGATACACCTTTATTTTGAAATTCCCATGGTACATCTTTGTCACCATTTCTGTCCAAGCGCAGCTCCTTCCTACAGAGCCCATTAATTAAATTTTCAAATCATATTTTAATTGCTTTTTGTGAGTATAAATGTTGTTGTTAAGATGTGTTAAATAGGCATATGATATTGTCTCATATCAATCGCAGGCCCCTTAATCGTATCAAATCAAAATCATATCGTGGCAAACTTTGTGATATTGGCAAATATCGTAGCCTTGTCCAAAGAATCAGTATAATATTGTTTCGTGATGAAACATGTGATTTACACCCCTATTATTATCACCAGGTGACTATGGTCACGTACAAGCACTAACTAATTAAATTGAACAAATCAATGAATGGATACTACTGTTGGTTTATAAAGGTTAAGGGCCAAAATACTTTTCTGATCTGCTGCTACGTTAAGAACCGTCATGGGACAGGTCTGCTTACCATCCCCAGAGTAATAACTAAACATGGAGAAGCAGCATTCAGTTTTTATGCGCCACATATTTGGAACAAACTCCCAGAAAACTTGAGGTCTGCTCCAACTCTCAGTTCTTTCTCAGTACTTATGTAAGACTGATCTGTTTTATTCTATTTCAGCGTTTTTAATCTTCTATTTTATTTAACTCTTTTTATATTGCCTTGTACTTCTTGTCTTAATGTCTTTTATGTCTTATGTAAAGCACTTTGAATTGCCTTGCTTTGTCTATAGCTAGGGGGGAAATCTTCCTGTCCTGAGTAATTTGAACACATTTCTATTATATATTCAAAAAAGGATACAATCATGCTCACATATTACCTAAAATACATAACATTTTGGAAATAAATTCTTTCCAAGACTGCAGCGTCATGCAGTGAACTGCACAGTGTGACTGAATCAAAGTTTGTCTGTTTGTCATTACGTTATGGTACAACAAGCTGGATATAAAGACCTAACTAACTCTGGGAGCTGGAAGCTATAATGTACCGCTGCATGAGTCAACAGCTAAAATAACTAACATAAGCAGCAACATGCAATGTTTTAACATCACTAAATCATGTCCATATTGAGGCTGAAACATTAGAATAAACACTGCAAACAAGAAAGCCCACCACCAAGAAGATTGGCAGCTTGAACCCCGTCTCTAAACTGACTTCAACATTGTGTGCCACCTTGTCGATTTGGCTGGAAATCTGCTGGATTGCTTTACAGTACAAAACTAGAGGGGATTGGTGCTGCTCTTCCAACACAAATGGAACTAAAGTTTTCAGAGTTTCAGATGTCAGTCGAAGATAATAGATTGAGTTAAGGGCATTTTGATAAATCACTTCCAACATTATATTCTTTCAAGAGAAAACCCAGATCAGACAAAGATCCTCTTTGTGGATGTCAGCAGT
Organism: Sebastolobus alascanus; assembly: GCA_916701645.2. Classification (NCBI taxonomy): domain Eukaryota; kingdom Metazoa; phylum Chordata; class Actinopteri; order Perciformes; family Sebastidae; genus Sebastolobus; species Sebastolobus alascanus. The sequence goes on along the minus strand of CAKAOJ020000253.1, from coordinate 429,881 downwards.
GGGGTAATTGGGAAATGTGGTCTTTATTTTAGAAATATTTCCATAAACAATACCACAGATGCAGGACAGAGGCCACGAATCTTCTTGATTTTCATGGTGACGAAGCTACCACAGTAAATTTTACAATTATATGTCCAATATAATGATATTTAGGGTACACGCTACACCTTTAACATTAAAGAGTAATGTATGGAATAATGCAGATAACTGTAGCTGTAGTATATCTAATATAATCTGCCCATGTCTGTTGCATTTAGATCACCACCATTAAAACACTAACTAACTAACTAACACTTTTTTTAAATACTTTTATTGCATCTACTCATGAATTATACATCAACAAATTTTCAAATATATATTTGCATTTTTTGTATTATATACACCTAGTGATACAAACAGAACAGGAGAGTAAGAAAAAAAAAGGAATAAATAGATAACTGAGGGAAATAAAAATACATACACACAATACAAATTTTTATTTGACTAACACATGCAATTTTGTTGACTAATCGATTAGTTGAATTAATCGACAGATCTGTGAAACTGAATTTCTCCACAAGAATCACACAAAAGCACCACTTTAAATCTTGTGTTTACCAGAGATGTGCTTACAAGTTTCCAGGAAATAAGTCATTCAGCATGAAAAAAAAGCATAAAACAATAACTAATTGACTAAAGAAATCTTAGTCGAGTGAAACCAAAATGATCGATTAGTCGACTAATCGTCTAAGACGGTTCACCCCTCCAGAAAAGCTCCAGAGACGTGATGAATCTGTGCCAAGGAGCACTGAAGCGAGGCTCGTGGTGAAGCAACACCTTGCAATTTGTGTTGTTTTTTTCCTTTAAATTGTCACCCATTTGTTTGGTGTTTATAGTGATCGCAACAAAGAAGGAAATGTATTTTGAGAGATCCTGAAAGCTTTACATTCAGTAATGGTATCGTCGTAATGATGGTTGTCATGAAATATGACTGTAAATAATTTTAAAGGCCTACCAACTCCCACGCAGATATACAACAAAAGGGAGTACATCAAAATACCTACATTGTCAGAAGACCATCTCAACCTACTTCACATTCGTTTTCACTCTCTAGAAGCACTGAATGTAGATATTGTGCAGCCTTGTGAAAAAGAAAGTGGACAAAAAGACAGAAAAGATGATGAATGACACAGCAGTTTGGATTTACAGTGCATTGATTGTGTGATAGAGAGACAGAGAATGAAGATAGAGGAAATGAAAGACTCAGCAGAAGGAGAGAGAGACAGAGAGAGAGGGAGAGAGTCAGCCACATGAATGGGGTGAGAGGAGATTTAACCAGGCCTCCTCTAAATACAGAGCACCGCAAAGCCACTTTAAAACCTGTAGAGATATATTTATACATCACATACAAATACACACAAACACACACACACACACACAAACACACACACAGACTTGAATACACACTGTGCAGTTTCGCTGTTTGTTTCTCTCTCCCTCCGTCTCTTAAACAGAAACACACTCAAACATTTTCTGATGGTATTATGTAACAGTCGGGGCTCCACCTGTTGAACTCAAACACAACGCTTTGAACTTTAAAATAGCTTCACATTTGTTAGTTTTACATCTACATTCAACAAACATTTGCAGTGTTATTTCAGTTACAAATCTTGTCTACAAATGTCACGTTTGAATCCAAGTCTTATCAGTTATGTTGCATATAAAGAGATGTTTATAGCTGAATCTGCACCTGACCAAATAAAGGCATACTGCAATGGAAAAAGGCACATTTTGTTAGGACAACGAATGAAAAGATAACAAGGTGGGAGACGGTTATTTTTAGGTTGAGAAAGATAATTAAAGATCCTAAAAAGCCATGACAGTTTGTGTATGTTGTTCAAATCAAGTTACAAACACGAGGGTTTATCTTGTTTGGGTTGAGAATTCTTCTCACGGCTGAAAATGCGTGCAGACGTCACTGTGTATGTATGTGTGTGTGTAGTTGTGCATCAGAGAGACGTATTATTAGCTGATGTGTTTGTGCTAGTGTGAACTAAACAAGTGAAGCAGGAATGTGCATTTTTGTGTCTAAACAAAGACATATGAAACCATGAAAAAAAATCCTCTACCCTCCTCCTCTCTGTCTTCTTATCTCTTCTGCTTCTTTCCTTTTCTTTTCAGTCTTTGATTTTGACAGGTTAACTAATTTGTAAGCAGGGGAAGGCTAATGTTACGCAGATAACCTGTGGGACTGTGTGTGAGTTAATTACTTTCTGTGTGTGCGAGTGTGTGTGCATTTATTTGTGGTGTTTGTTCAGCAGCAGCATCTGGTTTTGAACTCTGATCTGTCAGTGCGCCGAAGCCAAACAGCAGTGTTTCTTCCACAGTTGTCAGATATTCCCTTGCTGCATTTAAATAAGCTAGTCTTCTTTCAGGTGTGTGTGTCCATCCCTGTTAGCTAAACACAGCTTGAAAACTCACAAACTCTTTAACACCAGCAACAGCAAATGTAATTTGTGTAGTTGAGAGAGAGCAGCCGTATGAATGACACGGTATTTTGTAAGTCATTTCGCGTGCAATAACAACGCCTTGTTGCTTTTGGCGTGTCATGAATACGCCATGTAGTCTGTACTGACTGCAACGTAAATGCATCCGTGTAAATATGCTACGCTCAGAGCTAGTGACGTAGGATTAAAAGTGAGAAAGACCGCGTATGGCGGGCAGGAGGGGAGGTGGATGGGTCCAACAAACACAGGACTTTCAACCAGGAGACCGGTGTTCATGTCCCAAAGTTTTGTTGAGTTATTACGTTACGTTAGTGACTGTGACGTTTGTGACATGTTTTCTGTACTTATGTTACGTTGTTCATGTACATATTTTACTTAGTTTACGTACTTATTTTAAACCCAATCATTATGTTTTTCCCTAAACCTAACTAAGTGGTTTTGTTGCCTAAACCTAACTCCAGCCATTACTGTAGTTTTGTTCAACGTATCCTCATACCGCGGTTTGTATGATATGTTACGAAAAGTTATTCGTAATTTTTCGTTAGTTTTCCTACGAATGTCCAGCAACATGTGACGCACGTGTCAATTTCTGCTCCAGTCTTTTCAAAATAAACTTCCATCTTTACAGGAAACAACTTGGTTAGGTTTAGGTAACAAAACTACATAGTACACGGCTTTGTTGAATTTGTTGGCGGACCATTTTTGTGTCAAATTATTGATTTCTTAAGTAAGTAGCCTCCACTTTGCGTCGGGTTGCTGCATTGCCTTGTCGGGGTTTATTTCACAACAATTAAAATAACACCTGAAGTGGTGTAACTTAAGTAAGGAAGTTACGTGACAAATAAATCAACGTTGACTTCTGGTTTCACACCGGGTACGAACGCCGGCCTCCTGGGCGACAGTCTGTTGTTGTTTGACCACCCATTCCCGACCTCCTCCCTACGCAGCGTTTGTCACTGTTTATACTTCCTGTTTCACAATTATGTGGATTACATACAAATTGATTCCATGGGAAATATACGAATTACATTGCATTACGAATGGTGTATGAGAACAGCCCGTTTTGTTGCCTAAACATAACCGCAAGTGTTTCACGGTAACGACGTGGCGTTACTGACACACGAAAAGCCATCTCACAACGTTAAGCTTTTGCCGTGTAAAGGAGACGCAAAAATCTTTAAATGTGTTGTCATGACAAGCGGAAATGTCCTTAAAATGTCGTGCTATTTATACGCCTTCCCAGGAGATTGGGTTGGAGAGAGATAAAAGAAGTGAAACGTATATTTAGAAACTAGAGCAAAGACCGAAAAACACACTTCAGTGAGAGGCAAATAAAGACAGTGTGTGTGTGTGTGTGTGTGTACTCCGCCGCACACATTGTTTTCTGTAAAATTGTCATCCGGAATTTTGGTCACTTTTACAAGCGCAGCGTCACGCTCGTGGTATAACCTCGTGGCCTTCTGTGTGTCTCGGCGTGCCTGTGATAGTCAAAGACAATAGGCTCCAGAGGCCCGCCCGCTAATTAGTAGCTTCGCTTTATGAGGCCACCAAGTCACCACAGCCTCTCCAGTATAAAACAATGGAGCTGTTACACATCCAGCTTTCACAGATCATCTGTAGACTACTTTACTTTTATACTACTACTGCTCCAGTTTGACATCATCTCTTAGAAATGCTGCAGCTCTTATAATGAATGTAGGGACAACATTTCACACAGAACTGAGCGAAACTAAACCTGTACTCCGAGTCTTTTGCTATAAAAAAATCTGTCAGCTTGTTTTCAGCTATAATAATGGCATCTCCCTCAGGTTAAATTGTATAATTTTAGAAATGCCGCTGTGGTGAGCTGCCTTGTTGGTCCACGTTTTGCCAAAATCCAGCCATATGTGTCAGAGATGCGGTACATCGTGGAGAGATAGATGGATGAAACAATAAACAAATATGTGACAGAAATAAAATGCCATCTGGGAGAGGGTTTTGACTCCACAGCGGGTTTTATTTTCAGCTCCAAGTCGATTATTCTGTTTTTACCACGACCACATCCCAGATTGTGCATTATATTTTGGATTAAATGGAAACCTTGTGTCGGCGCTAACTGAAATAAACACTAATTTACTGCCCCATTAAGTGGTAGAAGCTGAAGCCTTGTTACAGCCAAAATAAGTAGTGATATATGTGTGTACGGTTATGCATAATAATTTAGAAAGTTGGTGAGGCCTCTGTGTTAAAGCCCTGATATGTGAAAACTCACTTAACAGGGCTTTAACACACATGAATAAATAGATAAATAACACACGTCAATCGTGATTATGAGCATTCAATGTCATATGTTATACCATACTCATGATATTCTGGTTTCAGTAAATGGGCATTTCTATAGGTAGGCGGCCCAAAAAGCAAAAGGAGACAGAATCAATGAGAGAGAGAAAGAAAAATAAATTTCAAGCACCAGCAGGAGATGATGATTACGGCAGAGGGATGTTTGATGTGTGGAAAAGTTTGTCTCCACCACTGAACGTCAATAAACAGCCGGCTGCAGTTACCAACACTGACAAAAGAGAAATAAACTGTGGCGATAGACACGCATACCGAGAGAGGGAGAAAGAGGAAAAATGATCACAACAGACACAAAGAGAAGGAGAGGGGCAAGAAAAGAGAGACGAGATGAACGAGAGAGGTTTTAGCAAGGAATTAGACGGTGAGAAGTGAGAGACATTTACATTCAGGAAATCTGAAAACACATTAACATGCACTGTAACCAGGTTACTGTAAAATTCTTGCCGCAGGTCAGAAATTAGATATCTCCCCAATCCGAACCTTATTTTGGAACCATGCCTTGCTTATTTTAAGTGTCTCACCACACACACACAAACACACCAAACCGACATCAAAGAACTAGCGGCGACGAAGGCCGACTGTTGCGTCGCCTCACATTGCCTGTGTCTTGGCCAAAAAGTTTCACTCGTACACACCGTAAAGACTTCAGCCAACAGCGAACTTCCATGTACGTTCTGCGCCCGCGTGAGATGAAATAACTCTCCACACCAGCAGGCGGCGGTAGTCTGTATCCGCCATAGAAAAAACCAGAAGACCGAGGACGGCGGATATAAAAGCCGTTGTTGTGATACGTACATGAAATAAAGCAGCGTTTTCTGACCATTTTCACACCACTCTCACTCACCACTTAGCTTCATTCCAGATGTCGTTGTGAAAATATTGTAATTATCAGATGAGATGAAGATGGAAAATGAGAAGAGCCTTCTGTGTGCGCCCTCTTGACTTTACTCGTTGGCTTGCTTTTCTCACGTCCGTTTCTCTTCTCGTGCACTGATTCGCTTAAGCTGAACAGCCGATCAGAGTGATTTCTCTCTCTCCGCCGCCGATTCCACATGCTGAATCGGCCAAAAAGCCTCCGACACGGGCAGACTAATACCAACGGTGTGGGACACACCGCAAAAACAAGCACAGCAGTGAGAGTGGACAGGTTTTTTTACAACACAAATGTGTCACAAATACTCCAAAATTCAGAAAACATCTTATTTAGTCTCTCATAAATTACCTCCAGTTTTAGTCTGACTTATTTTGAATACGAGGATGCAGTGTTACGTATAATGATCTTTCCTTTCACCTCTGTTGTCACAGATACATTCACTGACTGCAGTATTTGTCGTACACATGCGTACATGTAAACAGCTGATTGGAAACCACATGGTTACACATGTACATGGCTTTCACCGGGAGAAATCTAGCCGGGGTAATCTTGTTTCTATAATCCCCTACTTCCATTACGGAAATCAGATTTCTACATGACATTGAAGAAATCCGATTACATCGGACTTCAGAAAGTGAAGAGTAACCTGCTTATAGTCCATGTAAATGCACTCGTACACAGCAAAAAGAACGAACCAGAGAGAGCGACAGGCTGACAGAAAAAGACAAGAAAGTGTGTAACAGCTACAAACACACAGACCAGGATAAATAATCCAGTTGTTGGTAGTGAGATGGAGAATGTCTGGGAAGGACACATGCTGTAGAAAGCTATGGAGGAAATGACAGGAATGAAACACAGAGAGGGAGAGAGCGAGGGAGAGGGAGAGGGAGATCAAGAACCAAAGGGAGGGAGAGCAAATAAATGCCGGCACCAGTTAGTATCAGCGATAGACCAAGCTAAATAAACGGCCACAGGCGTCAAGTGGTGCCGAGCGCTACTGAAGTCCACGCCACCCACTGCCTGGCGGCCACTTTCAAGTGGTCACTTATGAGATGATGTCACTGGCCGCTCCTTGGCTGCTGCAACTGCTTCAGCTCCTCCAGTCCTGCGAGAGGATTAACGGGCTGATTCACACCAGACTTGTCCAACCAAAGGGATCTAGTAGCACTTAAAGAGGCTACGTGTAGCATTTTACCATCAGTAAGTCATTAGCATGGTCATTTTGCGCCATTTATTTACCATAAACACGTGGCTATCACAGAGCGAGGGCTGGCAGTTTCCTCCTATATTTTGTAATTATATTGATTTTCCATTTTCTCTTTTTGAATTACAAGGCTTCAGATATTCAGTCCTCTCTTTTTTTCTGGAAAAGGAGGTATTAGTTTACGCGCCTTCGTCAAGATACATGACGTAACTGTGATAGTTTAGGGATAGTCTTGAGGGAAATGAAATGAATCCAACCCACTACCACAACTGTTGGTGATCAAGCTGTCAGTCATGTCACAGTTTTACGACACAGTTTGGGAAGAAAAAGACAATTTTCTGGGGGAAAAAAAAGGAAAATAAAAAATCTGTCTCTCTCTCTTTGTGAGCAGACGTGAACAGCGTCTGTTCTTTACAAGGTGTTGGCCACACTGCTGAGGAGCTGTTGGCTGACAAGAGCATGAACATGTCTACACACACAAATACACACATGCATATAAACACATTCATGCCACCTCACTGACAAGGTGCTCACTGATCCTGCCATCACGCATGTGTGTGTTGGCGTGTGTTTCTTGCACCACAATGCTTCGTGCCAGCCACAGACAGATCGGACGTGTGTCAGTTTGTCTGGTAGATTGCACACATACATTCATGGCCAATGAAATCACTCCACAAAGTAGGTTGCAATGATGGCAAACCTATTAAATTATCCTGTTAAATAAAAATGTGCTAAAAGTATAAAATGAGAGTTGGAACAGTCTTGTGTTTTAGTTTAAATTATCGGGCCACTCATGCACTTAGGATCTGCTATCAATGATTGGGGTTTTGTACTATTTGGGTCAGTATTGTAACATTTGGTTTGGTGTTCCTCTCACCGTCTCGTCTCTCTCTCTTGCCCTCTCTCTGGCATATTTGGCATTTCTTCCATATTTGCAGTGAGTGAATCAAGCCTGAGTCACACACACATGTGGCTTCCATTAGACTTGTCTTTGTAGTGTTATTAAGATGAACGGATGCACACACGCGTGCACAAATAACACAAACACAGACAGGGGAACATATGGACGTACGTCCTCAGGAATGTGCAGCGCATGTGGTCATTTTGTTTTGTGAAAGGTGTCCCGGCGCTGTTGGAGGGGATAAACTTTATGTCTGTGTTGTGTCTGTTTGAGGAGTCATTATCTCCCCCAATGAGTAAGCAACACAACATTAGAGTAAACACATGTAATTGTGCAGTAAACTCACTGTGGACATCATTATGACAGAACTTCCTCTTAAGATTTATTTTCCTTTCTAGAAAAAAAAACCCCAAGGACATACCTGAATGAAAAATGATGACATATTTAGCTGATGCCCTTAGGAGTACAAGCAACATTTTAGTTGTTGGAGGACTCAATAGTATAGAGAGGTAACTGTTAGTTTAAAACCGTCCACACATGAATCACTCTGCGCTGGCTGTGCCATTGTTTCCTATGAGGAGAGCGGTGCCGTCCGACTAGGTGGAAACACTGGCCTTGGTGTGGCACATTGCTTGAAATAGCCACCGAGCGCTGCGCTCAAAGTTCAAATTATTTCAACTTTGACCTCGGTTGAGATGGGAAGTTGAGCTTTCTTTGGAATCGCTGTTACAGTTTATAACCTCAAGTGACTGTTATAGAGATTATAAATATATGACAACTCAATTAGTGGGAACCTAGGGAGGCAGTGCTGTATTTGTTTCATGGCTGATAGTGTAACTGATAATTGAGGGAAACGGTACAAATGTGGGTAGATGGTACAGTTAAAGTGGCTGTGAGAATTACACCATTCGGCCACTAGAAAACCTTCATGACTACATGACTTTCACGACTGATGTTTAATTCATGAGTTGAAAATGACTCTGAATGTGACTTTTCCAAGTTGTGGCAAAACCACTAGCAAAACTCTTTTGTCTGTCTCTTCCAAGATGATTTAAATGCTGTTGACAACAATCAGTCTGTTTGCCAGTTGAAGCATAAGTTTCTCATCCATGTTAGTCTCCATTTCCATCACAGAATCTATCTGCTGATGAATGTCATGTGATCGTATCAAAAGCTCTGCAGTGGCAACTAAATGGACCTCGGATTGTCTTGCTTTTTCAAGGTCAACAATGAGCTGTGAAACTCGCCATAAAAGCAGCTTTAGAATTGTTGTCGGCTTCATGTCGCTGTTTCGCCAACTTTGACCTCACCTTGACCGAATGAGACAATCAAATCCTAAAAGCCTGAAATGAGAGGACCACTCAGCTCCGCACAGATCGTCATTGTTGTTTGATAGACGCCAACAATCAGACAATCAGAGGAGGACAGAAAATCAAGAGGCGTCAATGACGTCACAACCTCGCAAACACAAAGGATTGTGGGAGGCACAGAGGCGGGGAGAATTTAACATTGTTGGCTTCAAGAGACCACAGAGATGCCAGAGATCTGTGTGTGTGTATCATAATTTGTGTGGCTTCGTGCGTGCGCTTGTTTTTGCTCGTATTTTAAGATTTCGTGTGTGTGTGTGTGCGTGTGTGTGTGTGATGACATGCAATAATGTCATGGATGGCGAACATAGCTCGGCTCCGACGCTGTTCTGATTTTAATTAGCACTGTCTCGTTAACACACACTCACACACAGTTACACACTCCTTCCTGGAACACTGTGGACCTACCACACACATATATGGATCATGTTTTAGATGACGGGAATAAGGCTTGGAACACACACACTCACACACACACACACACACACACACACACACACACACACACACACACACACTCACACACATGCACACTTTGGGGCCCAGATGCCCGCTGTCTTTCTTTGGAAACGTTGCCAAAAGTCTAGAGTGGCAGACATTATGTGTGTGCGTGATACATTATGTGTGTGTGTGTGTGTGTGTGTGTGTGTGTGTGAGAGTTCCACTCTCACCATCTAAAACATATCAGTGTGTATAATTACAGGCCTCCGGTTGGCCAGAAACATCTTCTGGAGTCATTGGAGTGTCTAAGTACCCAATTTAGAAAACGCAACAGCGTGTTTCAGCACAACAGTTATCATCATCATCGTCATCATCCCGTGATTTTTTTCATAATCATCATTTGCTTTTTTTTTTAACTGCTTTTATTTTCCCTTCCTCTGTCTTTATATTCTCAGTAGGTAGTCTTTTACGTAAGACTGCGACAGAGACAGTTCAGAAAGGAGACAGCGCACTGAGAGTCAGTTTCCTGTATTTGTGTCTCGTGGGTTTCTCCACTGCCCCGCCCCTTTAGGAGACTAACATGTCCTGAGTCTATTAACGCCAATGAGAGACGTGAACGCGAACACAGATTATGACAGATTATAGTCACTAAAATAAATGTTGGACCCATTTTTCACAAGCCACATATCTTCTAAACATCCTGACACTAATATGACATTTTCAGAGAGACAAATCAGGGGAAAATTAAGTTTGCTCGAGACCTTTCTGTCTCTGCAACACACTTTCGTAAAATCTGGCAACTAACGTCGCGAACACCCTACTTAACTGATTTTCGTAATGCTAAATTTCTCTGTTAGCTGTGTAAATATCTAATGTTAGCAAAAGAAAATATAAAGACATTATGCAAATATAACCCATGGGGGGAGAGGCGAACACGCCATGACCACGCCCATTTAGGAGACAGGAAGTGTATACCATTTCAAACCATTAGCAGAGCTTCTAATGCGTCATATTTGTTATAGTTATATTTTTTAACAAAAAGTGACAGAGACTTTTATAAGGTAAAAGTTTATCCCTTAAAATGTCCCAGTTGACACTTAAAGGAATATTTCACCCACACAATGAGCATTTGTATATCAATTACTCACCACACATTACTTTAAATTCTTGAAGAAAACTTTGTTTTTCTTGCATGCAAATCCTCCTTTGGCTTGGTCCTGTCTAGAGAGGTCAGAGGTCAAAATCAACAACAGAACAGCAGACATTAAGCTAGTAGACATTCAGCTCTGGGTCGGCTGTTTGCATGTTCTCATTTTTGATGACACTATTTGTTTTGTGCTCATAATACTAAGTTTCTACGACTTGGAAAGTTAAATTGAAAGAAACCAAATTGTGATTTAATTAGTGTTCTCTTTAACTGTCTGCAACCGTTTCCTATTTTCCTCTCCATCTAAGGGCTGAGTGGCAGTTTGTGTGTGCATGCTGTCGAACTTTAATTCACGGGGGGATGTTTGCGTGAGTGTGTGCAGAACAAAGCCAGAATGAGAGCAGCAGACAATGAGAGGCAAGCGAGGAGAGAAAGATAAATGGCAGAATGTGGGGAGGGAAGAGAGAAATGAGAGTGAGAGTCAGCGAGAGTAAGTCAACAATCAACACCAACGTAAATCACATCCTGCTCCTCTTCTTCTTCTTCTTCTTCTTCTTCTTCTGTTTTCCCTCTCCTCTGCTCTTTGTCTCCACAAACATTATTTGCACAGGGGGCTGACATCCAGGAGAGGCGCAGGTCAACTCCTACACCATGTTTGTCCTGACATTTCAGTAGATAGATCATGTTGGAAAACATGCGCTATGTCATATATCACCTTAAAACAGTCATGTGGTATTTGTCCTGCTGAAGAGTCATTACTTTCACTAAGACGTGTCTGGATTTGATTTGAGAATATTCAGGCTGGTCTCATACAATGTTCGTAGGTATACCTACAAAAAGTAATGCACTGTAATTTGTGTGTATCCCACAAAATCAATTCGTGGGTAATTCACTTAATCGTGAACCAGGAAATATAAAGAGCGGTGGAGGGGTAGTTGGGAGGAGTTCGGGGTGGATGGGTGGGTCAAAAAAAGTCTGTGTCCCGTGTGAAACCAGAACTCAACATTGATTTATTTGTCACGTAACTTATCTACTTAAGTGACGCTACTTTCAGAGTTATTTTAAGCCAAAACATGATCTTTTCCTAAACCTAACTAAGTAGTTTTGTTGCCTAAAACCTAACCAAGTTTATCTTTTCCTAAACACTGGACTTTTTAACCAGGAGACTCGTGTTCGAGACCGTTGTTGACCGGTGTTTTGGTTTGTAAGTTACGTTAGCGACGTTTGTCATGTGATGATTGTCACGTATTTTTTATTGACGTTTGTGACATGTTTTCCGTAGTTGGGTTACGTTGTTCACGTACGTATTTTACTTAGTTTACGTGCTTATTTTAAGCCCAACCATGATGTTTTCCCTTACCCTTAACAAAGTGGGTTTCTTGCCTGAACCTAAGTGAGTGGTTTTCTTGCCTCATGGTATTTATGCGTCTTCCCGTGAGACCGGGTTGTTCTTAAGACATCATACTAACCGTTGTAAGAGAATACGTTGAAATATTACATACTTTTTTTCCTCCAGTCTTTTAAAAACAACAAGAGTATGGTGAGATCTCTGATAGCTCCCAGCAGCCTAGATACAGTCCTCTCAGTTGCCTCCTCTGGGATTTTTGGGATAGTTGGAGTTCTTTCCAGTCCATTGTCTGTCTGTCCAGTTCAAGAGGTTGACGCTCTGTGTCCAACGGCAGCGCTGCCCTGTCCGTGATCCTTACGAGTGCTTTTCTTGTTCATAATCTGCTCCCGTTTCCCTGTATGTGTTACAGATTATAAGTGAGGGTAAAAAACGTGCACATTTGTGTGTCAGATACCAAAATATTGCCACCGCTTTTCGGCTAATGAGCTCCTGACTGTAAACAGTGTGTCTCTCACTGCTAAGTACCATTCGCTTGTACAGAGAGACCATTAGTGACTAATAAAAACACAGTGAGGGGTTTCTGAATTCATGAATTGGAGTGTTTTTTTTCCTAAAGAGTAGCTCGTAGATAGAAAATACCACTTAGCTCTTCTCATGTATCCTCAGTCTAAAATACAGACATTAAACAATTGACTTTAAATCTGGAAATAGAGAAAACAGCCATGCTTTTCCTTTGTGAATATGATCATTCTTCTGTTTGTTTAGATTCTATATATGACCATTAGCCTCGAGCTGTACTTTAAATCGCACTTTGTGTTTGAAGTGCTGAGATAACGGCAGTAACAAATGCTCAAAACGTATCTCTGGATTTCTATAAAGAGGGACTAAATGCTTCACTTTGAGGTTTAAAATACTTAATGGGCAATAAAACCAACGTCTCTCCCCCTCTGATAATCCGTCTTTCTCTCTAAAGTGTTTCCTCCTCTTTGTACTACTTTAAATTACTTCTGCTACGCACACACACACTCTATAGACACATTATACACACACATACAGAGCCTCTATTAATCACCAGTCTAAATCTGGAGGTAGATGTAGTAATAATAGCAGTTTCAGCTTCTTGGCGGCGCTCCGCTGGTAAATAGACCATTCTACCTTACCGGAAAAGCCTGTGAGATGAAAGAGTCCTCGAGGAGCCACGTTAATGAAATCTGCTGAGTGAAAACTGAACTGGGAGGAAGGGCCCTATACCTGGAAACACACACACACACACACACAAGCGGAAGCAAGAGGCTCGTAGGTAAGGAGGCATGCAGATAGACACAGAACATACACACATTGAAATATAGATTCTGCATGACGTGCACGTACACACACACACAGACACACCTGACTGCAGTGCTGAGGGAGTTCCCTCCTGTCGTCAATGGGTCAGTGAACAGCAGCCATGCAAAGACGAGTACAAGCTTCCTGTTCATTCTGCTCTCACTCTCTCACTCTCTCTCTCTCTCTGTGTGTGTGGCACTTCTAAGTTAGTTAGCTACTACAGGCACTCATTACAGCTTTAAATACATCCCATAATTAGTCTACAGCCTAATTGGTCTAATCACAACTTAGGCAATCTCTGCTGTGGAAACAGTTGCCGTGACAACACAGTCAACTTTTGCTACAGTAGCTGTTTTTATTTTATTTGTTTACTTCCCTGAGGAAACTCAAGAGAGAGATGTAACAGCCATCTCATTCATGGTTAAAACTATAAACCAGCACAAAAATGAGAGAGGAGAGAAAGACGCGCGACAATAAATGACAAAAAAAATCATATTTTGTAGATTACAGAACACTTGTAATGCAACCAGAAGGATTTATGTTTTGTTTTTGTAATGATTATTTACTGAGGTGCGTCACACAGATACTGATATTGAAAAGATGCAGCTTTTGCTAGCAGCTATTGCAGCTATTGTAGACTTGTAGTCTAAGTTTTGAAATACTTTCTATATAAAAAGGGAGTTCAGTTCTCTTTGTAAAGAAGAATTTTAAAGTGTACATGACAGTTGTCAGGGCATAACACCAATGATCTGTTGATCTTTTTTTTCTTTAAAAAAATAAAATTGAAAATCGAGTCGAATTGTGACTTTAAAATCAAAAGTAAAATTGAATCGTGAATTTGGAGAATCGTGACACCACTACTACTAGAACATCTATACATGCTTTAATGTTCAAAAAACACATTATTTCCTCATCCTGTCTGTCTGAATATACCTGTACCTGTCTCTTTAAGCCCCCCTCCAGAAAAAGCCTAGTCTGCTCTGATTGGCTAGTAAGAAAATATGGTGCACCTTTACAAAGGTAGTTCTCTATATTCTAATGAGCCTGCATGTGACATAGGAAGGGGAGCCAAATCTGAATGATTTGTTGAATCACATGTTTTCTGATCCAGGCAGCCAACAAAAACGAACTGGGTATTTCACAGTTGGTGGGTTCGTAGGCCCTCCAGATACCCAAATGTATAAACACAAGCACTGAAACAGTGAGTTTTTCATGATTTTTCCCCTTTAAGGTTGCAGAAACGTGTTTACAAGCATACGTTTTTTTTGAAAATGGATAAAAACTTTGCTTTTGTGTTTTGTCTAAACACCTGTTTCATGTTTCTCCTGCAGTCGTAGTTGTGTATTATTAAAGAATCTGATTCCACCACTAATTGTAGAGTATATAGGGAATGATTGGAGCACTCGTCCAATCATTCCCTCCTGTTTCCCGTACTAAAACTATGATTTACTTAAAATACATTCCCGAAACAGGTACACTGATATTTGAGGTTGGAGTTATATTTTTATGTCTCCGTGCCGACGACAGCCGTGGCCGGAAGCATCATGTATTCAGGTTGTCCGTCCGTTTGGACCATTTCTTGTGAACGCCATATCTCACAAACGCCTTGAGGGAATTTCTTCAAATTTGGCACAAACATCCACGTGGACTCAAGGATGAACTGATTAGATTTTTTTGGTCAAAGGTCAAAGGTCAAGGTCACTGTGCCCCCACAAAACCCATTTTTGGCTATAACTCAAGAATTCGTATACTAATTATGACGATTTCACAGAAATATCTAATAGTTTAAAATGATGAAGTGATGACATTTTGGACAGACATGGACGTAAACTGCAACGTCACTTGTTGGCGGAGACATACAACCATGAGGCAGTAATTCTAGTTTTAAGCTGCATCTCTTTTAAAGGGTTAGGTCGACCATAAAGGGGTCAGTGCAGGTGTACTGCCGTTTCCTCTGAGTTTAAAGTTCCCTCCAGGCTTTTGGTATTTTCCAGTGCTGGGCTTTGACCTTTTCTCCAAGTAGCCTTGGATTCTGTGTCTTAGTGAGTTTTTGTGTGAGATGACTCTGTCATGTTGAGTTTTTTGAAGGAAAGGTCAGAACAATGACCTTCTCTCTGATTCACATACTTTCCAGTGTCCTTCTTTGCGAGATAACTTAGCAGAAACTTTTTGCGTCGCACAGAGAGATGCCTTCAGAGTTGTTGAAAATTGGTCATGCTCTTTAGGGTTAAATGTCAAGAGCAGGCAGCACTGCAGACGCCGGGAAGGTAACATATGACTCCCAGGATGCCTTGCTTTCAGTGCTGACCCAAAAAGCCATTAAGACGTGTGTGTGTACGTGATGGGTCAAGGCTGCGGCAAGTTGTTGCTGTTCCAGCATTTTGTCTAAGTGCTCTTCCAGACCCATCAGGTTGTTTACCTTTAATATGCATGTGCACATACGTGTGCACGTGAGTCCCTAATAGACTTAACTGCGCTGTCAGCTCTGTGCGTCGAGGCGGGGGTCGTTGCATAGTTTCTGAACCCTGAAACAAGCGTTCAGCTGTCTTCTCCTACATTCAGACCTTTTTACCTTCTTTTCCATCCATCATTCTCTTCCTTTACTTGACCCTTCTTCATATTCCTGCAGAAGTTGGTTTCTTTTTGCCTCCTTAAGAATTATTAATGATGGGTTATTTGACTGCAACAACTGCAATCTTTTGGAAGAAACAAACCACATAATCTTGACTCACTAGAAAGTGATCTCTGGGAAGTGTAGTTCACAAACAGCTACAAGCCTTATCTCATAACACGTGAAGTGTCTGACAGGACAAAACAAATATTTTATAGTTTTCAAACCTGCTTGTCTCTCTCCATCCTCTACCTTTCTGTCCTTTCTCTCCTCTCATCCACTCTGCACAGACAGCCAGAAACTCATTTCTCCTGACATTTGTTTTCAATCTAAAGCGTCATCCCTACTTTTTCCACTCTGCAGACTTGCAATAATAGAATTAACCTATGTGCTGGAGTAAACCACAAGAGAATATCCCTCCGTCTGCTTTCTGTCCTCCTCTCTCTGCCCGCTCTGTTCCTCTCTCTCTGTCTTTCTGTCTCATGCCTGTCTGTCTACCTGTCTGTCTCTCTCTCTCTTTCAGTCGAGCTGATTTGGCACAAAGTCTTTAATGCGACAGAAAATCCTGCCAAAATGTAGGTAGCTATATGAGGTTTAATGAATCGGACTTTGTGTCAACTAGGGATGTCACTGTGAGGAGATTTTCCCACCAGTTAATAAACTTGTGTTACCGATTACACCGGACATTTTAAAAGAAAAGATGACGCTCAATATCTGTAGAGAGCTGACATTGATCTTTAACGTTGGACGTCTTTAAGGTTTCTGGCCTCTCCGGTTGAGCTTTGCTGCAAGGCCGGAGGTTTCCACCCAGTGCTGCTGCGCCGCGCACACCGGCTGTGACCGCTCCGTCCTCCGCACGGTGGTTGCCTCATTAACGTCATGGTTCCCTTACATGCAAATATTGCCAAATAGGCGCTTTTGCTTTTCGCTTTAGCACCAAATCCTCCGCCATCGTCTTGTCTGTCAACTCTCTCTCGTCCTGTGTGTGAAATCTGTCTCCTGCTACTCTGTGCTGAGACTCCGTACGGAGCAGACACTTTCACTTTCTGTTTTAGCGTCCGTCCGACAATGTATTGATAACACGGCACTGATACGGGAAAATTAACTAAATAGGTTTTATTTCTATAAAAAAAAAACGATGGTGGGCGCTGGGCAACTAATGTAAGCCCGAACACCGTGTTACAGCGACTACCACGGCAAGCCCTGTTCAGTGAGCCTAGAAGAAACATACATTTAGAATAACTTTAACAACATCAAAAAAGTTATGTTTTGTTAAACCCGTTTGGTGATACTGAAGGATTATATTGATGCATGCAGCTTGTCAAATCAAAATTTGCAGAAGTACTTCTATTTGATAGAAGATGAACTCCCATCCTAGAAGAATGTCTCTTCCTCTCTGTTTTTCTGCTGACTTTCTCCTTGTCCCTCTCTCTGAGCCCTCAGTATTAACTGTAAAGGGCGAGGCTTTGGTGTCTTCCTTTACTTTTATCTTTTTATTTCCCCTTTTCTTTTTGTCTGCCTCCTTTTCCTCTTTGCCCTTTCTTTGGAAGTGGAATAGTAGACATGTGCAGAAGTTGTAGCACTGCAGCCAAGCAAGTATTACATATAAGATACTTTAGCAAATAAAAGTGAGTTTTTTGAGGAATAGAAGCACAGTTGTAACCTTCTTCTGCTTTTATTGACTCTTTTTTGATTCAAATTTATATCACCGCTAAGAGTTATACACTAGAAAATGGGACTTTGTAATCCTGTTTTATTTTACACTATCCAACACCCATCGGTTGCTGGTGAAGCAGCTCCAGCTCATATCGTGGTGACGTTATCAAGTGAGTTGTGGCTTCTCTCGCCACCACCTCTAGTGGAGACCAGTTCCTGCTCCCAAGTCTCAAGTCAACTGTCCATCGACATAACAGATGTGAAATGTGCTTTATGGTGGATGAGGCACCAGCACAGAAATATCATCAATTATCCTCCAGTCTTTCATCACATGACCTCTCTCATTTCACAGAGCAGTATTTGTGGTCGCTGTGCGCCTGCATACGCGTCCGTCTGTGTATGTGTTCAAGTTTGTACCCAAGTCTGTTTGTGTGTCTGATTGTTTGAGTGCATCCTGTACATGTGCTGTCTGCACACATTTAATGCAATACAAGCCCCTTCTATTAGCTTTCTCTCTGGTTTGATCCTGTCATCAGAGATTAATTTGTCATTTCTTCAAGTCATTTAAAACCGTTAGAGAGAAATAAGCACTTTTCCCTGTGGCTGACCAGTACATTAACAGCACAGCAGGAGACTCTTATCCCCCTCTAACAGAACGCGTCTGGTAAACTCATTTACAGGGACCCGTATTAGCATATGCATGCAGCTGATTGAGTAATAAACCAGACATTTGGGACTGATGTCCAAACCTTGGTCTAGGTAGGGTTTTATTTTAAAGCGTTTAAATATATTGAAAGTTAATTGAAATATTTCCTTTTTTTCTTGGGGAGCAGGAAGTTCACTCATGTTTGGTGTTTTTGAAAGGCAGGGAACTCAAGATTATGGAGCAGAAAAGACACCGAAGAGTACGTTTTGCCAGCGATCGATCTCCAACCAGCAGCATCATGCCGTAGAGTTTGTGTGGTTTCAGATGCAGGAGGGCTTAACTTTGCACAACGATCAGAAAACAGTCTTATTTGTAAAAGAAACATGTCCACATCTATCTAACAAGGCTTCGACCAGCCCCAGACCTCCTCTGGGCCGAGTGCTATCAGAAGTCTTTTTGTTTTCGACTGCAACTATGCCGCCTCTCTGGGGTAATCACTGAACGCTGGAAAACAATGGTTTAATCATTTTGATCCATATTTTACAACGCTTCATTAAAATCCTGTCAGCAGCGTTTCAGATATCACATGGGACATATGGAAATATAAACAACTGCTTCGGCCAGTCATTGTGAGCGGAAATTTGACTTTGCTGAAATGTAGTGGTGAGATGTGTTTTACCCCACATAGATACATACTGTCTATGCATTAGTAATAGGTATCCTTTCTCAAGCACAGTTGAATCATGGTCATAATTTTGCAATAATACATTCTTCATACATTCTTTTTAATATCCTTTATTTAACCAGGAAGTCTCTCGAGGCAAAGTGGTATCATAAGATAAGAGAAACAGATAAAAAGAAGATAAAACATTAAAGTAATGGATGAAAAGCTGTAACCTTATATATTCATATATTCAAAACGTTAACATTGCTCATAAAACATTTCTTAAATATGCATATCCTCTGCTCCCATACAACTTAACTGCATAACTAAAATACGTTTTGAGGGAAACCTATTTCCTCCCGGATTACGGTCGCAGTTTTAAACTGTTTTAAACAGTTTTAAACAGTTTTAAACAGTTTTAAACATGTGATTAAGTTATAAATAGAAACAAAACGAAACAAAAATGAAACAAAACTACTGGGTTATGAAAAAAACATCATAGTTTGGCTTAAAAGGACTACGTTTCACACGGGACACGAACAGCGGTCTCCTGTGTTTGTTGGACCCATCCATCACACCTCCTGCCCAGCAGTAGTGGGCAGGACTTTCGATCGCTCGATATATTACGTCACCTGCTCTACGCGTCGCTTGTTGCACTACATCACTCGCTGAGGCAGTTTAGTTGCATGGGAGCATACTGGACTGAAATATGACACTTTTAGGTTATTCCAATCCCAATGTGCCTTATAAAAAAAGGCAGTTTTTCCAAGTTCATTAAAGAGTTTCCACCTTAACGTACGGTTTCCATTTAGTGGCTTAATTTTCCCCTCAGTCAGGTAGATGTTGTGTTTAATTCAATAAAGGATGCAGACTGATGAATTGACCCTTTGCAGCACCGGTATCTGTCTGACTGGAGCAGAAGAGAGGTCGTCTTTATTGGAGGAAAGGAAAAGACTCTTTGTGGCCAGGAAAAGAGGTTTAGAAACCTCTGCAGTGATTAAGGCGGTATTAAGATTGTAATAGGAGCATGAAAGTGCATGTGTGTGTGTGTTACCCAATCCTTAACCCACCAACATTGTGGTTTTTTGGGGGGAGGAGGGATTTCTTAGTTAGAGGCCTCAAATTCAAAAGCCACTGTGGTTGTTTCGGGGGGAGACACTGTCTGTCTGTCTGTCTGTCTGTCTGTCTGTCTGTCTGTCTGTCTGTCTGTCTGTCTGTCTGTCTGTCTGTCTGTCTGTCTGTCTGCTTGTTGGTCTATTTGTCTATAGAGCTGTCTGTCAATATCTGTCTCACACTTTCACACGTGTGTGTGTGAGTGTGCCTACATGCACATCCGTGAGTGTGTTGTCAGGATGTTGGTTCGTGAGGTATTGTTTATGGCCGTGGAATGAGAATAGAACAAAACAAGAAAATAACAGTTTGCATCAGTGTGTTTGTGCCTCTGCATGTGTGTGTGTGTGTGTGTGTGTGTTCTGGCAGGCTCACCGCTGGGCCAGATGGAGAGAGTTTTCTGTCTGCCCCCTCTCTCCCTCTCTCCCTCTGTCTCTCTCTCTCTCTGTCTCTCTCTCTCTCTCTCTCTCTCCCTCTCTCTCTCTCTCTCTCTCCCTCTCTCCCTCGCTCTCTCTCTCTCTCTCTCTCTCTCTCCTTTCTCTCTAATCACAGTTTTCCTTTAGCTGTAAATAGGCGGGTTGGGAAATCTATATGCACACACACACGCACATATTTTGGCCCGCGCTGCTGGCTTGATGTCGCATTTTTAAACCTCCCACGCTCATATGATCTGAAGGCAAAGGAAATGTGCATGAACACACTCAATACACACACACACACACACACACACACACACACACACACACACACACACACACACACACACACACACACACACACACACACACACACACACACACACACACACACACACACAGAGCGGGCTCATCATACAGCTTGCCCTTCTACTCACCCATGATCAGAGCAAGACACACTCACACAGACCCAAACCACATAGAGAGTACAGAGAGGAGCCGGTCGCCCACAGCTTCCTCTTTTTACTGTCCGCTCAACTGAAATTACACACACACACACACACACACACACACACACACACACACACACACACACACACACACACACACACCACGAGCAACTGGGACTTTGTTTGCGACAAAAATAATAATTATGCATCTAAGTTTTCATAGTCTGTACAGTAGATGCTACATTCCCATGCACCACATGTAATTCGTTATACATTTTGAGGCATATCCGGCAGCGGCGCTTTCCTTTTGGGAATGCATTAATGATGCAAAAATATTCCCACCATGCTGCACCAAAGCCTCATGTTCAAACTACGAAAAAAATTGAAAGATACTGCTGAACAAATTCAGTGGAAGGAGGTGAACACAGTGAGAGATGGATGCAACCGGGAGCAGCAAGCAGTGATTTGTTGGTTTGAAGTTAAAAGACGTGGAGATGGGATGAAAACTAAATCGAAAAGTGACGTTTTTTAGATGTCTGTCTTCCAAATAACTTATTTCAGCTGCATTTAATGACTATATTTTAGGGCTGTCAATTGATTAAAATATTTAATCGCGATTAATCACATGATTGTCCATAGTTAATCACGATTAATCGCATGATTGTCCATAGTTAATCATGATTAATTGCAAATTAATCACACATGATTTATCTGTTCAAAATTTACCGTAGAAGGAGATTTGTCAAATATTTGATACTCTTATCAACATGGGAGTGGGCAAATATGCTGCTTTATGCAAATGTATGTATATATTTATTATTGGAAATCAATTAACAACAGAAAACAATGACAAATATTGTCCAGAAACCCTCACAAAAATATACTCAGCTTGAAAAGTCAGAATAAAATGAACTTTGTTTTTCAATTCAGTCTAAATGGCATAACAAACAAAGTGTTCCCTCTCCAGATAGACCATTAAACCTGCCTGTTTTTCAGGCTAATGTTAATGTACCTGAACGTAATTGCGCACATAGAGCTCTGTTGACTCCACTAATCCTAATGGCTGGGCCTGTTTGCCTGGCTGTGCTCTGTAAGGTCAATCTCTGACATTAAACTTAATTGCATGCCATCATGCTCATTTCGCTGCTATTTTTCAAGTTAAATGATCAAACCGATGCAAGTTAACTTTGAAATTTGTTCAGTTGTTTGAATGGTCATTTTTTGCCTCTCCACTCCTGGGAAAAGAAAGCGTCTGACTGCTCCTGTTCTTTTCCTCTTTCTCTTTATTCGGACATATCTGTCTGTCTCTCTAGATATTGAGTCCAGCCCTCCTTAGAAATGTCTCCTTCTTCAGTTTGTTTAAAAGCTTTCAGCCCTTCACACAGAGAGTCCATTTCATTTAGCCTGGAGGGCCTCTGTGTGTCTGTGTACACACACTCGTTTTCATTTGACTCTTCCTTTTCTGTCTTTCACACCCTCCAAACCCACATCCCTCCGTCCATAGATGACTCTTTGTCACGAGGCGATTCCTCCTCGCTCCTTCGGTCCCACACTCGCAACTGGGTGATTCAAACAATGTCTGACTGTGTGTCGATGTGTTTGTGTGTAATACAGTAAGAAACAGTTTAACAAGTCTGAGTTGGTGGTGTGTATAAGAGTGTGTTTACAGTCAACTCGGTCTCACAGGAAGGCGCATAAATAGCACAACATTACACGGACATTCTGCGTGTTATGAGGACACATTTTATGCTTTTCTTGTGTCTTTGTACACCACGCAACCAAACTAGGGTAACGTCTGCAGTTAGGTTTAGGCAACAAAACCACTTAGTTAGGATTAGGAAAAACATCATGGTTGGGCTTAAAATAAGTACGTAAACTAAGTAAAATAAGTGTGGAAACAACATAAAATAAGTATGGAAAACACGTCACAAGCGTCACTAACATAACTCATAAAACAAAACACCGGTCTCCTGGTTAAAAGTCCTGTGTTTGTTTGAGATGAGATTTGGTGTGATTGATTGTGCAACTTGTTATTGTTCCTCAGAGCTTATGTTGGTCATATGACGCTGCTTTTTACATGAAAACAAATTATGTTTTATGGCCATAGAGCCACAATGGATGTCTTGTTGTTTGTAGTGACAGCAGGTCCGATGCTTCTGGGAGATTTGGTGGACTTTTGTTTTCATTTTTTAACATTATTGAACCTCCATGTGCACTTTTGAGCTATTGTGCAATGGATGTATACTTCTGTCAAGCCTTTATTATTTTTTTGTGTTTATTGAATATTTTTTTTATTGACAACATTTTTTATTGATCTTGTGTTTAAAAAGGGAAAGTTCATTTAATTTTAGCTTTAGGTTTTAGCTGTTTCTGATTTGATATGCAGTAATTTTGTAAGAAAAATGCACAAGATGGGGTGAGTGTCTTTTAAATGGCTGGCCTCCCATGTGTAGAGGTGTGTGTGTGTGTGTGTGTGTGTGTGTGTGTGTTTGTGCGTGGGTAGCAGCTGTGTCCGCCCACCCCACAGTGAATGGCTGTCCTCTCTAAGCTTCTCTAAAGACTGACAACAACACTACTGCTAAACGACTGGGAAAACTAAGTACCTCCATTCTCTGTCATTCTTCTTTTCTCCTCGCCTCCCATTCGCCCCGTCGCTCTGTTTGGTTTCCAGCAGAAGGACTGCAAGCTGCCACCAGCTCTGTTTGAGTTCCCTCAACTTTTAATGAGCAGCGAGGGAAGCTATTTTCTTTTTTACTGACTGGCTCCTAATCGCGTCTTACTCGGTCTGTCTGTCTTTCTCGCTTTCACCTACTTTTGCCCCCCCTCCTCCTTTCGGGCTTTCCTTCCCTTACCTCCCTCCATCTCTCCTTCCCTCCCTCTCTATCTACCAACTTCATTGTCTCTTCTTCTCCCTTCCGTTTTCTGGCTGCCAGCTGAAAGCCTCGCTGTATTTACCAGCTTAGTTTCCTAATCCCAGTACAAACTACTATCTCTAATGACTTTCTCACTGGCTGCGCTCTGGGTGGCTTCAAAGAAAGAAAGAGGGAAACAAAGCGGTGCATATAACAGAGCTTGAAGGTGGTTTTACATGCAGTCTGTTCACTTTTTACTCCTTTTCTGCTACAGTTGAAGAGGAGGTGGTAGAGGAGAGGACTGGTGGAATAGTGTGTATTACTTTCAGCTATGCAGGTAGAGAAAGAGCAACAGGTAGTTGGTGCCCAGTCATGCATGTCCCACAGTGTGTCTGTCTGTGTGTGTGTGTGTGTGTGTGTGTGTGACCCCGTGACCTCAGGTGCCCTGCAGGTGTGCGCCTCTGCACAACGGGGGGGCAGGAATGTTTTATCCACGTGCAAACACTCGCACGCGCACTCACACACAGACAGACTGGGAAATCCTCATCAACTGCATTCCTTACTGGTTTAGCCGGGGGAGGGAGAATAGTGGACAAAGACCTGGTCTGTAAACGACAGAGGGGACGTTTAAGAGAAAGAAGGATGTATTAAAAAGATTTCCTCAACATTACTGAAGCGTTTGCTTCTTTACAAAGAATTATGTATTATGTAATAATAAATAGTGAGTATTTGTGTTGGTTTATGACAGGGATTTACAAGATCAGATAAGATAAGATATACTTTATTTTCCCACTATCACACAACATACCAAAGTCACAATGTACATATAGAACATAGATCATACATACACTCATGCATGAACGTGCTTATATTCACATGTTGAATGTGAGACAGTAGTTCTTTAAAATTAGAAAATGTAATAAAAGACTAGTTACAAATACTAAAACCAGGTATAATCATACCAGATAATACCTGGTTTTAGTATTTGTAACTACTCATATTATTGAAGAAATGATAACACAATATTTCATATGTTCCACAATTTTCCCTTCATTTCTCCGTTGTTTTACAGCCATGAGTCAGTGCTGTGCAGTATAGAAGAATAACAGAATGTGCTGAAACTAATGCACCTTTTCTAGTTCTCAAAATTGATTGATTCTCATCACCTAATTCCTATTTTGTTGCCGCATTTGAAATGGGTTCAGAAAGTTACAAAACATTAATTAAGATGTCTGTGGAGAAGGTAGGTGAGGACCACAAGCTAAAAAAAAACAGTAAATCAGACAGCAATCAACAGGAGGTGGAAAGGAGGGAAACTGAATGAATCAAATGGCTCTTTCATGATTCCCCGGTCTGTCTGTCAGTCGGTTCATTGATAGTTAACAGGTGTTGACTGTCAATAACTGCACTGTCTGTCAGAGAAAGTCTCACTGTGTGAATGTATATGCGTGTGTGTGGGGGTATACTGACTGCTTTTTGAGGAATTGGTAAAAATGAAAGATGGGGAAGCAACAGATGAGTAAAAATAAAATGTATCTTATGTAATCTAAAATGTACTTAGAAACCACTTTAATAAAGATAAAAAGAACAAAGATAGAGCGAGAAGAAAGAATCCTGATTCTTAATTGTGACCTGTAAAGTCCCCATGAAGTGAAAAATACATTGTCCCTGTGTTAATCATGTGTCCCTGTTGTTATATGCCAAATATATGTATACAGTTTCAAATGTTTGATGACTTATCCTGCACTTGGGGCCGTTACAAAAATTCATCCAATCAAATGAGATTAGCTAGCCAAGCGTTTGTGGATCGAATCAATATATGTTCTTTCGTCGTAGTAGCCAACAGAGCAATAGAGACAGGAAGAGATGTCTGTTTGGATATAAGTGGCCCAAAACCCTGTTTTCATTTCCCAAACAATGTGGCTGAGGTCTAATTTATTCAAGGTAAACTTTACCGATTTTCAACTGACTCAGTGTCACTGCAGCACGGCAGTACATGCAGTGAAATATTCTCAAATATTCTGTTTCACTGATACGTAACAGTGCAGCAGTTAGAGACGCTCTAACTTCTGTTTCATGGGGACTTTAAAGGAATAATAATCTGGATTAGATGCAGCACCATATCTACAAATCACTATAAGCTGGCATGAATAAAGACTTAGTGTTATTTATGTAGATTATTAGCCCGGGAGACTGAAAGTGATCTGATCCCTTTTTTCGCTTTGTCTGTCTCCTCTCTGTGTGTCTGTCTTTCATTGGAAACTTAAAGTCGTTAGTGAAGTTAAGTCAGTCTGGTTAAATTTGCCCCGGAGTGAGAGATTTCCCACTGTGACCTCCTCTGTCTCCCTCTCTCTCTCTCTCTCTCTCTCTCTCTCTCTCACACACGTGCATGCCCACAAACAACAAAAGACTTGAAAGGAATCCCAGCAATGCCAGTCATGTCACCCTTTACAACCTCGTCCTCAGTCTCTCTTTTTGTCTCTGCAGCTACGTTTCCATCTAGCTGTCAAGTGAATTTCATGCAAAAGATTGAAGCGTTCCACAGAATAGATTTGAATCAGATTGCTATTCATGTACGTTGCACATGCAAATATTGCATATTATATCTAAATGGAATATGATAATTGTATTGCTGCTTTCCTCTGTCTTGTTGTCCCTTTTTCCAATTTCCCAGTTTGTCCGTCTCTGTTTTTCTTTACTCTCTATCTCTCATTCGTCCCTTGTCACCAACTCTTGTCAGTCTCTGTTTTATCTTGTTGTTATAGAAATCAACCCAATCACTCTGGAGGTGTTAAGCTGATGAATAATTCATGATGTATTTATGTGAGTGCTGTGGACGATCTGTCAGAGAGCTGTTAATAATATATAGAATCTACTTTCTCTCGGCTATTCAGATAATACATCAGAGAGGGGAGGGAGGGAGGGAGAAGGATGGCGAAGAGATGGAGGCAGAAAGAGAGAAAACAAGCTGGAGAAGTGACAGAGAGAGCAGATGAGAAAGCATATCCTCTGAGAAAAAACAAAAACAAGTATGTGATAGTAAATAAGCTTTGCGAGGCCGTGAGCGATGATCATGATCCTTCAATGAGCACTGAGTTTGTCATCATGAAGCATCCGTCTGTCCAACTGAAGTCATGTGTTTTCTTGAGCCTGTTAGAATTCAGAGCAACAGAGAATCATTTCAAGCAGCCTGTCAGCGACGCACTGAAGCCCTGAACTGCTCAGGTGTGACAGCAGCTCACAGGTGTGACAGGATGTATGCTTTTAAGCTTATTTGATTTGAGCTATACAGAATTACTGTATGAATCCCTTCTCTTTAAAAAATGGTAATATTAAAATATTATTTGTTTGGTGACCATTGTTTATTTGACAGCCTGTGCTGCAAACTCTGAATACAATTCACACATTTTTGATTTAATGTGATAGTGCAAATATAGTAGTCCAATACACTATAGATACTCCATGAAGGGTCAGCAAAGGTTGTTTATGTAAGCATTTTTTTTAACACTTAAATTAGATTTTAAAGTTAGATTGGGAGAGAAACAGAGTCATGTGTCTTTAAGTTACTTTACTTCAACAAAGGAAGTGAAGATAGTATAATGTGAGAAATGAGAAGAACAAAGGAGATAATAGACACAATAATGCTTCTTGTTACTTGAACAAGACACTAATGCCCTACCTTCTTATTTAGTAGAGGTCGACCAATAGTTTGGCGCACGAAATAGCCGATAGCTTTTAGCTACATAGTACGGAGCCTCCATGTAAAACAGTGATGTACGTCCCAGCGTGACTAGTGGCAGCTGTGCAGCCATCGAGCACTATCGGAGCCCATTTCCACCAAAAACAATAGTTTGTGAAACGTCCTATTGACGTTTTTTAGTCAGTTCTATTATTTACATTGTTACCATACATATCGCACAAGTATTTAAGGAGTAATTTACATAATAAACAGCCCATCTGCAGTAAATAGTACACGTAACCTGCAGGATCAGAAATAAAATAGAGCTTGAGGCAAAAATGCCTAGTTGATGTCAAAAAGGAGTTCACTGTTTTGTATTTTACCTCATTCAGATAAAGTTTGTTGACAATACAACTCTGTAAATGTGGCCATTGTTCCTTGTGGGTACCTCAGTCAGTTAGCTTGTTTGTGGCTGCTGTGGCACGCCACCAAAAGATTTGTTAAGTGTGAAAAGCAGACTGGTTGGTGACAGACTGCACTAGAAATACAAATGTGATGAAATGTAAACATATCACCATGGTATGCTTTCTTCACCACACACAACTGTATTTTAACATCAACTTTATTTACTCTCCTGGGACTGACACCATATCTGATTTGAGTTAATGCTTCAAACCCTACCCGTGTAATTCCCCTAGCAACATAAATGTCCCGGTCTGGTTTCGGGGGGAATGAAATCTGAACCCTCTGAAAGTGAATTTTGACTCAGACGCATCTCTGAGCTGGTGTCTGCTCACAAAAGGAGCCCGCATCGTATTATTCACTGGTGTGTGGTGAAGAGGGAGGAGAAGGACTTGTCTGTTATTCTGCCGCTCTGCGGGCTCTTTTGTATGTGTCACGTATACCACAATCCACCTGCATTTGTTCGTCTAGCAGGAATGGGTGTCAGTGCAACACCGTAGCATTGCAAATGGGAGTTAGCACATACACACACACACACACACACACACACACACACACACACACACATGGCCATCTATCTGTCTATAGTGTAGGTGTTAGTGCATCACCATAGCTTCACACATTCCTCCCTGTATGAGCAAGACAAGAGTTGTATTTGCTTTCCCCCTCTATGGTTTGTGTCAGCATGTGTGTGTGTGTGTGTGTGTGTGTGTGCGTGCATGAATTTGAGGGTGTTGTTGCGTGCGATTGCATGCTTGTATGTTTAACTTTCCCGTACTTCGTGGCCCCAGAAGACACTATGATATAAATCAGTCGGAGGAAAACAGGCCAGAGGATACATGAGGTTGTGGGAAGCTGTGAATTAGTTTACATACACTATAGACACAGTGTGAGTGTGAGTGTGTGTAATGAATACATGGGATTTCTAGAAGCCGATAGGCTCTCGTCTTATCCACAACAAGACAGAGGTGAGGAGGTGTGTTTTGAGAAAGAAATTGTGTGTGTGTGTGTGTGTGTGTGTGTGTGGTAGAGGTCAGTCAATCTCTTTGTCCCTGCGTGAGTCTGTGAGTCACTGCTGGGCTTCAGTGAGTCATGTTGGTCGGGGTTAAAGGCCCACGCTGGTGGATTTAAATTCAGCCTGCCCTGTTTACTGATCACCTTATGAGACTAATAAATTCACTAGAAAACATGCTTATCTTGTTTTCGGCAGGAGCTGCTGCTCACGTTTCCCTGTGGAAGCAGGACATTTAAACAGAGCAGTGTGATACACGCAGAGTTTATTTCAGGTTTTTGTGTCCTGGTTTTATACAGCAGCAAATATCTGCCATGTTTGATTTGTAATTTTAGCAAAATGCAAGCTTTGTAAAAAAGTTGGACCCTGATGTTTTTAAAACCCAATGGGCAACCTCAGGGTCTGAAAAGTGAAGCCAATGCCGAAGTGGCTTCAACTTGCATTCTTTCTAACAGCCAGCAGGGGGCGACTCCTCTGGTTGCAAAAAGAAGTCTGATTGTATAGAAGTCTATGAGAAAATGAGCCTACTTCTCACTTGATTTATTACCTCAGTAAACATTGTGAACATGAGTTTATGGTCTCAATCGCTAGTTTCAAGTCTTCTTCAATACAGCATGATGTTCATTTAGTAGATTATGGTCCCATTTAGAGTCAAATAAACCATAAAGCAGGGTATGCTTTAGGGCGTGGCTACCTTGTGATTGACAGGTCGCTACCACGGCGTTGTCCGGTCTGGGAGTTGTCTGTGTTTTCACAGTGTGTTTTCAGTTCATGGAAGTTAATTGTAACATTTTGGTCGCCTAAAAATGTCTTATTCAGCGTTCGGTTGTACTTAGCTCCACCCTCTCGTTTCACTTCTGGTTGCAAAAAAACAAGATGGCGACGGCCAAAAACCAAGATGGTGAGGGCCAAAATGCTGAACTGGAGGCTTCAAAACGGCAGTCAACAAACCAATGGGTGACATCACAATGACTACATCCACTTCTTATATACAGTCTATGGTTAAAACCACAAATAACAGCATGTGGTTTATTTAAACTATTTAATCTTGGCTAATTCACAGTCCCAATGCAATCAAACTGCAAATATTCATCACGTCAAACAGAGTAGACTTTTTATTGGCCGGTTTTAACTGGCAGTCATGTCCTTTATTCATTTCAGTTATTACACCAGACCATATTAATGTCAGAAGCTGAATTATTTCCCTATCTCTCTGTCCTGCTCTTACCCGTAATTCATTCATTCGTTTCTCACACATATTACATTCCACTTCCCTCTTTCTCTTACCCGCTCATTTCATTTTCTCAACCCTTATCTAATTTTCTTACCATATTTGTCTTTATGTTGTAACTACGGTGCAGGCTATGTAAAACAGTGTGTGCATATAGATAGCTCATTATCTGTTAACTAGCAGCCCCCACATAAAGGTGGTGATGTACAGGAATCAGATAACTTTAGTATTACTAAATCAATAGTGTGGGGACTTAATTTAACCTGGGTTGCTGTGCAGATTAGCATCTCTGACTGTTAGCTGGTTTTTGGATGAGTTTGGGGGGTTTTATACAGTAGGCGAAAGGAAGGACGCTAAGCCAGTCTAGGGATCTGAACCAGTGACCTTCCAGTCATGAGCTCAGTTTTTCAACCTCCAACTGGTTTGACAGCCAGGAAATAAATATTCAGCTCACGAAGGAGCATTATGGTCTGCATTACACGGTATTATGTATTCAGAGATGAAGGTGATGAAACTGGCAGGCAGACGCTGCTCTCACATCCAGAGCACTCACATGAGGTTTGCTGTCATACGTGTCTATTTCTCTCACCTGGTCTCTCTTTCTCTCTCCATCCCTCCCTCCCTCTTTCTCTCTCACACATCCTCCCCTAACTACTGACAGCCCCGCTCCCATTGGATTAGCAATGATTTGTTGCTCTCAGATCCAGGACTGTCAAGGTCTCACCATTGGAAGCCGGGCGCTGTTTGACAGCCAATACGGAAACACACATTTCAGCTGAACTGTTGTGCAAATCTCCGCTGAGGGAATTAGTTGAGAGAGGATGAAACAAAACGTGACTCAGACTGGAGCAGAGGTTATGGTGCAAGTTGCAAAAGATCCTTAAAAAGTATTTTAAATCCTCTGCAAGGAAGCGAATGTTAGATGAGTTCTGGGTTTTACATAACAGAAGAGAAATAGTTTGTGTTTCTAAAACATTTAGCAAACAACACTCCTCCTAAGAAACGGCAATTCCTTTTTGTCCTCTGTGGGGGACATGACACTGAAGCCTTTATTTCAAACATCATGCATGCAGTTTATTTGAGTCCTAATGTATTGTGAAAAGCACATCCTGGGCTTTCTAGTGATGTAACACACATTGGTGTAAGGCCAACAGAGCACATCTTCTGTCTTTTCAAAATGGCAGGAATTGCAGCAAACACCTTTTATGGCAGTACAGTAAGGGAGTTAACTGATCAAATTTATGAAGATATATTGTTTCTGTTCTTCATAAGGATGTCCATGTTTTATTATGAGGGTCTTAACTACATTATATTAAGATTTTAGAAGTGTTTGTTGACTTGCTTCTTCTCATTTCATACCATTTTCCATACTTCAGGAAACAGAGAAAGATTTTGTTAAAAGTATTGAGGAAGAGTCAGACATTGAGCTGTTAGGAGACGAGGAGGAAGAGAGCCAGGCAGCAGGTTTTAAAATGTGTTTTATATTTGTTTCCAGTATCCGTATTAAACAGAAAATGTATTATTTTATCATTATCAAGTAGTACATTGTAATGTACATTTTGTGGAAAAGATAGACCCGACGTCCACTACAAGGGACATGCTAGAAAAGATAAACATATAACATTATTGAAATATGTTTCTTACATCCCAATTACTTAAATTATGTAAAAAATGAATCTAAATATCAAAACCTTTTTCTCTCAGGAGGCTTTAATAGACAATATTACAACCTCAGTTCTGAGAGAAATTATCTTTAGAGGTAAATAGTGCATGAATGATAAAGACACAGCAAACAGAGAGCAGCGGGCTAATCGAGCAGCATTGGTGAATATGGTTTTGTAAAGAAAAAAGCAGAAATCCTATTAATAAAGGCGAAAAGCTGAGAAAATTCTTCATCCTTACTATTGTATTTTAATGGGATTACTGTAATCCCACCTACACATAATCCAGTCCATGTCATCCGTTTAGTGAAGCACAAGCTCATTTGAAAAATTCAAAATTCTTTGTTTAGAAATCTTAGATTAGGGTTGGAAATGTAATTTAATACAAAGCAGTAACGATATATATATATATTTTGTTGTAATCATAAGAATATACTGTTATAGTTTACATGCATTTTGTCAGTTTTACTGTGTATATGAGAGCTGTATATTGACTAAAGTGAAAATATGTAATGATTCCAGTAATACATAGAATTACGTTCCAAATTCTACGTACTCGTGACCAGATTACAGTGATCCCAGTACATGCAGTGGTTTGTTACCAAGTCACTACCATCTGTGTAGTGTAATGCCACTTAATAAAGAGTTCATTAGGAAAAGCAGAGTGGTCGTGAGTTCTTCCGTTATTGGAAACAGAGTCCGCTTTAGTCTACTGCACTTCCTGATTTAAGGAACACACACACACACACACACAAACACACACACACACACACACACACACACACACACACACACACACACGCGCCTTAACCTGTGGAAGGCTGCTGTTGGAGTCTGTAGGTTGGAGTCATAATTGATTGGCATCCAGAGGTCTGTAATTAGACCAATAATAAATCAGCTTCTCAGTTAATGAGCCTGGCTGAATGTGACAGTTGACACACATGAACAAACCACACACACACACACACACACACACACACACACACACACACACACACACACACACACACACACACACACTGTGCAGTTAGAGCGCTGACCTTTCAACTGAGCCGATGTCGACACCAGCATAGCTCCGTGTCACTGCGATGACCCATCGTTACCGCGGCGCCCCGGGCGGTCCCACCAATCACGCCTCAGAGTGAGATTCCGTTGCCGGGCGGATGTTTGAACCCTTTAATAACAGCCTGCCGCCGCTAATCTCTGATTGGTTGATTGGGCCATTGGAGTTCCGATGGGGCTGACGCATTGGGTCAACTGAGCTATCCGTCTTCTTTAACTGCTTTTATGTCTTCCTGGAAGACACGTTCAGTCAGTTCCGCTGCCAGGAAAGACAGCCGAGGTCTGTTTTTATAATTTAAGGCATTATTTTGACTTGTCCTACTGTTCATCATCATTTTAATTCATATACTGCTTTAGATAACTGTCTCCATAGGAGAAACTGTTGCCAGAAAAGTTTTCAAATAAGCAGTTTTCGAGCTGAACAACCTTCACCATTGACATCAGCCATGAATACTCATGCGTCTACTTTAGGTTTGGAAGGAATTCACTATCAATTGATTTAATTTTGCTCTCTCAAAGTTTTCGTTTAATAGCAGATATAGTGCGAGGTAGACACCTTTATCTCTGGTGTTCTCCATAAATGTTCATCTCTGATGATTCATCATGGATTTCCTGTCAGTAAAGGAATAAAAATGTTGGAGAGGGACGTGCAGGGGTGAAAGTAGGCTGGTACGGTCCGGGACTCCGTACCACTAAAAGATTCAGTGCCGATACGCAGTACTGGGAAGAGGGGACAGCAGCCGCCTGCCAAAACCCAGATACAACCCGTCACTCACGATCGTATTTCCAACAAGAAAACACATCTGCTAACATCAGGTTAACATACAGTTAGTTACCTCCACCAAGGAGGTTCTGTTTTCTGTTCGGTTTGTCTGTTTGTACACACATTAAGGTCTTTTTAGACTGGAGCGACACTCCACCAACATACTCGCTTGGATCCGCGGGATCTGACTTCGCTCCTCATGCAAACAAGCGCTCCGAGAGTAAACGCCAGGCGCTATGAGTGGCAACCATGGAAACGGCATCTGTGCACGACTGTAGGTTATGTATCCCTGCGGGTACAACTGTGTGGTTTATCAAATATCTCTAATCAAAGCTCCATTTGTTGACACGTGGCAATGCTGTTTCACTTTCATTAACACTGCTAGATAGGGCATTTGTGCTGCATTCATGTGTTGTCGGAATAATCGGTTAATCGAGTTCCAGACTGGTAAAATTCACGTGAATGCCCCCGTAAGTCGGAACAACAACTCAAAACTTGAAAAGTTTTGTCAACATTTACAAATTATTCTGCAGCATTTCACCCTTTAAATAAATAATTTGTTATACATGATGTCAAGTGTTTCTAATGTCTTTCTACACCATACAGGCATTGAATGGTGTGTTCAGGGACGCATGAAGCTGGGGGTGGGAGGAGAACAATGTCAAGCGATGGAGGTTGGGATAGCCTAGTAGTGCCGGCAAGAACTTTCACCCCTGGGGACGTAAAAGTGGGCATCAAGCACACAGTATTTGTCTTTCCCATGTGAAGTATAGTCCTTAAACAGTGTGTCGGGGCAGAAACAAAACTCTCTCGTCACGAAGCCCTGCAGAGTTCGTTTCGTTCTGCTCCCTCGATCCTCATGACAGCTTCGGAAATCTCCTGTCAGGTTTACTCCGTCTGCTGTTGTGAAAACCTGCAATTTCACTCGAACTACATCAAGATACAGGAGCGAACCGGCAATCTAACAATTGTCAAGTCACATAAAGTTGAGGCAGTTTCTTGTTTTGGCAGTCGCTCTGTTGCTGTAAGACATGAAAGGTTTATATTTTTCATTTTAACACAGTGCTCAATGGCCTGTCAGCCTCGAGAAACATGAACAGGAGAGCGTGGCAGGAAAAACGAGTGGAAGGAAGGAAAGAGCAGTGATTCAAAATGAATGATGAACAATTTCAAGCCCTTCCTTTCCCACTGTTTTGTGAGAACCGTGACTGTTGTATTCAAAGGAGCCACTTGTAACATCATTGTGTTCAACAAGTGGATTTAATACAGGTCTGAAAGACTTAACCTAGCTATGGCAGCACAAAGCCTCCTTAGATTACTGAAAGACACACACACACACAGACGCAGGGATCGGCAGACAAAAGCAATTCAGATGGAGGTATTTAAAGGAAGAGGAAATGTCAGTCAACGGGAGGATTTAGGGACTCTCTCACCAAGATAAAATTCTCTCCTCTTTCTTGTCCCCCATAATCACATCTCTTTATCACTCTTTCACATTTTTGTGTCTCTCCTTCTATCACTTTTTTCCTTCCTCTCTTCCTCCAACATTTCCTCTCTATTGGTTGTTTCTTATCTGCCTTCCTTTCTCAAATATTTTCCCCCCATCATGCCTTCCTTCCTCTCTGCTCTGTCACTTCTTTCCTGCCTTTCTCTCTGCAAGATCTCACTTTTCCTCCTTTCCCTCAGCGAGACACTGTTGACGTTGGCTCATTGCTGTTGCACGGCTTGTCAGTGGATGACAAATGACTCGGCGTTGCGTAGCGCAGCACGGAGCATTACGCTGCTTCTCACTTTTCATATGTGAGCATATATAGTATCACTCTCTCTGGCTCTGTTTGAAAGACACAGTTCAAGCAAACAGTGATGTTGGCGAAATGTTTGACGATGAATGTCATCATCATCCCCGTTATATCACCAATGAGAACACATGAAGCTAAAAAGGGCAACTTGTTACCTGCTATTGACCTTTAATTGCAGCACCCCTCTGAGTCAATTAGTATAAATTTGAAAATGTCAGAACTGAGTAGTGAGATTTATAATTTCCTCAAGTTTCAATAATGGCGAGGATGGGTTTACTACGGAGTTAGTTGAATACAGTTTCTCTACCTTATATCTTCTGTCTCCTGCAGGACAACATAAACACAACCCTTCTTTTGCTCCAAAAAGCAGCGATTTTATAGCTAAATTTATGTGAAACATCCTTGATTATTATTTTAACTCATATGGTCCTGACCCTTTCCTGTCTTACTACTGCTTACTTGTAATGTCAGTGATACAGGAAGTGAAGCTCCTTCTGCCCTTTCCCTCATTATGAGCCACTTTCCAAAAGTGTGTCAGCTAAATAAACGTGTAAAACATGTAAAATGCAAATGGAGCCCATTATCCAGTTTCTACTGGCCGTCCTCGACTCCTTAACATGCTCTCATTTTACTCCTCCGTTGCTGCCCCCGCTCTCTTTCTCTCTTTCTCTCTTTCTCTCTTTATATAATGACAGATAGTTTGACCTCTGACCTCTTTGTTATGATCCAGCAAGTTTAGGGATAGAAGAGAGAGAAGTAAGCTAGGAGAGAGGAAAGGGAGATGAGGCCGGTTGATAAAAGTGCCTGACATGGTAGTGACACTTTTAGGGAGACGGATTCTTGACATTCCTCAGTGCTGCAACAACAACAACACACACACACACACACACACACACACACACACACACACACAAAGAATGACAGGTAGACTTCCATAATGACCAGAACAGACGTCGCTCTGGGAGCTCTGGCCCAACTGGAAAACTTTCACCCCTGTCATGTTGCTTTCTGGCCTTGCATCCCCTTCTCTTGTTCTTTCTCTCACTCTCTCCTTTGTATTTCTTCCTCTCTTTCGCTGTTATTCTGCCTTTTTTTCTTTCTCCCTCTCCTTCTTAACATGTCAACGAGAGGGTTTGCACCTGGTTGGCTCGTCGTATCGTAGACTCACACACACACACATTCACAGTAAACCGGACATCCGAAGGTCTTGGTTGTAATTCAGTGTAATTACATTTTGATTAGCTTAATCAGTTTGCTCTGAGAAGTTTAAATTCCCCTTCCCTCTAGCAGTCTCTGTCTCTATATACACCTATTTTTTATTACTCCATTATATAATGACCCAGAGTCGTCCAGGAAGCCTCTCGGTCCTCTGTGTCTTGAGAGGATCAGACCAATTTAAAACATAGCCAGGGCCTCTTTGCCGGAAATATTAGCATCTCTTTCCCAACTCTAAATACCAGGAATCTGTGGAATTTAGAGACAACAAATGTGATCAGTGTGTATAACTAAGCAGGATTGATCTTTTTCCTGTAAATTAAATTTTAAGGGCCGTAAAGGGATAGTTGGGTGTTTTGAAGTGGGGTTGTATGAGGTACTTATCCATAGTCAGTGTATTACCTACAGTAGATGATGGTCGGCACGCCCCCAGCTTGGAGAAACAGACAGGAGTTACCGACACGGGAGCAAAGCAGTACAGTGCGGTGGACGGGGCCGGCAGCAAAACATATTTTAGCCACCTAAAAGAAAGGCTCACCTAAAAAAATCAATATCCGTTAAAGTGTTCGCTAGAATATTTTCTGACGTGGAACTGAAGCGGCTATCTGCTCTCTTCAAAGCCACCAGACTCCTTTAACAAAGACATTACTTCTAGCTCGCAGAACATGGAAGTTACTGGTCTACCTCTGCCTCGATCGGTTAGTTAGTTTGTGTTATTGTGTGACTTTGGTTAATCCAAATTAACTTTTTAAAACACCAAAGTAGGTAAAATTACTGTTTTTGTCAATGGAGTCTGGTGGCTTTGAAAAGAGGATAGATAACGCCTTCAGTTCCCCGTCCGAATGGGCTGTTTGACGGTGAGATAAATATGATTGTGGAATTAAAACGAGCCTGAATATGTAACAGCAACAATGATTTTAAGACGTTATCTTAGAGTTATTTAATTTATTATACTTCAGTCTTATTTTTGTAGTTTTTGGATGAAACAACGTAACTTTGAGCTATAAAGAATGATTAACAATGCTAAACTTACTTCTATTTATCAGTAATTGCACACCAGACGTACTAATATGTGCTAAACTCTCATTACCAGCTTTGAACCCTCCAAGATCCACCACTTTAGCAGGAAAAATAACATCCACCTGTTTTATTTGCTCTAATAACTACTGAGTGGAGTTTAAACAGGCTCCTGTAGGCAGAGAGGACAGATCCATTTTCATTGCGACACGAATATTGAAGCAGATTAACGCTGTTGCTGCAATTACTCCTGCTGGTTGTCATGACACACTCAATCTATCTGAGAGGGAGAGAGAGAGGTAGAAAGCGTGAGGGAGAGAGAGATTTAATAGATTAGAGCTTTCATTCACGCCCAGGACAATTTCCGCTTGATAATAACACTCATCCAGTGTCTTAAACAATAAAGAAACACGGACAGAGATGGAGAGAGCAATAAAAGAGATGCTCAACTACCACCATTATGTTTCTTTTATTAAAACAGTTGAACTTAGGGCGGCAGGCTCAATTACTGAAGAACCCTATCTAAAAAAGCTGCATCACTGCACACGGAGACACGTGCAAAGAGCAAATCACAGGAGGATGGACTCAGTCACACGCACGCACGCACGGTCGAGTAAATGTGCAACGGATTAGAACAAACAGACAAAGTTGTTGCTCAATCTGCTCTGTTTATAATCAGGACTCTAAACACATAGTTTTACACTGCGCTCTCTAGAGTCTAATAACCGGCCCCTCACCATGTAAATAGTGAGTACACACAAATATGTCCACACACACACACACACACACACACACACACACACACACACACACACACACACACACACACACATACATCAGCTCAGATGCAGAAGCACACGTACAAACATAATTTGGATTCTTTTAATGTTCATATTTCAATACAAAAGAATGTGAATGTGATACAGACAGGCATACACACACACACACACACACACACACACACACACACACACACACACACACACACACACAGACACACATTCCTCCCGTCCATGAGTGTTCATATTGGTTAGCAGAGGAATGTGTGTGTGTGTGTGTGTGTGTGTGTGCGCTTTCCATTCAACTCATTCTAAATTAGGAAATTCCCTTTGTGTTTTTTTGCACTTGGGTGGCATGAGGCACAGTATTCTGTTTCAGCCATGTTTTTAAGTAAATCTGTGTGTGTGTGTGTGCAACCTGTTCTCACTCCCAACTCGCCAAGTACCGCCGCTTGGTTAGTGTTCCTCTGCACGGAGGCACCATTTAGCGACTGTATGCGACGCATCAGGCTTTCAACTAACTCCAATGTAAAGCCACCGGTGGTGTTATACGATGGTCAGAGCAAATGATGTATAGTGTAAAGAGAAAGGAAGTCTGCTAAAGGCCCAGAAACACCAACTTGACGTCAAAGAACTAGCAGCGATGAAGGCCATCTGTTGCGTCGCCTCACGTCACCTTTTTCTTGGCCGACAAGTTGCACTTGAACTCACCGCAGAGACTACCAGTTAGCACGTACGTTCTGCGCCTGCATGAGATGAAATAACTCCCCACACCAGCAGGCGGCGGTAGTCTGTATTCATCATTCGAAAAGGGAAACAGGAAGACCGAGGACTGAGAATTTGTTGGTTTGTGCATGTGGTAGGCAGGTCCTACAGTCCTAAACACCTTGTCACCATACACATGCTTCTTCTATCTCTTTTTGATCTCTGTTCCATTCACATTTTCTCCATCTGATATCTGATAACCCCCCCCCCCCCCCCCGCTCTGTTTCTGTCGTATTAATCTCTAGGTCTCTCCCCCATATCTCCTTCCTCTATGTCCGTCTGTCTTTATCTCTAAACACCTTGTCATTCCCGCACTTTTCACCAGCTGCTGCTTGTTCACACTAGATCGGTGGCCCACAAACACACACACACACACACACACACACACACACACACACACACACACACACACACACACACACACACACACACACACACACACACACACGTACCCACATTGATATAGTACAGGCGGGGTAGGTTATACAGAGCATATACATGTGGCTGCTGGCTGATTTGTTGCCTGTTAGGGTGTAAAACAGAGACAGCTCTATAGGTATGTACCGACTGACATCCAATGGGACGCACTCCTACATGCTCATACTGTACACAGTCACACAGCACAGCATCATGTACAGGCTTGTACACATATAGAACAATATGATCACACACTCAACAATTGGTTAAAGCCAATCATACATTTCCTTTACTTTGGTTTTGGTAAAAAGGCTGCTGGGACATTTTGCTGGATAATGACTGCTCTCATTTCCCCTCTCTCCGTCTTTCGATCTCTCTTTCCTCTGCGCTTTTCTCTCTCTCTCTCTCTCTCTCTCTCTCTCTCTCTCTCCCTCTCTGCGTATGGTTTTAGTTTTCATCTCCTCTGTCCTATGTCCTTGG
Source organism: Sebastolobus alascanus (assembly GCA_916701645.2). Lineage (NCBI taxonomy): Eukaryota > Metazoa > Chordata > Actinopteri > Perciformes > Sebastidae > Sebastolobus > Sebastolobus alascanus. The sequence goes on along the minus strand of CAKAOJ020000253.1, from coordinate 389,704 downwards.
GGCATGCTCGCTGCTCAAACTTTTTGTGCGGTCTGTTTTCAAGTGTGTGTATATGTGTGTTTACGCAAGCGTGAGACATTTTCTTCCCGTGGAGTGTGTGAAAGGAATATATTTGTGCGGTGCAGAAAAGGGGCGAGAAAATGAGACAGAGAGAGAGGTAAACTCTGTGAGGTCTTCGATATTAGTCCCCCTAACCCGGCTGGTTGTGAAACAAGCCAGCTCTCTGATCTGACGTCTCTACGGGGAATACACGCGTTCTTTTTATCTCTCCTCTCTTCGTCCTCCTCCTTTCTTCTTCTCTCTCTTGCAGTTTTTTTTTTCCTTTAAAAATGCAGAAATGCCTCATGAATGTGTATGGAAAAATGAGAAACATATGGGCTCGGTAGAGAAACTTCCCGCCTCCCCTCAGAACACAAATGTTGGCTTTAGGGTGAAACACACACTCACAGAAGTACCCGCTCACATACTTCGGCACACACACACACAGTACATATATAACATCTACCTTCATTCTCATCCATATACACAAAGATTTGACTATGAACATATTACAGAAACACACCCACACACACACACAATGAAGGCATCCTTTATAGACCTATAACATGTGCAATAATAGGAGTTGAGGTGCGAATATATGTGCTGCGTTTTAACATGAATATCACCTTAACACCTGAGGAGACTATTAGGGAACGTGTTATTCTACTTGTGAGGACCTCATTATCAGCCTTTTGGCTGATGTAATGAATGAGTGTGTGCTATATACATGAGCTGCATGTGTGTTTTGCAATCCAACCTGCGTTTATGTGTGTGTTTTCAGAGACCACCCAAAGTTGTTTGGTTTCTTTCACACTTAATTCTACTGCGTAAGGTGATAGTATGGCTGCTTTAATTGTTTTTTGAAACCTTGCCGTGACACTCCTCCATTCCCTCGGTGCCCCTGAGCAAGGCAATGGACAGCCACAGAGTGTGAGAGCAAACTTTCTGCAAAGTTCACAAGCGTGGTTGTTCTGTAGTAGTACTGATGGTATAGTAACTGTATCTCCTAAGGAACAGTAGACAAAGACAACAAAACCTATAGAGAAAGTTGTTAAAATAAAGGCCTAAGAAATCAAATCTGACAGTCGTGGCTCCAGACTGCGACCAAAATGTGTAGAGTGTGCAGTTAAAATTTCACGTGAGTGCATGATGATTAGAGCGGCAACGGTTAATCGATTAGTTGTCAACTATCAAATTAATTGCCAACTATTTTGATAATCGATTAACCGGTTTGAGTAATTTTTTTAAGAAAAAAAAGTCTAAATTTTCTGATTCACGTTTCTTAAATGTAAATATTTTCAATTGAGGACGTCGTCTTGGGCTTTGGGAAACACTCGCCGACATTTTTCACCATTTTTATTTTATAGACCAAATAACTAATCGATTAATCAAGAAAATAATCAACAGATTAATCGTCAATGGGAATTAGACAGGACAGGGGGATAGGAAGCCCTACTACCAGTGGAAGTAGACCACATTAGTCATTTTTAGGAGTTAGTCTGGAGCCCTGACAGTGCAGTCATAAAAGATGATTCTCAAATAGATAGTTAAGCTCAGGGATTTGTAGATTCTATGGTCCGTGATTCAGTTTTAGTCTCAAGACCAGAGTCCAGGATAGCCAGAAGGATTCAAGCCAGGATTCATTGCTTCAAGTGTGATCAGAAAAAAGAAACAAAAAACTGTAAATGAACTCTAGATGTAGCTTTTTCTGTGGTTTGAGGTGTGTTTTCCTCTGCTTCTTATAGGTAGTAGTAGTCATAGTGACCTCTGACCTTGTGGTAGGTCACAGACTTGTGGAGCACCTTTTGCTCTAGACTTCCCTTGAGCATTAACCTTCAGTTAGTTCAGAGGCTCACACTTTAACCTACTGATTTTACAAAAACTCGCTCTTCCTCATACAGCACGGTTGAATCCATGTGTTTGACAATAATACCTCTACACTCGGGCTGCTCTGTTTCATCCCCCATGAGGGACGTGCTCACTCTCAGTGACAAATACAAAGACACAACCTTTTGCCACATCAAGTCAAACCTGAATCAGTGAGACGAATGAACAAATGATCTTCAATTTTGAAGGGAAATCATTTTTATCACTTGCACTGACTCTGATCCTTAAAAACATGATTCTGTGTCTGTAATTTTCTGGTCCAATTAATTGAGAAATTCACAAGATCCCCAGGAATAGCTTGATTTCTTCTTATTAATTAAAGTGAAATCTCATTTTCTCAGTGGTTCTGTCAGTGGTCAGGTCCCAGAAGAAACCTTTGTAACAGGTTACCGAGCTGGTTGTTAAAGCATTCTCCCGAGCCTGTAAGCTAATGTAAGATTTGGCCTTACAACACCAAATTATGTTTTACTCTAAAATGGCAAATTTAGGTATATTTTTCCTCCACTACATCCCTGCCTGTGACTGTAAACCTCCTGTTAAAGTACCCTTGGGCATGACTGACTGGCACTTTAATGTACTTTCCTGGGATATTTTCTACCTGTGACTCTATAAAAGCAACGTATTTTGAAAAAGGAATATCCAATTAACACCCACCTAAAACATAATTGTATAAATCTCCACCACCTAGTGGATATCCGATTGATAAACATATGAAGCGACGTGAAAAAGGAGAGTAAAGCGTTTATTAACTGTGCTCTCTATGTGTGTTTTGGCTACGTTTCAGAACTTGAGGAGCCACACGTTTTTGTATTACTTTACAGACACCGTCGGCCGCTTTAGATGTTGCCGGCAGGTTTTGACGATCCAGACACCTCGAACACTCTCTGCTCTTTGATGAGGGATTCCAGCGGACTACAGGGCAACTATCGCTGGAGGGGGGAACACACACACACACACACACACACACACAAATCTAAACAGTCACACACACGCCAGCACACACACAGAGTCATGGACACTCTTAGAAATGGATAGCTGTAGGGGGAAAACACACACACATAAACAGGCAGACACACTCAGGACGTGTCTAGGCGGGGAGCAGATGGAAGCTGGCTTTGATTGCTCCGTTGACCTCTGACCTCAAGGTGAAAAGGTACCGGAGGGTTCAGCAAGACAAACACACACACACACACACACGCACATATACACAAACTCTCCCTCTTCTTTTACACACGTACACCCTCCAGCCTTTTGCGGGCAGGTCTAGCTGGCGGGCCACTGTGTGTGTGTCGGCGGGTCGGCGGGTCACGTCCCACCGCATGGAGGTTAGGATCACTACCAGCTGGATTCACTTTGATGTCTCCCTCCCACTCTCTGTCTCTCTCTCACGTAGATCAGAGTGCCAAGGTCCTACCTCTCCCTACCTCTGCTCATCTGTCACTAACTATCATTTGCCCGCTAACACAGTTCAAAGTAATGAAACGAGGCAACAACCAGCGGCCTCTTCTTGTAGACTGCAGCTATTAGCTCTAGGCAAGATATATTTATTTTAGCAGCACATAAATATTGTATGTTGTAGTCAATTGTAATAAAAGTTCAGATTAAAAGCAGAATTTTACTGTCAGCAAAGGAATAACACACATTTCTTAAATTACGATCCACATTTCTTTACTAGTTGTACGGTATTCCCACTGACAAATTTTATTGTGGTACTCCAGTGATTTAGTATTAAACTTACATAAAGTTGTTGGGCTCACCAGAGACAGATTCAAACATGAATTGTCAAAATTGAAGCAGGAGAGGCTGAGAAATGCTGACTTTTAGTTCCTAGTATGGCTTAAGCTCCTAAAGCACTCGACGATGCATCCAAGAGCAATGAGAAATAGAAATTTGAATATATAGTTATTTTCCCACACTTGACATAGTTCCCTCAGGTGGCCTGCTGGGCCTAAGCATCGGGGAATAATGTATTTTTTAAATGTTTTTTTTGTAACTAAAATGTGTTACAAGTAGAAAACTCCTTTAGGAATAACTCAGTGCGTAGGTTGTGTGATTAACGTTAGGGAGTGTCGGTCAAGTACGGCAGTACCGCCGCCACAGCAACATTAAGGTCTATTAGAAAAATCTGATTCCATCTGCCTTTATTGCATCTCCTCTTTGTTGACATGCCAGCATTCCCACCTCAGCAAACTTTTCATGTGATAGTTAAGCTTTTTCCCTCCCAAATAGTTAGCATTTACACTCAGGGCTTTTTATGTGAAAATCGAAAATGTCCATAAAATCAGAAGGATGGAAACCCACCTTGAGAGTCCTGCTTAAACTCTTAAATTAAATCAACCTAAGTGGGAGATAACATTTTCTCCTTATCAGCGTAAAGAAATTGGCCAAACTAGTTTCAAACTGCTTGTTCTTTCCAAAGCTCTCCATAGTCAGCAACAACACTGTCAGCAGACATAAAAGTGCATTTTTCAGCGGTGAAGAAATGGGTCTGTACTTTCTCACCCATATGTTTCTGAGCTTATTATCAACTGTGTGTTTTTGAAATAACTGAAAACTTTCAGAAAGGAAAGGAAGTGATTTGATGTTTTTCTCCCCTGACAAGAAAAATTGTGTCATGTCAAATAATCAAAACAATATGTTTGTTCTTGTTAAATACACCCCTTGTGACACGTACACACAAACACAGTTTCCTGCCTGCCCTTATCAAAGCTGGTTTTATACCTTCACCCGGATCTGATTCAGTGAGTGTGTCATGTTTACAGAGCCGGTCCTCTACGAGCTCCACATGGCCGTTGTGTACCGGCAGAGGCCCGTTAAATTCTCCCCGGCCCCCCCCCCCACCCCTCCACCTTGCTAAGCTGCGGACATCAAACGGAAACGTAGATGTGCGACTTTACGACTGATGGCCTGACCTGACAGACTGATAGAGCCGTCTGGACCAAGATGAGTGTGTGTCTGCGTGCGTTGTGGTCGTCTGACTGCGTGTGTTATTGATGGAGGGATCCTCTAACTTGCTGCAGCTGTGACCAGAGCCGCATCAGTCACCCCTCAGCTCTGTCTTCATTAGGAGTTTGATTTATGGAGAAATCTAAAAAAACACAGATTTATTGTTCACGCTAAATGAAGTTTAGGAATAAAGTTTAAAAACTAATGCGGTCTACCTTTTCAGGCCCATTCATTTGCCGTGCCGTGACCAAACAATGCAGATGTTCCTGTGAACTCTGGTTCCACCTGCTGCGCGGCTCCTCGACCATATATGAATTTCATTTGATACAGAAGGAAACAAAATATACGCTTGTCCTTTACATCACTCTGTCTGCAGTTTTTTTCTCTACCAAGTGGTTAAGCTCTGTACTTAAACTTGCATCCTGTCTGGAGCTCAAAAACCCAGACTCATGTTAATGTAATCTTAGCACAGTGTGTGTGTGTTAGTGTGTGTGTTGACGTCTTTCAGCAGCCTTGCCCCGCAGCGATGCAAGTCTGATTAGGTTTTTTTAGTCAAACTCTCTCTATACTCTGTCATTAGTGTCATTTCATTAATGTTTGACTAAAAATACACATAGGAGCGTACTATTAAAACACAGCGGGGCCGTGTTAATCGTCTTGAAACACTAAACCCCCCTCTCTCTCTCTCTCTCTCTCTCTCTCCCTCTTCTGTCAGTCACTCGTGCCCTCTCGCTCACTCTCTAATACTTCGCTCTTGTTCTCTGTCATGTCACACACACTTTTTTTTTCTTAATCTCTCCTCGTCTGCCTCTCATGAGTCCTATTACCAGATGCTATCGAGCTCTCGCTGAATGTGTCTCTCCGCTCTCTAATGGTGCAGCTATTACAGATTATGTTATGAATTAGACACAGACAGACAGAGCGGGAGAAACATGTGTGCGTGTGTGTGTGCGTGTGAGCATACAGGCAATTATACTGTATTTTAGGAGGACTTTCTTTATGAATCATAGCATTGGCTTTAAGCATTAACCATCATTATTATTATTATTAGCTCCGTTTTAGACCATCAGAAACATGTGTTTTGGGCGTTATGCCAAACAAAACATATCTCCATGACAACGCACTGCCCTTTCCTTTGCTCACTAGCTGTGTGTGTGTGTGTGTGTGGCTAGGGTGGCTATGGTGGGCAAGCAACTTTGGCCACTAGTTGTTGGAAACCATTAATTTAATATGAGAGTGCAACAACTTAGCTGATGTTTATGTTGCCATAGGTTGATGTCATTTTTTCTTATAATTTGGGGGGAAAAAGTCATAAAAAAGTAACTTAACACCCTGAAAATATCTCCCTAAATTCTTTCTTTTCTTCATTCTTTCTCTATATATCCCTTAAAGGTACAGTGTGTAACATCTGGTGGCATCTGGCAGTGAGGGTGCAGATTGCAACCAACTTAAACCTCTCCCGTGTGCCAAGCGTGTAGGAGATGTACGGGGGCCGACGTGAAAACGTGAATGACCCTATTTAGCGCCAGTTGTTGTAAGAGTAGCATAGGTCATTTGGAGGATAGAAGAGTCCAAGCGTGTGTGTAAGTGGGAAGTGAGTGGTGAAGCAAGAGAGAGAGTGGCGTTGGCGAATGTGCATAATGGTTTGAGCGAGCAAGTGAGCAAGTGGAGCAGAAGACAGAGTTAGTTTAGCTTTGAGAATATCAAGTGAATGAACAGTGGAAGTTGCAGTTTGTGCAGAAATAAATGCTGCAGCTCCTCAAGATCATCAGAGGTCAAAGTTAATACAGTAGTTTGTCCGTTCTGGGCTACTGTAGAAACATGGCTCTGTGAAGAGGACCCGCTCCCTATGTAGATATAAACGGCTCATTCTAAGGTAACAAAAACACGACGACACGACACAAACTCTTTCTTTATACACTAAAGAAAAAAAACGTATTAATATTTTATTACATTTCTGGCAATAAATTTTTACCTTATTGTTACACACTGGTCCCTTAACATCCTGAAAATATCTCCCTAAATTCCTTCTCTATATATCCTTTAAAAGAGGGATAGTCTAGGCTGCATGTGTGTCCCTAGATGGGCTCTTTTATATACGATACATGTGTTGCAAGTGTATATGTGTGTGTGCACGGCGCGGTCTGTCTGCGAGCGGAGGTGTACGGCAGGGCGGAGAACTTGTGATGACACACACACACAGACACACGCAGTGTAGACAGCTGTGCTCCAGATGTACTCGGCAGAGTCACGTCTGAATCCCATTTGTTGTCTTTACGAATGGTCGACATCAGGACCAATCTCATCCGAAACGCCGCTGACCAGTGGACTCGCCGACCTCTCAGCTCGGCTACTGATCAATCAAAGGGATGAGCGCACACTCTACCGCCAATTAAAACACACAGCAATGAGGTGGAAGGACGCCACACAGTTTGGAGCTATAACTCCTCTCTTCTGATGTCAAAATATACCTGTAGCATATAGATTTATTAAAAGCACAGTGAAGGGCAGTATTTTATAACGTTTTTTATGTCTGCAGCTGGTAACGGATTGTGTCTGCAGTGATAAATGCAGCAATATTTCAACAGTGATGTTACCGTCCCCCAAAACGATCATTAAAGGTACCCTGTGGAGTTTTCTTATAAACAAACACAATTCTGCACATGAGGCCTAATAACCATTTGAATGCATTTTCTTCCCCATAAAACATTTTCAAAGCAGCTTTTTTTAAACTACTTTTTATAGATGTTTACATCGGCTATAGCAGTTTTATTCTTCCCCGACTTTCATTACATTTCTTAGTGTGTTAGGGCCACCAACCTCTGTTCAGTGGAACAAGAAACCACCTGGAGGAATGTATTTTGTGTCACCCACATGTTCATGTGTGTACATTTAAATCCTTGCATTAAAGCCCGGGACTCACTCATGAAAACATTGCTTCATAATGCCATCAGTGGTAAAAAAAAAAGTGCCATAGACTGCATATAAGAAGTGGACATAGTCACCATGATGTCTCCCACTGGTTTGTGGACTACTGTTTTGAAGCCTTGACTTTGGCATTTTGGTCATCGCCATCTTGGTTTTTTGCAACCAGAAGTGACACGAAAGGGTGGAGCTCAACCGCATAACCGAATGCTGAATAAGACATCTAGGCATCATTTAGGCAACTAAAATGTTACAATTAACTTTCATAACTCTGAATGGAACCATAATTTAATAAATGAACACCATGCTGTATTGAAGAAGACTTAAAACTAGCGATTGAGACCATAAACTCATGTTTACAATGTTTACTGAGGTAATAAATCAAGTCAGAAGTAGGATCATTTTCTCATAGACTTCTATACAATCAGACTTCTTTTTGCAACCAGAGGAGTCGCCCCCTGCTGGCTGTTAGAAAGAATGCAAGTTTAAGGTACTTCGGCATTGGCTTCACTCTTCAGACCCAGAGGTTGCTGGATACCTTTAAATTACCATTTATATGTATGAATATTTCATATATTCAGTTTAGAGTATTTTATAAAGAAGAAACTGAAAGATGAAACAATGGCAGAAACATTCAAACTTAATATAGTGGCGGTTGTTCACTGTTGCACACCGGGTTCTGTATATATTATAATGGAAAATCATGTCTGTATTTAATATACAGTTGTCCTCTCCAGTTTATTTGCCTTCAAGTCACTCTTACTCACGGTAATTTTCAATCAGTAAGGATGGAGTCTGGTGTTTGGCACAAGGATGACACGACAGGTCAGATGGCTCTTTCACAGGTTAATCTAGCCCACTGGACCACCTGCCGAAACCGTCTGTCTCCTCACCTCTCCATCTGTCTTTCCCCCCAATTTTCTGTCTATATCTGACTGATTGAGCCGTATGTAACCCAACACCCATCTGTTTTGTGTAGGCAGTAAAAAACCAATACGGTCCAAATTAAGCTGCTTCACGCTACGTCGGTCTGACATACTGAGCACATTGACTGGTATGAGATGGCCCAGTGTGAATGCTTTGTGGGGGCAGTTAAAAACCAATCCAGGCTGGATTAGACTTCCTGTCACACTGTGTCACAGTTACCGAAAGACTTGGCTCCACAACTAAATGTGTGATCGCCGAGGAATGACACACACCAGTAATTAATACTCATGGATACAGTCACGAAGAGACAGGTACATGCAAACCAATTCAAGCAGACACACATATGGAACATAAACATACTAAATATAATACGAGGTTCCCTAATCTCTCTCCACATATAACTGATTTCTTTCTCTTCTTCCCTCCTGTGTCTTTTCTATTTTCCGCTCAAACTCTCAATGTTCCCATCCAGTGATCAAGCTAAATCTTTTGGCAAATGTTTCAGACATAAAGTAGTAATGTTGCTTTGTTTAAGGCGGCTAAGTTGATGCACATTAGTACATTTCTGAGTGTCATACATACACACTTACATGGGAGAAAGAACTAGCTTTTCAAGATTTGATCAGGACTAACCGGGTATTAAACGGGCCCCGCGGCAAAATGATTTAAGACCAGAGTATTGATAAGCGCAGACGTTACCAGTTCTTTTATCTGTACTTTTTAACGTTTTGGTGTAATTTAAAACACACACACGGCGCGAAGTCAATTAACTTACTGTAAGTGCAATAAAACCTTCGGGAGTAAAAAGACAGTAATTTATCAATACACCTGTTCAACAAGCATAAACATGTAGAAAATCGATATTTCTATCTGTCTATATATGTCTATCTGCAGTCTCTCATCCACTGCCGCTTTGTTTTACACAATCACAGCGCCCTAGCTCAGCTAATAGCGAATTGTTACCCAAAAAAGCTGTCTGTTAGCTTAGTTTGCTACGTGTCTTACTTGTAAACTTATCTGCTGGCTGAAACAAAGCTGCTCCTCCTCTCTATAGCAGCGCTACCTGCAGGCAGTGAATCACATCAGCAGACAGAGGACAGGATGAAAGACTGATGTCTGTCTTCTTCATTCTTTCTAAACTTCGGGATATTATTTATTCCGGTGAGATATTATTGAGTTTTTATGGTGACTTTGCTGTTGTAAACATGACTGTTGCTGCTCTAGAAACAACATTTAGTTATTTTAATAGAAATAAATTGTAATCCTGTTCTGAATTTACTCTTTTTTTAAATAATATATTAAAAAGCAATTATTTAATCATGAAAATGAACCGATAAGAGTATTGATTAAGAACCAGACTGATGATGAGTATTGATAAGAGTAGGCCTAGTAGTATCAATAAAATCCTAACAATCCCTCCCTATTGGGCATGTCATCATTGTTCTTCAGTTTTAGATAGTTATGGGCAAATTTCATGCTTTAATTTTAATAGCAGAGAAATGCTCTTGGCAGTAGACTAATTCACCAGCTAATAGCCGTACAACCACAATGAGTGACTTATCCATGGCAGCGACAGCAGGTATAATATTTCAGGGCAGTCAAGCATTTTACAGACAATATTTTTGAGCGTCCAGAGCCAGATTGTGTTTGATTGCATGCTGTGCACATCGGCGATTATTCCAATCCATAGTTATTTGACAAATGTGTTTCCATTGTAACTTTCTTTATTGACAAGGACAAATGTTTAGAGTGTAAAAACATTTTTGGCAGAACTGAGAAAAATCGAACTTTGCCATTTCTGTTCTTGCTTCCTTATTCGATACATCTTCATTCACAAAAGAAACTTTGTCTTTCTTCTCCATCAGCCACTGATTTTCTTTATCTCTCTCTTTCTTTTCTGGGCCGCTATGCTCCAGTTTTTCTTTGTCTTTTGCTCTTTATCTCTCTCTGTCTCACTATTTCTTCATCTGTCTTTCTCTGTCCCCCCCGACTTTCTCCTCAGGTCGGGTCTGGTAGTGATCATGCACGCTGATCGCTTCAAAACCAGCAGAACTAATGCAGAGCAGAACGAGAGCTGTGATGTAGGCAGAGAGAACAGAGAGGGAGAAGGGCTCAAAGACAAGGAGTTAATAACGGAGAGGCCGAGAGAAAGTGGGATACGGGCAGAGATGAGAGAGATTGTCTGTTGAGGTAATTCACCGCCCAGAGAAAACAGGCGGGTGTTACAAAGGAAAGAATAAAAGAGCCACGGTAATAATCCAAATATTTGTGCGCTCGGAGGTAAAGGCTGAGTGTGTGTGAGTGTAACATTATGATTGGCCATCGGGTTCTTATTTCATGTACCATAGACAACAGATGGGACTGCACTTTAAACTATCATCCATCCATCCGCCTAGCACTCCATCTAGAGAAGCACTTTACTGTCCATCCATCATCCCTTCATCCGTCCTTCCGGCCATTTCTCAACATATTGATAAAAAATGCCATAAAGTACCTACGCTGGACTTCTCTTTATTTCTCCACTCCTTCATCCATCCCTTCATCCTTCCAGCGGCTCATCCACTTGCTTCATATTCTGCGGCACTAGTTGAAGTGCATTATCTCTCAGTCGCTCGGCCGCTCTTCATTTGTTATATCGTTCACATTAGGGTCCCTGCTGATACACATTAAAAAACTCCTTTTTATCTCCCTACATCCGTTTTTCTGTCCTCGAGAAACTTTGTTTCATCTCCTAAACGTTGTATTCTCCAAGAATTAAGATTGAGAGAAGATTTAATCATGGATGTCAAAGTATTTTTCTTTTTGAAAATGTATGAAATATTTGGTTTCACTCCACTAGCTTTCGTGAAGGAGGTTAAATAACGCTACGAACTTGCGCTAAATTTTGGCGTGGAAAAACTAGCATGGCCATTTTCAAAGGGGTCCCTTGACCTCTGACCTCAAGATATGTGAATGAAAATGGGTTCTATGGGTACCCACGAGTCTACCCTTTACAGACATGCCCACTTTATGATAATCACATGCAGTTTGGGGCAAGTCATAGTCAAGTCAGCATACTGACACACTGACAGCTGTTGTTGCCTGTTGGGCTGCAGTTTGCCATGTTATGATTTGAGCATATTTTTTATGCTAAATGCAGTACCTGTGAGGGTTTCTAAACAATATTTGTCATTCTTTTGTGTTGTTAATTGACTTCCAATAGTAAATATATACATACATTTGCATAAAGCAGCACATTTGCCCACTCCCATGTTGATAAGAGTATTAAATACTTGACAAATCTCTCTTTAAGGTACATTTTGAGCAGATAAAAAATGTGCGACAATCATGCGATTAATCGTGATTACATTTTTGAATCGACTGACAGCCCTGAAAAGAATAGTAGGTAGCTAATGAGGGGAATGTAATTAAAAACACCTTTATTAATAGTAAAAACTCTTTTTGAAGAAAGCTCCCCACCCCTTTATCTCTATCATTCTCCATATAATGTATCACATATCAGCTGTGTCCTTTGCCTCTTATCCATTTATTATCATTTCCACACTTCCTCCTTTCCCTTCCTCATCCCCTTTTTTAATATCTGTTTTCCATTAAAGTAGCTGTGATTAAGTGGTGAGATCTGACTTTTCTTGGCTTTTAGCAAAGATAATAGAAGAGGACGATGAATTGCACATGTTGACGGAGATGGGAAAAGAGATAGAGGAAGAAAGACAAAGGGGAAGGAAGAGGGGAGGAAATGTAAAGGGAGGGGAAGGTGAAAGTGAAGGTTTATATCAGACAGAGAGAGAAACAGAAAAATCAGTAAAGAGGGATGAGAGAGAGAAGAAGAAGTGCGAGCAGGGGATGAGATGTTGAAAGGTGACGTCACTCGTTCACATTACCTTGCCGTGGAAAGATTTTCACCGTTGTAAAATGGAAGTTATGCGGGCTAATGGAAAGGCAGGTCTTCATTATTTTCTGCATTCTTTACTCACCACATCTCTGTCTTTCTTTACGTCTCAGTTTCTGCTTTCTTTCAATTTTTTGAATTCAATTATGCTCCGCTGGCATGAAAGCAAAGAACAACTTCGCCAAAGCATCAAGAAGATCAACATCATCCAGTTTCTGTGCATTGTATCCGTCTATCTGTCTCCTTCTTGATCACTGCAGTCTTTCTTTCTCTTTCTTCTTCTTTTGTCTCACCTCCTCATCTCGTTTCTTCTTCTTTGGAGTGTCAGCCTAATCTCCACTGACGTATCAATCATCGCTGCTTTGTTGTCGTCCTTTCAACCTGACCTTTGTGTGTGTGTGTGTGCACGTGCGTGTTCATAGGAGCGCATGCGCGTGTATGAACGTGTAAAAATATTAACACGTCACCACGCTCCCCTCGCTGCTGTTCATTGATGGTGATTAGTAGCAGGTGTTGGTTCTGAATTCGAAAACACACACAGATCCACACACACACATACATGCAGTCGAATGATAGCTGTGATTTATGGGGCTGGGACCTATGGGTTGCTGGAACAACACGGTCTCGCCCTCGAAGATAACATACGAAGCACGCACATGCACGCAATGCACACATACGTATGGCATAAACGCATATAGACGGACTCACACACATTTTTGTCTGACACGGCTGGCTCCTTTCCGCCCAGAGGTGAGATCAGACGTTAAAGATCTAGTGATGAAAACACTCCTCATGGAAACTGCACTTATTCATCTTCAGGAGGAGATACAGGCCTTTCACTGCAACTCCTTTTTTTTATTTATATCTGTGGCCTGTTAAGACACCTGAAATAGCATTCTTGGACTGAGCAGACATATTTTAACGTCAAACTCGGTCTCTGAAATGGCTGGTGGCCGGATCATTAATCCTTTAATCTGACAGTTGAAAAAGAGAACAAAATTGCTCATAATGTGCTCACGGATTACATGATTTAATACAAAGAAGTGATCTAGTGAGGAGAATGCACTGAGTAGTGTATAACTGATGATCTCTGTGCAGTATTTTATGAGGCTGTTACTTTGTTCAACAGTGCATTTTCACATCAGACATCAGCTGTCATTGTATGTATGAATAATAACGTGGGCTTGGTTCAGTTCACACAACAGTTCAACAGTTCAAAAGAGAAATGTACAACACATGCAGTCTATCAGATAAATGCCACACATGCAGTTGTTTAAATCTTTGTATTAAAGGAAAGCTCTGTTATTTTTTAACCTGGGTTTTATTCTCATATGGGTCAAACGTGACTCCGACAATATAGGTGCAAGCAGCGCAAACCTAATAAAGCTTTCCAATAAATTTGTATAAATAAACAAAGTGAGAATGTAACGGTAGTTTGAGCGTCTTTATCTTCTGAAGTGTGACGGATTTCCTCACAAAATCACATTTGATTGGACAAATATAGGCATATGTATACGCGCCCGAGTTGAAGATGACTCATCAAAGATATTTTAACGTTTTACAGGATGATAAAAGAGAGGGTGTTTAATATAAAAGTACTCAAAAATGTTTTTTTTAAAACATATTTGACATATATCAAAAGATAGCTAACAGAGTTGTTCTTATTCACTGTGTAATTTTACATAAATCATTTCAAATGTGTGTGTCTGAGTCTGATCAAAAGTAAATGATTGATTTTCTGCAATTTTCTGCGGCCCGGAGGGAAAAAATTCTTTGTAACATAAGTCAACATGTCACAGGAGTCACAGGATCTGTTTACTGATTGGCTGCATGTCCTTTCTGGCCGCACTTTGTCGCTAAGATTCAACTTTTCCCAACTTTTAGTTTGGCAGCACTTCGCTGCAGGAATCAAACGGCTGCAGCTTGTCGAGCTCGGAAGCGGCCGCCGCAGCTTTTCATAGACGTTGCATGGCAGCTCGCCGCAGGCCGCAATTCCCCGGTGCTGTGGTGTGAACTCTGCGATAGGGTGACATAATGGCCACAATTATGAGAATAATACCAGAATTTTATTTTAATAAGCATGAAATATGTCCAACATTAACTGTTCTTCCAGTATGCTTACCTAGCTTATCAGCTGAGGAATAATGCTCACAGCTTCCTGCACTTCTTCGTTTCCTTGGCGATGCAGTTTTGTCTATTTGAGTAACATTAAGGTCTGCGGGGTAATGGCAAAACGGCCAAAAAACTGATTACACCCATTTGAAATTCTCTGCTCATTTTACATGAACGACTGCAGGCATTAATTAATAATGAAGATGGCATCCAGTGTTGTGGTAACAAGGGCAATACTAAACACAAAATGAGTCTGTCTGCATGAGGTCCCTGAATAGATGAAGCCTCTCACGCTGCTCACTGTGATTCAGAATACAGCGACTCATCAACCACGCCGGCTGCAGAGTGAACTATAACAACTTATTCAATACTGATTAAGATAGTACCTCAATTTGTTTTGTTTTGTTTTTTTCTGAGATTAAGAAAACAAATTAATTCTATTCAAATTAATTTGATGTTGTGCAGCATTTCAGAGGATGGAAACACAGTGATAGAGAGAGAAGGAGCAGCATAAAGACAGAGAGATTTAAACCCTGGAGTCTTCTCAGTGAGTTCCGGTCTGCCGACTTACAGACAGACCATTAGTACTACTGTCAGTACTAATTACTCCCCATAGACATCACACTACTCTCGGCTTCTGTCCCGACTTTCTGCACATGCCGACTCAGCTCAGTTTGACTGTTTTATTTCTCCGTCTCCGTTTGTTACCTGCTGCCGCTGTTTATCTGCGGCTCTCCACAGGACACAAAACAGTGCAGTTTGAAGTGATAATTTATTTTTCTCTGTTTCCATCGCTTTTCTTCTTCCTCCTTATTCTCTGCAGCCCATTTCTCTCTTTACCTTTCAGTTCAGTTTACCTTTATTCAATCCAGCGATGCTGTTTTTCTTACATCTTCTCAGTTTCATTTATTAATCAAGAAGTAAGCTAATTCATTCATTGATTAGGGATTTTGAAACACGTTGTACAGCAGAAAAATCATATCATATAATACTTACTCAGCCCTCTCTCTCTCTCTCTCTCTCTCTCTCTCTCTCTCTCTCTCACACACACACACACACACACACACATACACAGACCTCAGTAATGATTCAAAGAATGCTGTTTTGTTAAAGAAAACTAATGCAGTGGAACAGCCTCACTTAACATAATGAAGTGTGTGCAGTGTGTGCAGTGTGTGTGTGTGTGTGTCTCTGTGTGTGTGTGTGTGTGTGTGTGTGTGTGTGTGTGTGTGTGTGAGAGAGAAATGGTGAGTGGGACACAAATGTTTGTGTGGATGTTTTTAACTGATAATGGTAACACTTGTCTGTGTGTGCTTCTGTTAATCATGTCGTGGGGACTCGTCCTCCACATGCAGCCTGGTCACATGAAAAGGCGTGTGAATGACACGATAATGTTCAAGGCAAAAGCGTGTCATAAGAACGGCATTCTTGCTGTTGGCGTGTCATTTGTACATCATGTAGTCTGTACTGACTGCAATGTAAATGCATCCGCGTAAATATGCTACGCTCAGAGCTGGTGACATAGAATAAAATGTTACAAACACAGGACTTTCAACCAGGAGGCCGATGTTCGTGACCGGTGTTTTTTGTTTTGTAAGTTACGTTGGTGATGTTTGTGACGTGTTTTCCGTACTTACGTTGTTCCTGTACATATTGTACTGGGTTTACGTACGTGGTTTAAGGCCAACCATGACGCTTTTCCTAAACCTATCTCAGTGGTTTTGTTGACCCCTGCTGCACCTTCATACACACGTGTAATATTCACGCAAACTTTACAGTGATGCGCTATCCTCTGGTGGACAGGCGGGTCTATTACACGCTTTGGTGTTGATATCAGGTTGCCACATGAGGACAAAGGGCCGGTCCCCACAAGGTTAACCATTTATTGAAGGGTTAAAGCTTTTCATTTGTGAAAATCATTAGGTTAGCTACAAATTGACGGCCGACACTTGTTGCTGTGTGACGCACTACAAATACAGATGAGATTTTCTCAACTTTTTTCCAATGACGTGGTTAAGCGTCAACCAATCATAAGTTTATATTTCACCCTGGTCCGTTCCGTCTAAAATATCCTGTTGGCCAGTTCCGAGTGATATTTAACGACATAACTACATCAACAAGCGCTTGAGCAACACTTCTACTGCGACTCAGCGACACTGTTGTTGGTGGCCACTCTTGGCCGTTTTGTTGCTTTTGTCGCTTGTAGTGTATACGTAGCTTAAGCATCCGGGATCTAATGAAAGTGAACACAGTGTACTCACAATTGAACAAAAACAAGTGTATGTTTATCTGTGTACGGGCGCATATGTGCTCCAACATGATTAACTATAGCTGCCTGATTTCAATGAGCCATGGAACAACATTATTTACATTTTAAATAAATATCTCCAGTGTGTTAATAGAATCCATCCATCATTCTTCAATAACAGCAATATATCTTTAATGGATTCTCACATTTAATACAGTTATACGCATTGTTGAATTAATCATTGATATAAAGAGAAAGAGATGAGGAAGAATGATAAGAATAAGAGAGGCTAAACAGGAGAAAGATACAAGAAATCAAGCAAACTCTGTCACGTGTTATATCTGTTTCTTCTTTGTTCATATTCCCTGGTGCACTTTGCTCTCAGAAATCCAATTAAGGTGAAATGCCATGAAAGTATAATAAAAAAAATTAAATTAGGTGTGTTGTTTGTCAGAAGGAAAGAAAGAAAGAGGGGAAGAAAGTAGTATTAAAAAAGAGTGGAAACTTGACAATTAGCGTGTGTAATGAGGCAGGCGGTTTGTTTGGTGCCAAAGTGAGCGGGGCTTTATGGGTGGTTGGTGTTCGACTATGTGGGATTGACAAAGTGGTGGAGAGGAAGAAAGCTTTGAAGTTTGAGGACAAAAAAGAAAAGTAAAGAAAGTAGAGGAAGTTATAAACGGGCTGCCACTTGGTGTAGAAAGATGGGGGGATACGAGGGAGGGATGGAGAGAGAGGAGAGGAAAATCGCCTTTAATTTCTCAATTGTTTCTTGAATTTTTAGTAATAAACCAGGTTATTTTGGAGATTGATCCATTGGACAGTCAAGTTGATTGTCAAGTTCTTGGACTCATCAGTGCTGAAGATATTTATTATTTATCTGCCATGCTCATTAGTTGTGTAAATGTGCCTGAACATTCATCCATTAAAAAAGATCTGAAACACATTGCAGCTTATTTAGCTTGTTTTTCAAGTAAACAACTGTTGTTCTCATCATTGCCACCCACAGTCAAGTCTTTCTCACACCGGGGCCATTTTTTTCGTGCGAATAATTTGCACGTCAATATATTTTTTCGAACTGTTGTTTTTGTCAAGAATACTGTCACATGGAATGCGAATATTAAGCATTTTAGTGTCGTTTACTGATCAATTGTCGTTTATACTTTACAGTATGTGAACAAGGGAATAGACTTGAGATAGTTCAAAACACTGTGTGATGTAGCAGCTTGAAAGCCTCTCATTTTCTAATATACTATTTAATGTGAATTGATTTCTATTACTCAACACAGTAATTAATCTCCCAGGGCTACATGAGTGATTAAGGGGTCTGAGGGATAAATAAAGGAGAAAGAAAAGGGTTGTGAAAGTAAAGGAAAGCAGATTTAGAGAGAAAAGCGGAAGCAATAGCTTCTAGTTTAATGATACATTTGAGATATTAAAAATGTTGCAGTCTGAATCCATGGTAACTCACAGTAGTAACTCACACTGTTTTGATTTTACGATGAAAGCATGATGATGAAAGCGCTGAAAATGAGGCTAATAACATTTTAGTGTGTGTGCGGTTGCATGTTCGCCAACATGGAAACCTACAGTATTCATTTTGTGCAGTAAATGTAGAGTGTAACCTTAAAAATGAGATTTCCACCGCTTGCATAAAAGAAGTGATGTCTCGCCAACTCTTATGAAAATAAAATCTGACATTATAAATCAATTTAGAAAAGTACATGTTAGTGGCTGCTGTGCTTTAAGACCTGTACCTCTTAACTGCTTGAAACTACAGTCATTTATATTTTAGGAACGTCAGATGATGAATCACAAGTAGCAAGTTTCCTCATTTTGTATAGGGAAACTTGACTTTCTCTAAATTGAGCGTGAAAGCTGCTCTCACATTTTGGAACAGGGATGAGACGGAGTTAAAACAAAGTCGCTTCCCACCATTAGAGCAATACTAATTATGGCTTTACTTTAGAGTTATGAATCATCTTAAGAAAATATCCTGTAAAATTTTGGAAGATGTGGTTTAAAATATCGACCAAATCAATTTTAGGAAATGTTTCTTTCCCTCACTGGATGTGTTGTGTTTTGCAACGGAGCGTATTCAATCTAGATTCTCACGAAGTAGCATCAGCAGAATCTGACCCCCTGTCTGGCCACTAATGAAAGATAAATCCATCAGGTTGAGCTTTTCCACATTCAGCTGATGCAGATTGATAGTCCTGCACACACACACTTGCACCTAGACGTAGTTAATCATGTGTGTGAAGGTCCAGTGGGGAGGAAGGAAAAATCTGGAATACCAGTTGGACTTCGGTCTTCCGTATGTGTGTGTATGACTTGGCACTTTGCCCTGTCGCTCCACGAGCCACGCGGCAAGACGTCTTACTCAGGATTATCCCCACGAGTCTCACACACACACACACACACACACACACACAGACGCTCGCCCGCTGTGGGTCGTCCACCAAACTGCCCGTCAGCCCTAAATCCCGCCTCCAGCTGTCAGACGCTTCCTGTCCACTTCCTGTTCCTGTCAGATGCAACACAGCGGCCTTCTTCTGCACATAGACGTCCCATTCATTCATTCATTCATCACCATTACCCATTCATTCTAATAGGAGCTTCCTGATATAATACTTTCTTCTACCCCTTTGGTGTCTTTCATCATATACCTGCTACTACACACAGTCAGGTAGTGCATGTGTGCGTGTTGAGAGAAGCCAGTGTACCCAGTATGCCCAGTAATGTTTAATTGACGTAATTAACCTGTTACCATGGTAATTAACCTGGGCAACAGTTCTGTCAACATTATAATGACAAACAGATGGTACCGCTGCTGCCAACCCTGACACACGGACATGAACACACACACACACACACACACACACACACACACACACACACACACACACACACACACACACACACACACACTCACACACACTCACACACGCGCTAAGACAGTTACCTGCTCATACTACATGTCCTTGCACTTTGATGTGGACACATTCAACCTGCATAAGGTTACGTAAACATAGAGCCTTCTTTTTCTTTTCATCTCTCTCTCTCTCTCTCTCTCTCTCTCTCTCTCACACACACACAGCAATGGGCATATGTGCACTTAACATTTGAACATGAAATGTATGTTTATTTTTTTAATTTGGAATTCCCATTAGATCTCACCACTGCAACAGCTACTCTTACTGGGTAACAATGATAACAAAAGCAATTTATTTGAATACAAGTAATGCAAATATGTAAAGCAGTCTCTACAACAGTGCAAATAGTATTAAAAAGATAATAACAGCTGTTAAAATAAGCACATAAACACTGTCACTCACAAGTGCTTTAACATTATTGTCACTTTGTGTATGAAATATCAATATATAAGTGCTTCGTAATACAGCCAGCACCAAAACATTGTCTGCAATAAACATTACAATTGATTGTCCACTGACAACCCAGTCTACAAAACAACATATACAATTCCCATAATTATCTGTATAAATGAAACCATATAAATTTGAGCTACTTTCACGTATATAAAGAAGATTTTGAGTTATGGATGAAAAATAACCATTTAGGGTCTTCTTCAACTGATGGTACTTAAAGTACAGGCCAGTTTTACTGCTGTGTTGAAATACATTAGTAGTATAAGTATGTTTAAATGTTCAAACAAAATTAAAGAAAAAGAAAAATTAAGTGTTGTTCAGTATTAGTTGAGTTAATGTTCAGACCTGTATACCATTGTGGGATGGCAGCCCGTTCTCATTCCCAGGGTGTCAAAGACTGAGGCTTTGTCACGGCTGTTGGTGTTCGATACCGACGCACAAGCCACCCTTTAGCGCCGGTATGAGACGCAGGCTTTCCATTCAATACAATATAAACCCATCCACGTCAATATTAATGCTCAGGGAAAGTGCTGGGGTGACGTACAGAGACACACCGGGCGGGCAGGAGGGGCGGTGGATGGGTCCAACAAACACAGGGCTTTCATCCAGGAGACCGCTGTTTGTGTCCCGTGCATTAAGGAGCACTTTCACTTTACAATCAGTGGTTCGTTCGTTTCCCGTGTTCACAACTTCAAGTCACATTTTCACTGTACAAACATAGTAGTTTTAAGCCCAACCATGATGTTTTTTCCTAAACCTAACTAAGTGGTTTTGTTGCCTAAACCTAAGCAAGTGTTTTTGTTTAATTCACAACATTTAGCATGTGTTCACTGCGACCGAAAAGAGCGACGCCGAGGGGTCTGACAAAGCATCAGTATGTGACAAGTTGGGATGAGAACGCGTTGGGGACGGCAGTATTTTGACCCATTTGTTAACGCTTGATTCACGGTTTGTACCTTTAAGAAATGTCAGCCTATGAGACGTTTTCAGGTACAGTTTCCATCCTGAGGATGATTAAAGCTCAGTATGCCCTCGATGGAAATAAGGAGCCCCGAACGCTCCCACAGCGGCTGCTGTGAAAAGTCACCATATGGAACCCGGTATTAATTGTGTGAGGATTTACGGCGTCACCGCCACCGCTTCCCCTCGGCTCTCTGCGCCGTTATCCCACTGACAAGCTGCATAAAGGTTTCCAATGGGAACAATAGAAATTAAATGATTCTAGGCCACATTGTCAGACAGTGTAATCAGTGGAGCATGATGGGGGCTTTGATTTGATTACTTCCTGGTGTTTCGGCCAATCAGGACACATTTTTTGCTGCCATCGCAGTGTCTGATCCGATCAAATAAAGTCCCTGTCAGAGTTATAGGGGAGCTATTTTAATACATTATGAAGGGGAGGGATTGAAAGAGAGACAGACAGAGAGATGGAGAGAAAACTGAGAGATAGAGAAACAACATGGTGCTGATAGATAGACCCAGATAGAGGGAGGTTTATTTTGATGAAAAGCAGAACCCTATTAATTCCCTGTGTGTGTGTGTGTGTGATAAGTCTGTATAGGGACAGTTTGATGGCTGTTGGAATAGCTAACAGGTGGGGACGCCACCTCCCCCCCCCCCTGTCACCTCTACCATGGCGGTCCAATCAGTTGGTTCCACCCTGACAAAGAGCAGGACGCACATATTAGTACAATCACTAGTTGTGTTTTGTCAAGTGCATATAAGCCTGCATGAGAGTCTTTACCCATTTACCTACCTATTTATTATTAATAACACACCTAATTCTAAAATGCCTTTTCATCAACATACCTAATATTCTTGCCTATTTCTTCATGGTTGCAGAGAGGCAAGAGAATATAGCTGATCCAAACTTTAAAATCCAAAAAAACAGTTTTTACACAAAATATGTGTTTTGTTGGAAAAATTACCTGTATTAACATCATATACCAACAAGAATGTTAAGTATGTCGTTATGTGTACAGCACCAACACAATAATTTAGTGTGGAGTTCCTTATTAAGATAAAAAGTCACAAATTATGTATCAAAGCACAATAAATGTAAAATGTAGGGCTGTCAAAGTTAAGGCGATAATAACATGTAAAAGCAACTTGTGATTTTTAATTTTTTGTTTTGAGTTTAAAGTTTAAAGTTTTGTGACAACTTGGGGCAAGTCATAGTCAAGTCAGCACACTGACACACTGACAGCTGTTGTTGCCTGTTGGGCTGCAGTTTGCCATGTTAGGATTTGAGCATATTTTTTATGCTAAATGCAGTACCTGTGAGGGTTTCTGGATCATATTTGTCACTTTTTTATGTTGTTAATTGATTTCCAATAATAAATACATACATACATGACAAATCACCCTTTAAGGTACATTTTGAATAGATAAAAATGTGAGATTAATTTGCGATTAAATATTTAATATGATTGATAACCCTAGTAAAATGAACTCTTTGTTTAATCAGCTAGAATTAATTATGAAGTAAAAAAAGTTTCAAAAGTGTCATTCAACTTCTTAGAAAGTTCTTGAGTTCCCTTAACATGTCAACATGTCAGTTGTAATTAAATTTGAAGTTCTTATCTCAAAGCTTGTCGTGAGTAGAATAAACTGATATTAATTCATATCAACGTGTGTTTAAAACCAGGATTAAGAACTTGATTTATTCAGAAAAACTCATGGGAGGATGTCACCTTGAATTTAGGGTACGAGGTGAGCTCAGAGGTTTGTGTGGTGATGACATGATGAACACACACTCCCAGTCTGGAGGTGTCTGCAGGGAGCGTTTGTGTCAGTCTGGGTCACGATGAGAGAGAGTGTCCACGGGGACAGAGAGGCAAGATAGGAAACAGACTCTGCTTCAGATAAACACAGTCATCCTAGTTGTCAAGGTCACAGTGTGTGTATTCGTGTGCATGTATAGCTATGTATCTGTGTGCATCTGTGTGTGGCAGTCATTGAGGGCACATCTGGAGAAGTGTCACTACTTTTAAGTTTGATCTTAAACACCCTAAACCCTAACACCCCCCCCCCCCGCCCCTTTCTTTACGTGCAAAGAGCTGATGTCGACGTCAGCCTTTGGTAATTATTTCTCCAAAGGTTGCCGACTTTGTCAAAACAAACTGCTGTTGCGAAGTATGAAAATGTAAAACTTCCCCTCATATTGGTTTTAATTTGCTCTTCTTTTAGTCACTCTCTCCCCCGAACCCTTAGTTTTTCGGTTTGCACGTCATGAAAAAGTGAGGTGTATTGTGCTGTTTTTGTCATTGTGAGATTTACAATGAAATGTACATTTCAAATTAAGAAGAAAGAATAATTACTTTGTGGTTTTGGCTGTTGCAGTATTTGTGGAAGGACGTCTATAAAAATTAGCCAATCCAATCAGCCATCCTCTGTTTAAATCATCACTACTACTTATTATCATTATTCTCTACCTCGTCTCTTTCCCTCTTTTCTCTATCATAACTCAATAGCCATCCTCATTACAAACACACTTCACTTAATCTTACATATCACGTCACAACACTGTCCGAACTCAAACTCCCAGTTCAACATAAACTGTTGTAGTGTTCTCTACTTGTCTTAATGTCCTAATGTCTGTAGGTTTTAACATTGTCCAATTGTCCTACGTCTTTGTGTAATGTTATATTGCACCAAGAAAAAAAGAACCACAGGGTTTAATGTGATAAAATGATGACTTAGCTATGTCCATGTCATGCTTGTCAAACACTTTATCTTCTGGCATTGAATCCTGAGCCTGCTCAACATGATGAGCTGTGACAGCAACTTTTATTTTTAAAAATGTCCCTCGCTGTTTCACTTGATTAAGACAAACTGCAGCTGACAGGTGTTTCTACCGGCACCTTCCTGCCTCACAAAGTGCATTTGCATTTTGAGTGTGTGTCTCTATGTAACCAGACAAGCAGTGTTAACAAACTAGCAAGACATAGATGTAAATACACGGGATTGTTTCTGGGGGTTGGGGTGCAGTGAGGTGTGGTAGCATCCCTGGATGAAGTTGTGGTTGTGTTTCATGCTTGTGTCCACCAGGTGGCGCTGTGCTGTAGTGTTTCCAGCCTCTTTGATGTGGGGGGGGGTACAGGTGGGGCAGGGATGAGACAGCAGTGAGGGTGCGTTAGGTTTGCTTTACCTCGCAGCCCGGCGGATGGAGAGCGATCGATGCATACAGTACAGCAGCGTTGCCTCTGCAGACTCAGTGCAGTCAATCACTTTAAAGGGACTCCAGGTTGTTGATTGTGGCTGAAGAGAACTAAACAGTGAACAGATGCAGAAGCTTTATTGTCGGTTTGCTCTGTAAGCCTGCGTGGAAAACCACACGACCCTCTGCGTCTTACTGTATTTTTTTATTGTTGCTCTGTGTTGTTTTGTCTGCCTCTTTTTTTTTCTCTCTCTGCCAAGCTAAGGCACTATAATCCTGGTTAATGCCTCTTCATGTAATCCACATGTAAATATGAAACACAATTATACTAATGCCTAATTCCAGTGAGCCTTAAAGAAGCCAGCATTAATTGAAACAGGACATGTTCCTTTGGTGCTTCACTTGGTTCGGTTTTTCTTTGTTTGGATGTATGGATTTCTGGGATTTGTCTTTCTCTTCATACCTTCCTTTCTTTCTGAACATGTGTAGGTATTTTAGTGTCTGCGTGAACTCATGGAAATATTTGTCAAAGTTTCAGTTTTTTAATATCTTACAGACCGAAGCTCCAAAGCCAGCTTTTCTCTCTCAAAGCTCTCTGAGTGTAAGCAATCGATTGAGTTAGCTCAGTGAGAATACATCTTTATGCCGGACAGTGTATGACGTTGTCTTCTCTTTTGAACACATCTTTGAAGCATGTTATGAGCTCTGAACGCAGCGTAGCCTGTGCACTTTTTTCTCCTCAATCTGGGTCTCCTTCACTTCTTTTTTCTCATCATCTATTTCCCTTTCTCTTGTAAAACAATATAATGATGACACTCACTCATAAAAATCCCAGAACCGTATATCCGATTTGTTGTGCAAGTTCATCATCAATTTTCCCGACATGCGGATTTGCAAAGAAAAAAGGTGTTTTCTGTTTGCTCTCACCAACAAACATCAGATGTTATTTTTATGGGAACTGTTGCCGTAACGGTTCCTGAAAGTCAGCCGCCAGCTGAGAAGTGGGGAGAGGAAGACGAACAGATGGACAAATTGGTAGGCAGGCAGACAGAGCGACAGAGAGTGATAGCTTCCCCACACCACTTCTAAATTATAGCGAAAGGAAATGAGACACAGAACGAGAGAAATGACATAAAAGATGAAAGGAGAAAATAAAAAGACAAAGGGTAGAGGAGCTGGGGGACTTCCAGTGAACTCAGCGTGGATTCCTGCAGTCTACGAGGGGATCTGAAGTTAAATAAAAATGATTGGATCAAGGTGACTTGTGCTCGACTGTTGGCAGAATTACAAGACATCACACTGATGTTTTCTGTCAGTTTTATCTTTGTTAGGATGGCTTTTCTTTTTTATTTGGATCTGGATGTCAGAAGGCTTGTTTTTCATTATGTGTTTTTCTTCTTTCTGTGTCGCTCTCTCTTCATCGCATCGCTCGGTTTTATTCACACAATAATACACGTAATATTATAAATATATATGATATCACTGTTATTTAGTTTTGTGGATATTTCCAGTGAATTCTGGGTGAGAAAATGGGAGAAATTCCCCACTAGAAAACAAGAGAGTGTTTAGCTTCAGGATATTTTCATTGTCGATTAATCTGTTGATCATTTTCTCGATTAATCGATCAGTTGTTTGGTCTATAAAATGTCAGAACATTTTGAAAAATGGTGATCATTGTTTCCCAAAGCCCAAGATGACCTCCTCAAATGTCTTGTTTTATCTACAACTCAAAAATATTGAGTTTACTGTCATAGAGGAGTAAAGAAACCAGAAAATATTTACATTTAAGAAGCTGGAATCAGAGAATTAAGACTTTTTTTTCCCTTAAAAAATTACTCAAACTGATTAATCGATTATTAAAATGGTTGGCGATTAATTTAACAGTTGACAACTAATAGAAATGCTGAATCAAGGCCAACAAAAAAACAGTCTAAAATCAAGATGAACCATTTGGGGTCAGAGAATCGACAGTGCTCGACCATTTTCTTTTAATTTCTTGGATTGTAAAATAAGTGCAGGCCGTGAGGTACATTACAATTTAAAATAACACAAATCTTGCCTGCAAATTTTACTATTTATATGCTGTTGTGTAGTCCTATAAAATTGCTACTGAAATGATTAAATAGCCCCTGGAAATCAGACAATATGGTAAAAAATAAGCTCCCTGAAAAACCCCAAAAATAAACAAAAATACATCACTTTGAATAATGCACGTTGAGCTGAATAAATCTCAGTGTTATGGTCAGTTAATAGCAAATGGCCATCATAAAAAAACCTTGGACAGCAGCTGTGAGATCAAGTGGAAGTGAAGCATGGTCTCTTTCATGGATTATTAAAAACACATAATGTAATAACCATGCATGACGTAAAAGAAGTGCACAATGAAATGAGAATATGTAATACAAAACTGGTGATGCTTTAAACTAATGTAATGAAGTATAGGAAGCACAAAATGCCGTATTTTGCATATATTTATGTTTTAATGAATGACCGTGTTGTAGGGATAATCATACAGTTTCCTCTCCTCTTCCTCTTCCTCCTCCTTCATTCTTCTCATTTGCTCTCTTTTAATAGCAGTAATTTTGTTTGTCAGGGGAAAAGCTCTCAACAATCGTTCTCTGTTATGGTTTTGAGATATTTCTCTAATGTATTCAAGTCTTGCTTTCACAATTTCCATGACAAATATTTTAAGATCATCTGTTTTTCTTTCCTCATTTTGTCCTGCTTTCCCCATCAGCTTTCCTCCCATCATAACACAGTTTGTCAGAGGAAACTTTTCCTTTATAAAGATTATCCTTTGTCTCTTTATACTTGGTAGATCTCCACTTTTTGCCAGCCGTCCTTTCCTTCTCCATCTCTTCACCCTTTTTTATTGTCTGTGTGTCACATATTTTGTGACCAAACCGCTCTGCGTCTGATTCCAAAACGTCTCTTAATGCTGATTTCTGAAACGGCGCATCAGCGTTTTGTCTGTTTTGTGAAAGCCATCAGGGATCAATTTCATTTATCTGCCATTTATAGGAAACCGCGCTGTAAATTCAATAAAAGATGCTCTATTTTCCGACGTGCCGTGCTCAATGAAAGCTCAGAGGTCAGCTTTTCATTGGCTGGGGCACACAGTTATCATCATAAAGTGCACTGAAGTAATGAGGAATAAAGATGATGATGGTCATTTTCTAGAGTGTTACCACACCTAAAATAAACACGCTAAATCACAACCCACGGCAAAAGTGAAACCTAATGTGAAAATGTAAATAATTTCAGCTTATTACACCAATTTTTAGCTATAGTGACAGTTTGCAGGCTGCTTGAATTTTTGGTGAGTAAAGAGAAACCAATTCAATGGATGAAAAGACAAGGAATGAGCTACAAACAAGGACATGAATAGTGCATTGCGTCATTCAGTCTAAAAGTTTGATTAAGAAGTTCCCCTAATTAAAACTCAACAGTAGGATTTTGATTTGAACTTAATAGTCTGAGCATGATTAAAGGGTGTGAAATTCAGTCTTCTTCAGTATTTATTTTAGGTTTATTTCTCTGCTCTCTCTCTCTCTCTCTCTCTCTCTCTCTCTCTCTCTCTCTCTCTCTCTCTCTCTCTCTCTCTCTCTCTCTCTCTCTCTCTCTCTGTCAGTTAAAGTCTCTCTCTCTCTCTCTCTCTCCCTACGTCATATCGCTCTTGATTGCCACAGCTGAGGTCGCTCAAAAACATGTCTGACTGAGTTTTGAACCTCACACATCATAAAGCCGTTGTGAGGAAACGCAGTGCCAGGCCAGATGAAAGTGCTCGGTGCCCCGCAAATAACACCACATTAACACAGACGCAGACAGAGACGAGACAGACAGACAGACAGATGTGTGAGGAAAGACTGTAGATGACAGGATAACAGAAACATTAGTTAATATGTTGTGTGAGTTTTATTAAAATTTCAATTAGTGCTTGTTTCTATCAACTATGTGATTGAAAGAGGATGAGACTAAATGACTTGAGCACCAATAACTTTGGTACATCAGGGTGTGTAATTGGTGCATCCAGCATAAAATTGATTCATACATTAATTATGTCTTTATGTATACCTTGTGGTGTTTTTATCAGTCATGTGGTGAAGGAGAAGGGAGGGACAGGCTACATGGGCCCACGTCTGGACTTGAACCGGGGACATTAAGTTTACATACACCCCTGACACCCCTGTTTCTTAAATTACATTTGTGTAATGTCTTTGGCTTCTCAGGTGAAGCGGGGTGCATGTACCGTTGAATGGCAGCTTGACGTGAATGCTTTCTACATTAGAAGGAGCAGAAGCATGTTCCCATCAGATTTCATCAGATTTATCACCTCAGCCAAACGTAAAAACGTTGAATATTCAGGCTTCTTTTTTGACATGTCCCGGTAGGAAAAGCACCAGGTGTAAGTAATAGAATTAATGATGGCTGGATTCCATTTAGCTGCTTCAGTCTCAGGGTCCTGGTATTGTGAATGTCATGGCTTACTGGGACACATGCATATAACAGAGCCTTCGCTAATGTTATTGATGTATCATACTCCGGATCATATGATATCTTACGAAAAGTTCTATTCATTTCTCATGCGGTTTCCTGTGAACGTCCAGCAACACGTAATGCAAGTGTCAATTTCCACTTCAGTCTTTTCAAAATAAACTTCCGTCTTCACAGGAAACAACTTGGTTAGGTTTAGGCAACAAAACTTCTCAGTTAGTTTTAGGAAAAGATCGCGGTTTGGGTTAAAACAACACCGGAAGTGGCGTAACTTCAGTACAGAAGTTACGTGACAAATAAATCAACGTTGATTTCTGGTTTCACACGAGACACTAACAGCGGTCTCCTGAGCGAAAGTTTTTTGACCCACACATCCACCCCGACCTCCTCCCTACACGGCGTTTGTTGCTCTTTATACTTCCTGGTTCTCAACTACGTGGATTACATGTGAATTGAGTTTGTGGGATATATACAAATTACAGTACATCACTGTTCGTAGGTTTAACTACGAGCGCTCTATGAGAACAGCCTGTAGTTACACTGATGCTTTTCCACCAAATTTTAAAATTTTAAAATGCACATAAATTGATAGATTAGACAGAAATGGCAACAACAAAAGTCTGAGAGGAAACAATGTGTGTGTGGTGTGTGTGTATGTGTGTGTGCGTGTGTGTACTGGGTAACAACAGGTATGCAGCCATCTAATTAGTTCTGAGGATTAAGCTGAATGATGATTGGATTTAATTAGTCTTTTGTTCTAAAGCACATCCCCCCCCCCCTCTCTCTCTCTCATCTTTCACTTTACCTGTCTCTCTCTCTCTCACACACACATACACACACACACACACACACACACACACACACACACACATACACACCCACACACATTTAAAAGTAGCATCCTCAGTGCAGAAGCGCTCAAAAATGATTAATCAATGCACCCTGTCTACTGTCACGCCATTCACTTATAATGTAACATCCACCTCTGTCAGAGCGCGTGTGTTGTGTGTCTGGAGGTTGAGGTGTACGGGAGCCCCGTCTCCGTCCCTCAGAGACCCTCTTAGCTGATCAGGACCGAGGTGTGCTCAGCCAGACGTGTCCTCTCCTCGTTAAGGTGGGCCGTTATGCTAACGAGCTCGGGGGAGTTTACACTAACGAGCGCGTGCGTGCGTTCGGAGGGGCGTTACACACGCTAGAGCTAAAAGGTTTAATGGCACGTGTGTTCATCCCTCTCTGTTTGTTTATACAGTGCATGTGGAAGTAGAAGTGTGTGTTCGTGTGCATGAGCATTCCCTGCGCACTTGTCCTCTCTTTGTAGGTCAAGTTTGGGAGTAAGTTAAGGTAGACACCTGGAATGTAAACACCTTTTCTCAAGTCTCCCATTCTCACTCTCTCCCACACTCACACGCAGACGCTGTAGGTATTAGAACTAACAGATATCCTTCCTTGCTTAACCAGTCAGCGTCTGATCTGATGAACTGGACTGCTGATTTTGTAACTTGTGCGTGACGATTTCTCTATGAAGTTATTTAAGCTGCAGTTACCCGGAAACAGTCCCTCTGCATCGCTACATTTTCTCAGAAATCCCGAGCCCATTTAGAAATCCTTTAGTACAGCCGTTCCCAACCTATTTTCCTTGAATCCCCCCTTACCTGTATCTAAGAAAAGCTGAACCCCCCCCGACATCATCACCCTAAAAACATTTTACAAATCCTCAAACAAAATCCTTCAGTGTAAAAAAGTGATTCAGTGCATTACATGAGTTTGTCTTTTTTATTAAATCCATTTTCTTTAAAGAAAAAAACTTTAGTTTCGTCAGCATGAATAAAGTGATGACGTCTTGACAGATTCGCCAAGTGAATGCAGATGCATAATATGATCTTTTTTTTGTAACAACTTAATTAATTTACCATAGTTTTGGAGCCAAAATAGATTTTTTGTTATTTTGGTTAAATAAATGTAAGTTATGGTGCTGTTAGACTGCTGCTAGACTGCCCCGTTGGTACAGGTACGTCAAGCAGGAGAGCAAATAGATTTTTGACTGCAGTGAAAATGTTGTTTTTGAAGGGCTAAACGCTAACAAATGTGGATTACTTTGATTATGTCACAGGCAGGTTATAACATTATGCACAGTTATTACTTCATTAGTTTCTACATGCACACATGTGCCTTTTTCCCACTTTTTCTGAAAAGGAAATATTGTATGTGCTAATGTTTATATGTACTGTGTTTTCTAAGCTTGGATTTCTGCAGGGTGTGTGTGTGTGTGTGTGTGTGTGTGTGTGTGTGTGTGTGTGTGTGTGTGTGTGTGTGCGTGTGTGTGTGTGTGCGTGTGTTTGTGGCTGTGTGTGGAAATGTGTGTCTGTGCTGTTGGCGTAGTATTTGAGTTTCAGATGGAGAGGCTGATAACATCTTCTGGAGGTCAGCCAGGTCTGAATCCTCTCTAACTTTTTACCTCTCTTCTTGGCTCGTAGAGTGTGTTTAAGTCCGTGTGCGTGTGCGTGTGCGTGTGCGTGTGCGTGTGCATGTGTGTGAACCTTTCTTGGCTCAGATTTGAGGACAGTGGGTGGTTTTCTCTGTTTCCACTTTCTGCCAGCACTTCTTCAATCCTTTCCTCACCTCCTACTTTATTTATTCTGTCCTTTTTTTTTTTTTACACATTCCCATTGTTGTTTTCAAGTATTTACATCTTTGCATCCCTCCATCCATTGTTGTTTACTTTTTACTTTTTCTCTCAGCTTTGATTTCTTTTCCTTCCTCTATATGTCACACATCCTGTCTTTCTTCTGATTTCCAGTCTCTCTCTCTTACTCCCTCCCTCCTCTCTCCTTCTCTCGGTGTCACAACCTCTTTTAATGGGTGTCACCTGCTGGAGTAATGACCAGGGCTCAATGTGCCATAGCAGTAATTTAACACTGTCACACACACACACACACATGCTGAGGCACGCACAGTGATGGATTCCTCTGGGGACTGTTGCAGAAGTGCTGTACGGACAGTCCCGCATGACAACGGTAAATTAGTGTGTGTGTGCATCTGTGTGAAGCACAAGTGACCACTACACATTCAACGTGCTATGAGAGGACATTCAGCTCTTACCAGTGTGTTTTTTAACTGGTTTCGCAGACAAGTTTGATTCCAGGTCTGTGCGGTTGGGACCTGGCTTGAGAAGATTTTTTGGTGGTTGCTGGAAGAAGTCGTTGAAGTAATAAACTGCGACATGGTTGTGAGAATAAATGTCTGTTTTGCCACTCAGTATCATCATCTGATGTGACGTAACAAGGGCCGAATCTATAAAGCCAGTTCAAGCGTTTACATGTGGTGATCCAAACACCAGTTGCCAGATCCATAAAACTGTATGTTCACAGCTAAAACGGTATATGCACAAAGACAGAAATGTGGATATATCAGCCCGTTCTCATTCCCAGGGTGTTAAATCCCGACGCTTTGTCACGCCCCTCGGCATGTGATACCGTACGAGACGCACCCGGCTTTCAAGTAACTACAATGTAAACCCATCCGAGTCAATATTAAATGCTCAGAGAAAGTGGTCGGGGAGTGTAGTGACAGTTTAAATAGTGAAAAAGACACATAGGGGGATGGAAGGGGAGGTAGATGGGTCCAACAAACACAAAGCTTTCATCCAGGAGATTGCTCTTCGAAAGTTTCACTTTCACTTTACAATCAGCAGTTCGTTCGTGTCCCGTGTTCACAACGCTCAGTTTCACTTTCACTTTACAAATGTAATCATTTTAAGCCAAACCATGTTGTTTTTTCCCAAAACCTAACAAAATGATTTTGTTGCCTAAACCTAAGCAAATGTTTTTGTCTGAATTCACAACATTAAGAATGTGATTATTGCGACAGAAAAGTGACGCCAAGGATCTGACAAAGTATCAGTGAGTTGGGTGATGATAGTGCGTTTAATATGCACAATTTGTGTCAGATTCATAAAGCTGTGCTCACACATGGTCCTATTTTTTGTAAACTTTAACGTGGTTGAGATTTCCTCACCCATAGTTGGCCATACATTTACGTAAACTTGCCCTTAATTCAGCGCCTGTTTGCATATCAATACTTCTGTCTGTCTGCTCCGACAGTCTTGAGAACCTCCAATGAAAACAGCAGCAAGGGAAAATGCTGTATAACCGATGTCTGTGTGGCATGACATGCATGGCCATTATCCGTGTGTCCAAAGTTTTTGTGAATATTCATCGTCTGAGCATCTGGTCTGTATCGGAGGTGCTACATTTTATGTTTCCAGTCAAAGCAAAAGTAGTTTGTTTGGAATAAACAGAAGAAAAACTGGGCAGCTGGAATTCGACACAAACACTGCCATGGCTCAACAGACTGGCTTAACCTTTTAACAGAATAGGCAAGAAAAAAAGACGTCACACTGTTTGATTGACGTGTGTTCTCTGATAGAAAAACACCAGAGCGAGATGCTGAGGACTGCCACTTTCATTATTTGCCCTGGCTCCGTCAGATGATTGATGCCGGGCTGCGTTTGAGTTTACCGTGAGCTGAGGTTGCAGGAGAGGGAGCATTACGTAGCGGCCGTGCTGTAGGTGGTCGCAAACACGGAGAAACACACGGAAAGATCAAAACATGTGAAGGCTGTGGGTCGTTAACACCATGCGCACACACACAGTCTCGACTCGAAAGCGGTGGCATGGTGGAGCAGAAATGTTTTATGTTCCTTTTCAACACCTGGTTGGGAAAATGAGAGAGAGACAAAAAGAGAGAGGGACGGAAAACGGCTGTCCGGTGGCTTTTTGAGCGCCCGTATGATGCCCGTGTACCATGCAGTGTTTATCATCCATACACAAGTTTGGAGCTGCCGTCTCCTACAGAGGTTGGCAAGACATCAGTCACTCACACACACACACATGAATACTTCACAGGCAGGACTGCTGAGTGGGGTTTTTGCATGTGTGTGACTGTATCCTCGGCCCATACTTTTATGCATATTTTTGAGCATGTATGTGTTTTACAGGCTGTTCTCATACACCGTTCTTAGCTGTACCTACGAAAAGTAAAATTTGTATATATTCCATAAAATTAATTTGCATGTAATCCACGTAATTGTGAACCAGGAAGTACAAACGGTGACAAATGCCATATAGGGAGGAGGTTGGGTTGGATGGGTGGGTCAAAAAACACTAGACTCTCGCCCAGGAGTCCGGTGTTCATTTGTCATGTAATTTCCGTACTTAAATGTCTTATTGATAACATTTTTATGTAGATGAATATTTTTTTCTAAATAATACATCCACAGATCTTTTAGAAAGCTGCAGATACAAGTATGGCTTTTCCTGAAAAAAAATCATTATGATTGTGTGAATCATTTTGTTGTGTGATCAATTTTGGCGGGTCCAAAATGAATGTTTTGTGTGTGGAAGATATCAGACATTTGGTTCCCACTTCTAAAAAGGCTTGTGAGTCAATAGTATAAGGGCGTTGGTATCACGTGGTATCTTTGGGTCGTTGGTTAGTGTGGAAAAAACAGATAAATGGCTGAGATTGACAGTAAGTGGCTGGCAACGACTTGTTGTGAAGGAAATGCAATGGAACGGGGGAGGGAGAATGCAACATCTACTGGCTGAATGTTATCAATAGCACCTTTAAGTTACGCCACACACGTGCATCACGTGTTGCTGGACATTCGTAGGAAAATGCACGAAAAATGAGGAATAACTTTTCGCAAGATATCATACGAACCGTTATATGAGGATACGTTTGAATGAAAGGGGATTCAGACCAGTGTGTGTGTGTGTGTGTGTGTGTGTGTGTGTGTGTGTGTGTGTGTGTGTGTGTGTGTGTGTGTGAGTGTGAGTGTTTTCAAAAGCTCTTTGACGGTTGACTGACAGTTGAGGAAGATGGATGGGTTGCAGAAACTGGACAGCGGGGGATCGGAAGGGGTCTGTTGATTGTGTGTATTTGTGTGTTTGCGTGTGCATAAGTCTGCATCAATGTGTGTGTGTGTGAGGGGGACACCTGCTGACTGATAGACATTTCAGGCTTTCAGGCTTTTGGCAAGAAGATATGAGATGACCATATGTGTGTCATAGATTTCCCCCTCAAATATGTATCCATAGCAGCAGTGCAGCACTGGACACAAAACAGAGACAGACTGTGGACTCCGAGCTTCCAAATACCTCTCGTCACCACCATCAGCTATAGTCCCCACTTTCTGTATTGTTCTCAAACGAGCAATGTCTTCACACTGAATCTTCCTTTAAGGAATTTTACTCCTATGCCATCTAGCTTCTTTGTCACAGATTCATGCAGTTGAGAAACATTTTTGCTACCTCGCTTTATCACTGTGGTGCCAGAGCAAGAAAAGGCTGAAAGTCAGAAAATGCTGGAAGCTGACAGAAGTTTTTCTGAGGTTGTATGTTTTCTTCTTTCAGCACCGACCATTTTGCCTTCGATAGGCTGAATTTGTTTGAAATGAGCATACATCATCATCATTCCCCGCACTGTAACGTAACCGCACATATTTAATTTTGTTCCTCAAGCCTTTAATCACTTCATTTTTTATACACAGTAAACTTCAACATGTGGATAACACTTTAGTGTGATCAGAAACACTGAGTACACTTTAGTGTCTAAGGACTAACATTGTTATGTTTTGTAGACATTAGACTGTGTGCTATGATAATAGACCCTTTTCTTGCATCTCCACATGATCATATAATCAGGAATTGCAGAAATCCGGTTAATTTTTAGATGTAGTTGCAGTCCATTTTCAGTGGTTTGGCTTCATCTCATGAAATATTTTCTACATAATAATAGAGCCACAGATGGTATCGATTACAAAAATGAAAATTTTGAAATTGTAGATGTGTGGTTTGTGTTTGACACTGACACCATGTAGCTATGATAATGTGTTTATCATGCAGTGCTGAGTCACAAACAAAACATTTCTTTGGAACATTTCTAAAGGAATGGGAAAACTTGATAGACCTGGACTGTGTGTTCGAGTGTAAGTGTATGCTAGTGTGTGTGTGTGTATGTGTGTGTGTGTGTGTGTGTGTGTGTGTGTGTGCGTGCGTGCGTGCGTGCGTGCGTGTGTGTGTGTGTGTGTGTGTGTGTGTGTGTGTGTGTGTGTGTGTGTGTGTGTGTGTGCGTGTGTGTGCATGTGTGTGTGTTTCTATATCATCTAATCATACAGTAAATACATCCAGCTGTAATGGAGACAATACGCAGAAACACAGAAGAGTTTGACTTGGAAAGAGACAAAAGAAACTATATAAGCACCGAGGCAGACCTGGAAACAGTTCTATTTGATCATATTTTAAAGCTCTTAAAAAGAAATATATGTTTATAATATGTTTTAGCCACTGCAAGGAAAACACCAGCATCCATATAAAAATCTTAATGTTGGCTACATTTACAAAAGGATAACAGAAACCTATTGAGACTGAAATAGATTTCACTTACTGTACCATCCCAGAGACCAAAACTGGCTACATATAGTCGGCCTACTAAAGTTTTTCAGCATGTGACAAAATAGATTCGTCCCGGCCCGGTTGTTAGCGACGCTAGTGTGTGCCGTTCACATTGAAATCGACCCTGGTCTGACCCTGGTCTGACCCTGGTCTGACCCTGGTCTGACTCACCTCTCAACCTGGGTCACACAACACTCGTTCAATCCTTGTTGAGCCCTCGATGTGAAACGGGTAAAAGTAACAATGACCCAATCACATTATGGCTGCCTGATCCCTCTCACAGATGGAGGACTGACTGCATATTGGAAATCTTAACTCTGCACTGACAGTTGCAGCCATCGTAAAAGTCCCACTTTATGCATTTTGGACCTCCGATCTGCTGCATTAGTCCAGATGTTTTTGTCTTGAATATTGCACAGCACCAAGAGAAGATATTTTAAAACACCACTTCATGTCAACCAAAACCATTCCTCGTAACGCCAAATGGCTGAAAAGAGAGCAAAACCTGACTTGTAGCTCAGCAAGGAACGAAACATGGAACACCTACAGTGCCTCCGTATTAGCCTCGTTTCCACTGCAGCCAGTAAAAACAAGCTTTTTGCAGTATTTGCAGAACATTTTATGTCTCAAACATATGTTACCATTCGCCTAAAACAGTACATGTGAAAATGCAGCTATGTTGTAAATCTGGCGTGTGAGGATGATTTTCTGTACAGGTCATCTTGTCATTTTGTGCCATCGGATGCAAGAGTGCATTGATATATTCCATGATAGACTGGTAAAGCAGTTAACCTTCGACCTGCATTAGATGAGACGGAGATTGTTTGCCATAAATCACCCAGGATGTGAGAGGTTATTCTGATTATCCAGGGCTACAAATTATTTCAGAATCCCAACAGCAGATTAAAACAACCTTGGTATCACAAAGATCCCCTAAAAAAAAAATCACCTTTTCATCCATATCACACTTTAGGTAATTTACAGGGTCACAGAGTTAATTGGGAGACACATAAACGGTCAACCCCACCTTTTAACTCAATGAACTCCCTCAACTTGACATTGTCTGGGCTGGAAATGGCTGCCAGACAATGTCAATGAGTGTTTTATCATTTACCTGCTTTACCTGACTTAGAAGTAGGGCTGTGTATTGGCAAGAATCTAGCGACATGATACGGATCGTGCAACTTGATATCACGCCAAAGCGTGTCGTAGACCCGCCTGTCCACCAGAGGATAGTGTGTCATAGTCACGTTTTGCCTCGCAGAGACGTGAATATTACACACCTGTATTAACATGCAGTACCAGTAAAGGGGCAACAAAGTCACTGACTTGGGATCAGGCAAGAAAATCACTTAGTTTGGGTAAGGAGAATACGGCATGGTTGGGCTTAAGATAAGTACGTAAACTAAGTAAAACATGTACGCAACCAACGTGATGTCAGTACGGAAAACACGTGACAGACGTCAGTAACACAACTTACAAAACCAAACACCAGTTTTGAACACGGGTCTCCCGCTTGAAAGTCCTGTGTTTGTTTGACCCATCCACCTCCCCAAATAAGTGGTCATTCACACTTTATATACTAAGTACTGTAACTAGCGCTGAAGACTTCTGTCACTACACAACACATGACAACCGTCACAACCGTGACAACCGTCACTACAAAACACTAGTATTTGAGTATAATACACGAGTATTTTGCATTTGCGTGTTGTTTATTCGTCACGCCCCCACTGTGTAAAGGCCTTAACATCCCACAACATAGCACTACTTTTTGTGCAATCTGAGTCACTGTCTGCCACGAATCATTGCATATAAACTACTAATGTGATCATAAAAATCGATACAGTATTTTTGAGAATTAATATCACCAAACATAATATTGCGCAACTCAAGTGTATTGATATTTTCTTACACTACCTACTTAGAAATGGATAAAAGGGGGAGGAAGAGTGAGCAAAAGGAAGAGAGACACTGATAGTGACAGACAGTAAGTGCCATCTGTGCAAACCACCATTTACAATCATTATCAGAGCTCAACCACAAACTACACACACTACTCTGACTTCCTCTTAGTCACTGTCTTGCTCTCACACACACACACAAACACAAACATTTATCTTCCCGAACAGACAAACACGCACGGACTCACACGGTGGTCTCGGTGAGATCAGAAGTGTCTGTCAGGAGAATTTGTGGCAGCGAGATGAGAGATCAGCATCATCAGAAGGGTACATCTTGGAGCCATTGGCTGGCTACCATTTAGAGACCACAGACAGAGGGGTACCCTCCCAGAATAACACACACACACACACACACACATACCACAGTACTGCTTGTCTATCCGTTGTAGATCAGATCACATGAAAGAAAAAGAGTAGTTATGTAGAGACACGGCATGTGAGAGGAATCAAAACTGAGACAAAAAGGGTGGAAAAGGAAGAAGGGAGGGCAAGATGAAAAGGCAATAAGATGGATGGACGAAAAGAAGAGAGAAGCACAAAATGTGTGTACGGGGGAGGGGGTCGGGGTTAGAAAAGAAAGGGATGGGGTCCTGTCATCTCCTTGCCTGAGTTTTAGCCACGTCGCCCCTCAACTTCACTCACACATGAAAGACTTGTAGCTTCATCCTGTCGTCCAGACGCACACACTCCATCACATCCAGGCATTCTCACACGTACAAGCTGATACGCATGCACCTCCTCTCAACACGTAGACACACATGCACAGGTTCCCCCCCGCTATTTTAACGACTTCTATTGTTCTGCGCGGTGCTTCTCCCTCCATATGACTTCCATATGGGGGGGAGCCACGGCTAGCTGTGAAAACTACTGTACTTCAGCTCCAATCTATATGACTCTATACAAGCCCCGCATGGGTCCCGCTAAGGTGTCAGGACCAACGTACAACACATGGTAACCTGACCTCCACTACCACTATGTACCTTATGTCTCACAGGTGTCATTCATAAGCAGGAGTACGGTCGAAGCCATATGTGAGGTAGCAGCGGAGACAATCAGTAGCAGAGAGCTGGAATAAATGCGGTTGCATTATTATTATTTCTGACCACTTTTAAAAGCATGCCAAAGGCTTTTACATTGATTTTCTAGCTTCCAGGCAACTGTTGGTTTCACTTCTTTCAGTACAGAATGAAAATCTATTTGTAGAAACCTAAAAATTGCTTTAGAAAGGTAATCCATCATAGTTGTGTCACTTTTACTTTTTTGTCAAAGGTACTTCGATTAGTCCTCGGAGCATCTGGGATTTTAGAGTTGGCAACCAAAGAGCAAGCTGTTAAATGCAAGAAAAGAGATAGAAAAATCACAATGTTCTTTTCACAATTGGCATGTGCGCTAATTGTTT
Organism: Sebastolobus alascanus; assembly: GCA_916701645.2. Lineage (NCBI taxonomy): Eukaryota > Metazoa > Chordata > Actinopteri > Perciformes > Sebastidae > Sebastolobus > Sebastolobus alascanus. Next base: position 349,875 of record CAKAOJ020000253.1, on the reverse strand, counting down.
GTCTTCTGGGTTTGATTTTCCAAAAAAGCAGCTCCTTCATCCACTGCTTCTCGACACTTGAATCCTTGATGTTTGAGCATCTTATCGGTGCTGTTTGTAATAGTTCGCGGACAAGTGACGTAGTACAATGAGTGACATGCAGAGCTATTATTATTGAAAGTTATATGGTATAATAACGAGTATAATAAGCGAGAAAGTCCACTACAGGCGGGTGGGAGTGGTGGTGGATGGGTCAAACAAACACAGGACTTTCCCCCAGGAGACCGCTGCTTGTGTCCTGTGTGAAACCAGAAGTCACTTATTGTAAATAATGTAACAAACGTCGTCATTTTAATCCAAATCAGGATGTTTTTTTTACTAAATCTAACCCAGTAGTTTTGTTACCTAAACCTAAGACGCTTTGTTTAGTTTTTTGTTTTGTTTTGTTTCAATTTACAGTGTTAACCACGTGTTTTAAACTGTCTAAAACCGTGATCGTAATCCAAGAGGAAATACTTTTCGCTCATAACATAATTGAGAATGTTAGTTGTGTGGGAACGTAATTTTGTAGGAGACAGGGTTGATTACTGTGTGGCAATAACATCACTTTAACTAAATAAATAAGGCGAAAAACTGTAGTTTACCATATTTTTGCTCGATAATCATGCATTATCTTTACTTTATTGCTTTATAACGCAGTATTTCACATGCATGCGTATCTGGTAGTGCAGGTTAAGTGCCCGAGGCTTGAGGTGATTAGTGGTTATGTTGATGCTGCTGGACGTGGTTTTTGGGCTGCTACGCCTCTGCTGTGGTATGTCTCTGTGGCCATATGTGTCCCATAAAGGTGTCAAGACCAATGCAGCACATGGTAACCAAAGTTCAGCCACTTCTGTGGATTTCGGAGATCACTTCTGTGGAAGCCTTTTATCCATAAGATTAGCTGGTTTTGACTTTTGATGATTGTTTTTTCTGCTGTAATAATTTTGTTGTGGTAATCCCCCTGTAGTCCATGTGGAAGGAGGTTTTATAAAAGATTCAGGGCACACACTCACACGTCCCCCTGGCATGGATACAACAGAAGGAACATGCACTGCGTACAGATCAGGTGTGTGAGGAGAGAGAGAGGAAAACAACAAACAGAAATAGCTCAAGAGGCTACATGGAGGCCACAGAGATCAGAGAAAGCACAAATATAAAGTACAAAAAAGAAATCAAAACAGAGAATAAACAGAGGGCTTGCAGACTTGGCATGTTAGTTTAGCATCTCAATCCATCCGCTCCCTCCTTCATTAATCTCCGACTCTAAACACTCAAATTACTAGCCGGCTCCATCATAAAAAAATGAAAACAACCGTTTCTATGCATGCTCTTGTAAAACGCAGGAATAGACGAAGAAAACTGACAAAATGGCAGGGGAAAATTCTGAATAAAAAAGGGCCACATTAAAAAATCATAAAGATGTGGAGAGATTTTGGATATGTTGCATTCTTTCTGGTTATTTATTTATAAGCGTCAGCTGCCTCGGAGTCACCCCCACCCTCAAGCTCGGTGCTGCCCCAAACTGGAACCAGATTTCTTGGAGGCCGGGAGGTGGTGGATGTTTTTCTGGGTCCTGAAGGAAAGATTGGATCAAGAAGGGGGAGATTTCATGGTTTTGGGGTTTTGGGGAGAAAAAAAAAACATATCGGGGGGTGGTTGTGTTTTTTTCGCTGAGGGCCTAAGGTTGACTGACAGAGGGTGAGCTTTAGAGTCTCCTTCCTTCAATCAGCTCGACTTGGACGAACTAATGCAGTCAAGAAAATATTTTCAGAGGTTGAATTACATTATTGGCCAAGTTCAATAAACATGCAGGGGTTTAATCTCCACATTTCCAAGTAAAGTATTAGCGTATGATTATTTGGCGTTAGTGTTTAAGTGTATATAATGATTGAAGAGCACTGCAGCGCTCCAGGTTTTTTATGGGTATAGTATAATATAAATGGTTCTTTGGGGTTGTTATTACTAATAACAATATCTATCTCTATAATTTTATTTAATGTTACCCGCACAACTCTAATATTTGGGGCCATGTATTAACACCACAAGTTTAAAATACATTGTTATTTAGTTTATGACAATTCAAAATAGTGCAGCAAGTACTTGCCAATAAGGATACATGAATTACAAACACAAGATTATAAAGACTCTGACAATTATAGTAATGAATGCATTGAATAAAAATAAATGTAGAGGACTCACAACACTGTAGAACGCTCCCTTTAAATTTTCTATCTTAATGCATTAGAAAAGTTCAACATTTCAACCCCAAATTGTCAGTAAGACTAAATGTACCCTACCATTAAAAATACATTTTATTATAAGCCTGTAAAATATATTTTAGGAAAACAATAAATAGGTGATATAGATCACTGGTTCCCAACCTGGGGTCCGGGCCCCCTTAGGGGCACGCCAAAGACCCTAAGGGGTGCGCCAGGATTTGTCTGCTCTGAGGTTGTCAAAATTAGATTTTCTCATGTACAACTAAAATCCTAATAACTGGATGATTTATACAAAAGTCTGTATATAAAACTATTTCTAAAGATATATTTTTATGGCAAAATCTAATTAAATATTCTGCTTCAATCCATATTTGTTGGCGTTAAGCCTTTCAAAAACAACATTTTCACTGCAGTCACAGTCACAATAGCAAAAAAAACAATTTTGGCTCTAACATTATTATAGTAAATTAATTAAGTCGTTACAAAAAAAGATCATATTATTTATCTGCATTCGCTTGGTATATACATCAAGACGTCATCACTTTATTTATGTTGACGAAACTGACGAGTTATATTCATTAAAGAAAGTTGATTTAATAAAAAAAAAAGACTAACTCATTTAATACACTGAATCACTTTATTCTAACTGAGGATTTTGTTCCAGGATATGTAATTTTTTTTAGGGAGATAATGTCGGGAAGGGAAGTGGGGGGGGGGCTTCAAGGTAAATAGTTTGGGAACCACTGATATAGATGATAAGTTTAAGCGTTCAGAGAAAGTCTTTTTCTTGTGGAACTGACTGTGTGAAAGCTTTAGTGGAACTCTGTGTTGGCTCAGTTTGACACCGGCAGGCTCTTCTGTGGTTTAAGTGGAAACAGTAGGGGAGAGAAGGACTGAAAATCACCTCTGCTTTTGTCAGTAGTGATGAGAGATTCTGTCTTTGTGTCCCGGCTTTTTCGGCTGTCTTTTCTCTCTCTTTCTGCTACATCTGCCTTCCTCTTTTCGGTCTTCTGTTCTGTCTTTCGACTTGCTTTCTGCTGTAACTCTTTCTCAAGTGCCGGCGGAACTCCGTTCCCATTTTGTTCATAAAAATAAATGTCCATTTTCCGCTATCTTGTTGATTGATCTAACACAGCTCCGGTTCAGACTATGCGGTTCAAGAATGCGCCAAAATATTCCAAATCTTGTACTACGTAGGACGAGAAAACTATTTACATTGTTTTTTTGACTATTTGGAAGGCAGAAAGCGGTTTGTGAGGCGAAAAATTAAAATGCTGCGGTATTTCCTCCAACATTTGAGTTACACTTTTCTGGGTAGTGGAAGACAAAACTCCCCACAGCAATGAGCGCTCAGTAGCAAAGAAATCACCAAAATACTCCGTCTCAATGAAAAAATACATTTTGGATCCAAGCTGAACGTGTTTTACACAAGGATGCAGTAAAAATGTTGTTGCAAACTAAATAGTCTGTAAAATAATTACCATTTTCTAATCAAAAGAATAAACTTAAATGTTATTGTCAAAATAGCTCAGGCTCTTTATCTTTGGGGTTTCACACTTTTCCTCAAAATTATTTCATTCGATCAAAGAAGCTGATGGGTTTCATATGATTTTCACTGATTGTAATACATATATAATCAAATGGTTGCTGTGTTTCCTGCTCCAAAAGGACACTGTTCACTGCAGTTAACAATAGAGCTGCAACAATTAATTGATTAGTTGTCAACTATTAAATTCTTCGCCAACTATTTTGTCAATCGATTAATTGGTTTGAGTCATTTTTTAAGACAGAAAAAGTAAATTTCTGATTCCAGCTTCTTAAATGTGAATATTTTCTGCTTTCTTTACTCCTCTATGACAGTAAGCTGAATATCTTTGAGTTGTGGACAAAACAAGACATTTGAAGACGTCATCTTGGGCTTTGGGAAACACTGATCAACATTTTTTCACCATTTTCTGACATTTTATAGACCAAACAACTGATCGATTAATCAGGAAAATAATCGACAGATTAATTGACAATGAAAATAATCGTTAGTTGCAGCCTAGTTAACAATAAACAAGGTGCTTTTGCAAAGAGGACAAATAAAATACATTTTAGAAAATTATTAAAATATACTTTCCAAAATAGAAAGTGAAGAAGTCCCTGTGAGTAATTAGAAATAGAGAAACTACACAACGTTCCAGCTACAGATGTCACTTTTAAACCATATTTTCACTTTGATTTTTGTATTTTTTCATTTTTTTTATGCAGTTTTCACTCTTTAAAGTGAACATTAAATATCGACAACAGCACATTTCCATTGCATTTTATAAAAAACTAAACTAATGGACCCCATAAATACATTGAAAAATGTTATAATATTGTACTTTCAAGGATAATCAGCAATGTGATAAATCAGAGTGAAGTTCAGATGTGATTTGTTTCCAGGTTTTTGTCAAAGTTTCCAGTATTTGAGCATCCAGCTCTCATTCTGGTCTTAATTACTGTATTTTTATCTGTTTTTTCCTTTTGATGTGTTTTTCATCACCTCAATAACAGGAAGAGATAAAGATAGACGACAAAGAGAAAAACTAAATGGCATTAAATACGGAAGTGACACTGTTAGTCGGATATGGATGAGTGTGTGTGTGTGTGTGTGTGTGTGTGTGTGTGTGTGTGTGTGTGTGTGTGTGTGTGTGTGTGTGTGTCTAAGTGTGGCTAAGCCTGCGGTCCATATGTGTGTGTGTATCCCTTGGATCAGAGAGTAGTGTGTGTGTTGGCTGAGGTTGGGGTGAAATGAGCCGTTTTAATGAGTTAGTTACTGTAGCTGTGTCTGCATGTGTGTGTGTGTGAATGTGTCCTGAAGCCCACATGGCTCAGCATGAGTAGCAGCATATCCGTGCATGTACACACACACACACACACACACACACACACACACACACACACTCATAAACTCTTCAAACATCAAATTATGTCAGTGCAGAAGAGTTTGTGAATTTACAGGAACACTCCAGCTGCATTTATGCTTTGATTGCTGCGTTACTGGCTCGTTATGTGACGCCTGCCAAACTTGTAAAAATATGACTCCAGCATAATGAACGTTTACAAAACTGAATATACGAGGATTTATACTGTCCACAATAAGTATTTTTCCAGTTTCCTCTAAATTTAAGTTATTGCAAAGAGAATGGCCAAGTTGACTGGAAGGAAATCTCCCTCCCATTACAGCAACCAGAGCAGAAAAGTAATTATTATAAAGACAATAAAAAGTTCTGTAATAGAGAAAGTCCAAATTTCAAGACTTAAATTTAAGTCAATGTTGCGTCTCAAAAGCTCATCCCGGTCCAACTCCTAGTAGTTAAAGGAGTTAAATGAGGAGTGGAGAAGTTGGCTGGACCAAATTTATGTGGACTAATGTTTTTAAGGAAACATTACGGCCGTCTCTGGCTCAAACGAAGTTACGAAAATAATTACTTTGACTCCTTGGTAGCGATCGCTCCAGCCTGGCTGGGTGATCCATCAGACGGAGTTGGCCATGTGTGCAGATTTTGACCGCTGCGACAAATCAGAATGACACGTTTAAAATAACAAACGTGTCAAATGTGGGTGAGAGTGTTTTTCTGTCTAAATGTGACAACGCTGAGTGGGTCCAGTGGGTTAGAGTACAGGATGAGTGGATGAGAGGATGGTTAGGCATTAAAAGGCGTAAAATGATGAGTGAATAAACTGCACTCAGGGAATATATAGCCATCAAATCACATTTTAAAGAACCTTATTTTTCTAACCTGAACGCCAATACTAAGCATCCATGTTTAACCTCTTCCACTCCTTGAGGGCGTCGGAGCCCTCAGACAAGGCTGTAGCCGGCACATTGCATTGTAGTGAGACCATTCTCTTTAAATTTGACATCGCTGTATAAAATGATCTGTGGTGACCTCTAGGATAATCACAGCTTCATGAAACTTTACAGCCACAAACTAGAGACCTAGAGCATTCAGAGGATGGATGACTTTCATAGGTAGATTGGAAATAAGGGGGTTTTTGAGCAGTTTCCAGAACAGAAATGCTCGCCATCCAATTGCCGAATAATCCAATTCTTGCAGAAATGTCAAAATGTCAAAAGTTTTTGATAGCAAATCACAGCATGGACTTTTCTGTGGTGTTCCTCAAGGTCTTGGTGTCTTAATGTGTTATTTTGGAGGGAATATTGATCGTTTTTATCAATTCTCGAATGGTAAACAATGGTTAAATTTAGCACCAAATCTGTGTAACAAATGGTGCCAACCCAATTAATTGCTGCAACAACTTATGAGACATAATAGAGCATGGGGATGACCATCATATACTTTAATCATAATGTTCTAAGCCCTTGTACACTTTCACAATTAATTTTAATTAATTAACAATTAGACACACAGTGCTGAGCTGCATCCCAAATTAATCTCCAGGTTCCCAGCTTTCAGATGGCGTACACCACTTCTATGTGACATCTGTTGTTGACCTGCTATCTCCCCCTAAAGACCCCTTGTACCCCCCTAAAAAAGACAAAAATGGGTAAAAGAGGGGAGGGTGGTAAAGGTTAAACAAAATGTCACATTGCCGGCGTGTTCTGCTGCTTGCTCAGTGGTTTGAGGCTTGGCGTTGACCCTTGGTAATGCATTAATGCAATGTATTAATTTTTCAATGGGAAATCCAATTAGTGAACAGATAAACCACCAACCTTGAATAATTTTAGTCTTAATATATCTCTCTTTCTCTTTTTCTTAGTGCTGCTTGCCTCAGGTGTACTCACATGCATGCTGTAGACATAGCACCCTCAATTACACACACACACACACACACACACACACACACACACACACACACAGTCAGTGAAGTGAGAATAGAGGAGGAGGGGTGACCTCAGCTGATAATCCAGTACAATGCACCTGTTTATGATGTAAATGGATCATATGTCCTTACAGTTAATCATACACTCACTGTGTGCGTGTGTGCGTGTGTGTGTGTGTGTGTGTGTGTGTGTGTGTGTGTGTGTGTGTGTGTGTGTGTGTGTGTGTGTGTGTGTGTGTGTGTGAGTGTGTGTGTGCCAGCTGTAGGACACAAGCAGGGTGGAGGTCGTTCATTCATTTTCTGTTAACATACACTATTACTATCAGACTTCCTTTCATCCTCTCTTCTTTCATTATTCTTTCTTTTCCTCCCTATTTTTTCCTTTTATATACTCCTCACCTCCCCTTCTCTTTTCACTAGGGCTGTCAATCGATTTTTTATTTAATCGCAATTAATCACACTTTTTTTTATCAGTTCAAAATGTACCTTAAAGGGAGATTTGTCAAGTATGTAATACTGTTATCAACATGGGAGTGGGCAAATATGCTGCTTTATGCAAATGTATATATATATTTATTATTGGAAATCAATTAACAACACAAAACAATGACAAATATTGTCCAGAAACCCTCACAGGTACTGCATTTAGCATAAAAAGATATGTCAAATCATAACATGGCAAACATAAACCCAACAGACAACAACAGCTGTCAGTGTGTCAGTGTGCTGACTTCACTATGACTTGCCCCAAACTGCATGTAATTATCATAAAGTGGGCATATCTGTAAAGGGGAGACTCGTGGGTTTATTTAGCCTCTTTCGCGACAAGCTAGTATGACATGGTTGGTACCAATGGATTCATTAGGTTTTCTATTTTCATTTGATACAAGTATCTTCACTTTAGCTGTATAACTGACTGCTACAATTGTTAATGCATTAAAGAAGTTAGTGGCATTGAAATGAATTTGCGTTGCGAACATGTTATTATCGTGTTAACTTTGACAGCCCTACTTTTGACCTGTTTTCTCGTCTCCTTTCTTTACCTCTCCTCTCCTCTCCTCTCCTCTCCTCTCCTCTCCTCTCCTCTCCTCTCCTCTCCTCTCCTCTCCTCTCCATCTCCTTTTCTTCTTCCTGCCACATCCCTTCCTCACTCCTCCTGCTTCCTCTTCCTCCCCGAGGGGCCCCCCCGTCTGCTCCACACGGGGCCTGTTTGTTTGAATATGCTCCTCAGCGCAGCGCGCATATAAATCAAACCTACCTCATGATGTCATGATCACTGAGGTCACCTCAGATGGAGGCTGGCTCTGGGCCTCCTCGCTCTCGAAACAGCATTTTTCACAGTGTGTGTTTGTAGCTATTCAGATTACGGGGGCAGGAACACACCATGTCACAGAGCGCAGTGGGACTCATACAAGCAGTCCAGCAGTTTGTCATTGTAGCAATTTACCTCTGTCTGTCTACCGCTCAGCCGCTCCACTTAACCCTCCCAACCTCTCTGTAAGCGACACTGAGTGTTTAATCGGCCCCAGAGGAGGCTTTGTGGGCCCGTGCTGTTAAAAAAAGAAGAAGTATATCTGCAATGCAAGGGAATTAATTTTCCACCGGGCTAAATGGTCAAATGCTTGCAACTCCTCCGCTTAAGCTCCACAACTTCTCCCTCGGTGGTGCTTAGCGTCGAGGTGGCCCACTTTCTGCACAACGGGTACACTAGGTACATGCCGTATTCGGTGAACCGTCGCTTTCGAAAACAGAGATCAGCTTCTCATTGAATTAAATGATCCGATGCTTCACTTGTCTGTGAAACGGCACAGTCTGTCTCGGGGTAAAGTGCTCGGCTGTTTGACACAAATGATATTTGGGGAGTTATGGGTTTAGAAACGGGCTTTTTATTGAACCGCCTACGCAACGTACACTAATTCAGAGCGTCCACTTAACCTATTCAAACGTGCCATTTAGCACCAATTAACATTTAGATGGGGTGATTTATGAATGTCTTGTGTGTGTGTTTTATAATTTTACCGACCCCTCCCTCTCTCTACTTCCATCTCTCCCTCTTTCTCTCCGTCCTCCCACGTTTTCTCAGGTCAAACGAGGCTGGCCAGCTCACTTCTCTGCATCACTCTCTTTCCTGCTGCCCCCCATCTTTCTCTTTCCTCTACGAGCCCATTGAGACTTGACACAAGGATCGTATATTTGATTAGTGTCCACATGGCCGACGGCGCCACATGTAATCTCAGTGGCTTTATACCTTTAGCCTGTCTAGGAGGAGAGCGTCTAACGTTTACACTCATACACAGACAGATAAATATAGGAGGATGCATGTCGTCACAAAGGAACAAACAAACGAAAACGAATCCGCACTAAGTTAAGTGCTCTTAGTGCCTTTCCAGCATTTTATTTTATGTCACATTTTCTGTCTCAGTTATCCAACTTTAAAATGTAAGTCAGGAGCTGTGTATGAATACAGATGCTAATCAGCTACACAATCATCCCACCTCTATAGAAAACATTTTGTAAAAGATGCTCAAAGACCGAGAAGATTGAGATGAAAATCTTTAGTTGCTGCATTCTTGAGGGGAGTTGCAAGAGATTTCAATATATTATATTTGTTACAACATTTGCTTTTTTACATATTGTGTCAACAGTGTTAACAGCTCGATGCTCAAAATAAGACATGAAGTGTTACGTCTGAATAGTTGTCAACGCTGACTGTGTTGCTGACTGACTGCTCATTTCCTTCCTCTCTGTCAGTGAGAGACACAGATTGCATCGGCAGACCAAACTAGCACACACACACACACACACACACACACACACACACACACACACACACACACACACACACAGAAGCTCAGACATGCAAACAACCCCTCACACACACACACACACACACACACACACACACACACACACACACAGATGAACACACAGGGTGTAATATGTCGAGAGTAGGTGTGGGTTGCGAAGGGATTTCCTCTCTTTGGCGCAACGGTCACACTCAGTAGATGTTTGAGTGAAGATAGCAGCATGTGTGTGAATGTGTGTGTATGTGTGTGTAGCTCTCAGGAAACGGTTTCTTGTTCTACATGTTTCACTCTCACTGATTTGATTGCGGAAGAGAGATAATAAACTTAGTTTGGCTACCACTTCCTGGAAATACCCAATAGACCCACGTGCACACACCTACATCGACTGCTGGAGAGGTTTCTACTTCTTAAATAGTAATATCGTAGTAGTAGTAGTAGTAGTAGTAGTAGTAGTAGTATAGAGCCATTCAATGTCATAAATAGATATATACATATATATTTTAAAGGAACAGAAATAGAATAGAATATTATTAAGTATGTTTTCTTTAATGTATAATCACCTGATAATAAGAATCGTTGTATTTCGTTAGCTGAGAATGAGCCGTTTATATCTACATGGGGAGTGGGTTCTCTTTTCGCCATGTTTCTACAGTAGCCCAGAACGGACAATTTCGCGCGGGCCACCGCGTCGGCAACATTTTCGCGTCGGCCACCGTAGTTCTCCTACACGCGTGGCACACGGGAGAAGTTTCGGTAGGTTGCAATCTGCAACCTCATGCAAGATGCTGCCAGATCCTGCACACATCCACACATCCTAAACTTGTGCGTTATTTCCTTTGGATGCTGTGCTGAACTTGTGCTGACATTTCTGCTGCTTGTGCATGCACTTTACCATACTTTCTGTCCCTTTTTCTGCTGACTGTCATCCAAGCGTCCTCATAGAGCCACTTCTCTAATTATCTTATTAACTCCGATATACTGTATTTTAATGTAACCACATTTTCTCTGTAATTGTAGCTCATATCATGCTGTAGATGTGGCATTTCTTTTGTAGTTTATTTATGTAGTGCTGTAACATGGATTCCATTACTTCCCAACCCTACACACACACACACACACACACACACACACACACAAACAAACAAACACACACACGCACACAAACAACATGCCGCAGCCACAATGATGTGATACTTCCAGTGCAGCCGAACATGAAGTCCAACAGATTGTTCGAGACAGATTTATTTGTTTCATAACTTTTCCATGACAAGACGACAGATCTCGACATTGAAGTGTTTATCTACAAAGCCGTGGCTAGCGCCGTGTTTGTTTTGTTGTTGTCATGGTGATATCGGACTGCCAAAAGAGAGGAGAAGAAGATGAAACGAATGGCACGAGGAAGTGGCCTTACGCAGATGCAGCTTATCCCAAACAGTTGAGTTTCTCTCAGTGTGCCGAGGCTCCTTCTTATTGGATCACTGTCCACTATCGTGTTCGCTTGCCATGCGCTTGTCTGCTTCTAATTTACTATCTGGTTTGTAGTTTCTACTTTTGATTTCTGGAAGGTCAAACGCTGTTCAGAGATATTAAAGTAATAATATGAGACATTGTCACATAAGTATCATAACATAACAACGATACAAGATGTCCTTTGTGCAAGCTGATGGCCAACTGACTATTCAATCTTTCCCTGTTTGACTGGATGTTGTAAACAGTGCTAGTGGTGAGTCTTTCTTGGGAAGGCCCTCGTAGAGCATGGAAAGTAACGCATTTCATGTTTTCAGCAGCGGGAACAGTTTGTTTGGAATAAATAGTAAAACTGTGTAGTGAATGTTAACAGTGATCCTGTTCTATACACTTTTCGTAGCTATACCTATGAAAAGTAATTCACTGTAATTCGTATATACTGTATATCCCAAAAAATCAATTCATATGAAATCCACATAATTGGGAACCAGGAAATGTAAAGAGCGACAAACGCTGCGTAGGGAGGAGGTTGGGTTAAAAAACAACAGACTTTTGCCCAGGACACTGGTGTTCGTGTTCTGTATGACACAAAAAGTCAACGTTGAATTTTTCCGTACTTCCGTACTTAAGTAACGCCACTTCCGGAGTTATTTTAACCTAAACCACGATCTTTTCCTAAACCTAACTAAGTAGTTTTGTTGCCTAAACCAAACCAAGTTGTTTCCTGTGAAGACGGAAGTTTATTTTGAAAAGACTGTATGCATGTATCGGGAGGATATTCACACGTGTTGCTGGACATTCGTAGGAAAATGCCCGAAAACTGAGGAATAACTTTTCTTAAGATATCATACAAACTGTCTACTGCATGAGTAGACTAGATTGATGGAGGGAGCAACAACGAGTTTAAGTGTAGCATGTAATGAAAATGAGGCAGGGAGGGAGCTAATCTTTTTTAGCAGAGGGAGGCAAAAGAGGAGAAACAAATGGATGGACAGATGAGAGAAAGGAAAGAGAGCTGAGGCGGGGTTGCTTGTATAAGGATTGACAAAAGTTAGCATGGAGTGAAAGATGAGAGGGGTGACAAGAGGAGGGATGGAGAAGTAAAAGCACCGCTATAAAAGAGGATAAGAAAAGAAGGTGAACAAGGAGAAGCAGGAGAGGAGGAGGAGGATCAGAAAGATGGACGGAGGGAGGGAGGTGTGGAAGAAGGGATGAAAAGAAAGGCAGAGGAGTCGAGTCTCCTACTGAGATCTCATTTCCAGCTGTCTGATAATGCTGCTCTTCTTTGGCCCTAATCTCTACATGGAGGAAATGAGAAACACACACACACACACACTTGCCCACACAGAAACAGCCTCTTGAGTATCTGTGCAAATACACACACGTGTACACAAAACACATATAGATCTACAGACAACACACACTGAGTAGGAGGCACATGTTTGAGCATAAAAAACACACAGCTAACACATACAGTAGAGATAGAAACATGACAATATGTGTACAAAGATGTAGTTTCCCTATACAACCTTTCTCTCTCTCAGACACACACACACACACACGTATATTCCCTGCTGGGAGCCTATTAGCTTCTCGGTGTCACAGGGTGAGCAGAGGATAATGATTCACAGATCCCTCCGGTGTCTGTCTTTCTTCTTTGTGGAGAGAAGGAAGACAGATACAGCGGCGGACGGACTGACAGACGTAAGGAAAAGAGGAGAGACGGAGAGGACACACAACAGGTGTAGAAGAAGAAAAAATGCAGAAATCCATTCTCTTTCTTTCTGTTTCCCCTCACCGTGCCAACTCTGCCTTTCATCGGCCCGCTTAATGAACGGCGTGTCAGTTTGATTCATGTCCGGCGGTGACAAATGTGGAGGGCATTTAGTGGGGGAACAGGGGAATTATGCAGCACTACATGTGAATTGTTTTCAATCTAATGAAACATCTCATTTAAATGACAATAGATGCGTTTACTCTCTCCCCACTCTCTCTGTCACGCCGTAATTTATGCAATCTTTATTCCTGCCATCCGGGCTGAAATCAAATGAAAATAGATGTGTGTGTTCTTGTGGGCTCATTTAGCAGGTGTTGCTTTGGGAAAAGGTGATTATTCGCTTTTCTTCTCTCATAAAAAATGATGTTTGCAAGGAAAATGTGAATCCATGTGTCTGAGTGCCGGTGATCTGAAGGTATTGGTGTTGATGAGCAGTGTGTGATAGTGATCTGAATGCATTGATTGGGCTGAGAAAGAAAAGCATTACAGCGCCATCTACTGTTTGGAAAGCCCTTTTTGGTCTCTCTTGCCAGGAAAGGTGCTCTGATAGAGGCGGCCTACCTGCTGGGTGGGGTTTGAGCTCCACCTATTCAGCAAATATTGCACGCTCATCCATAGAAAGTGTGTTTTTTGTGAGTGTGCCTATTCAAATATAGAAAAACAGAGATTTGTTGTTGAAATCCATTCAATAACTGTGTTTCTGACCCTATCTCTTTCCTCGTCTGCTTTCCCTCAGCTGTAACACTCAGCACCGTAATGGCTATTTGATTGCAGCGGCGTGCCTGCGACCTGAATGAGTAAGGGAACGCGGTTTCCATCTCATGCACTCAAACTGTACATTACCTCATAAACGCACGAGCCACTGCAGAGTTTCAGTGTAATTTGGTGTAATTGTCTAAGCTGCAGTGTAATGTTGCATCTGTTTTTTCTTTTACCGACCTGCGAAGCAAATGGCTAAACACGAGACGTTATAGCCTGACATTGTATCTCGCTGCTGTTCAGTATCATTGCCAGCGTAATGGTCGCCTATCGTCTAACTGTGATTTATAGGGAGCTGGGACTTATTTTTCTACACTCTTGGGGACCTGGGTGGAAGGTTTTTTGGGGAAGTAATGTCTTTCTTTATAGCTATCGACTGTGAAAGGGGTAATTTAAGAGTTAGAGTTACATTTAATGTGTTTAAGTTAAAGTTTCTTTGAGGTAAAGGGCTGTTCAGTGGACAGTCTTACAGCAATAATGCACCAATACAATACCCTGCTGTGTGTTGTATGTTTTGGACCCGTTAGCTCGTTGTTGTGTGTTGATGCCGTAGCTTAGATACTGTAATTTGCAGAGCTGGGGTCCTGTTTACTATCAAGATAATGGAGTTGCCATGAGGCTATGCTCTGTTTGTGTTGCTCATAGCGGATTGTTGAGGTTTTGGTGCAGTTTCACAGGGTGTCTGGATTCAGACCCGTGTAGGAGTTCACCACTGCGGCCCAAGGTTCAATTTCCCACTGCAGATTGTATTTATAAACTGAGATGATCACAGACACATGAGTCATAAAAATGATTTAGAATAACATGATATGATACAGTGCAATACAATAAAATCTGACAATCGCTTCCCTCACTGCGGAGCGGGCCACCCAGCCGGGATGAGGTGGGTTTACTTTGCTTTCACTGGAGAGTTTCAGCATCACATAATCTACATGAAGAGATTGATGGGTTCTGATTTAAAGTGGGTGACTCATATTCTAGATTGACAGCAATGATTTTGCTGATAACTAGCTCTTTCTGCAGCCTCTCGAGAACCGTTGCTGCATTACAATGCTGCAAAACACCATGCTGTCTGCAACTAACGATAATTTGCATTATCGATTAACCTGTTGATTATTTTCTAAATTAATTGGTTAATTGTTTAATATACAAAACATAAAAAAAACGGAAAAATGCCCACAACAGTATCTTACAGCACTGGGGAGCCTCAGAGCGCCATCTAGTGGCTCGCATAGGTACTGCCAAATAGTTACATTCAATTATAAAATTTGGTCATTTTATGGTATTTTAATGTTTATTTCATGGAAAGTTAAAGTTACATCTCATCTCACGTACAATTCCCGAGCTGCTGTTAATCACAGCTGTCAATCATGATGTCTCAGCCCCTTGTTATAGCACCAAATAACTCATTAAAACCAAACTTATCAGAAGAATTAACACTTTAACAAACATCAGCGTGATAAGAACTACCTAAAATGTCAAAAAACATCTTTAGGAAAAAGGTACTTTGACTTTTTAGCTTTGCCCATGTCCCATCCACTACCAAGGAGGGGGCGGGATTTATGACCTATACTGCAGCCAGCCACCAGAGGGCGATCCAGATGTTTTGGCTTCACTTTTAAACATAGTCTATGGTAGAGACAAACATGTTTTGCCACTCCTAGCTAGCTAACGTTCCCTCGGATGCAGTGACACAAAAGGGATCCGTTTTTGAAAAGAAAAAGTGATGTGGGAGACAATCCTGCACAAGTAAAAGCTCCAAGGTGTGTGGTGAGGAATTTTAACAATCAGAAGTGGGGCCTTAAGTTACAAAAGGTTCAGAACCCGTGTCCTAGAGCACAATGTAACTTCTTCAAATGTCCTGTTTTGTCCGACCAATAATAACCAAAATCCAGTTATATTCAATTAACTAAAATGTAAAACCAAGAAAAGCAGCAAATGAACTATGGAACCATCAGATATTTGGCATTTTTGCTTACGTTTCTGTTGATCGACTCATCGCTGCACCTCTACTGCAATCCTCTTACTAGAAAAAAATGTGTGTCACACTGACAATCTTTTATCAGAGCACTTTGCAGGATGCACACACTGCACATCTTCAGTATGGTTGGCCCCAGTTGAAAAATAAGCCTCAAAATCATGCATACACCCGCAGCACCACCTGATATCTCACAGATAATAATATGATATAATATAAATTAAATAAATAATTAAGCGTATAAAATAAAATCTACTTCTAGTTTCCGTTCTGTTGTGTCCCTTTGGAGTGGTTGTAATGCGGTTGTCAGCCATTTTGTTGAGGTAACGACATAAAGTAGTGAAATTAGCTCGGCCTTGTAAAGACTGGTGTAGCTTTATCCTGGAAAACATTAACAGTCTGGGGCAATTACCTCTCAATGGCTGCCTGCTGCACAGTGTGTGGGTGTGAAAGAATGTGTCTCAATGTGTGTGTGTGTGTGTGTGTGTGTGTGTGTGTGTGTGTAGCACAGAGAGCAACAATGAGGATGGTGTTTGTGCACGTATAGAGTGTGTGCAAACTTTGCCCCATCTGCATGCTGTGTGTGTGTGTGTGTGTGTATTAGAGAGAGAAGGAGCATTTTGTACACCACCATGTGATAGCAATATGTGCTGATCGTGCTCTCCTGGGCCATGCCCTCCCGATGCCTCCACCCCAGGTTATTTCTCTAACACACACATACACACACGTCACACTCTTAACTCACCTCCCACCCTTTCATACGTCCTTGACCTTTTTCCTTTCTCTCTTCTTTCATTGTTATATTTTCCCTTCTTCCTTTGTTTCGTCCTTTAATTGTGTTCTTCACCTCATCTTCATCCCCATGCTTCTCTTGTTCTTTACACCCTTATCTCACTTCTTTTCTTCTACTATTCTCATCTTCCTCATTCTTTCATCTTGGTTTCTTTAACATCCTCTTTTCATCATTGTCTGTTGCTTCTGCATTTATTTCCTACTAGGGATGTCACAAGACCATAAATTAAGTAGTAAATACCAATACCAGTGAAATTCCACGATTCTTGATACCCAATTCGATATAACGGTAAAAAACAAAAGTAAAACAATAAATCCCACATACTTCAACATACACAGTTTGCATACTGTTTTTTATTAGGAAGTTAAACAGGTCATATTTCCCTCTATTACCTATTTTATATTAATTTGAAAACATCTCCTTCAAACAACTGGATTTATTCAAGTTTCTCACCAAAACCTACATTTTACAAGAGTACATTTGAACACATCATGATAATGTCAGAATTTACCTTCGCCCACTTATTTTTACCGAATAGAGCCTGAACGCATCATAATGTAATGACATAATGACACCTCTCATGTTTAAATCAGCAGGATGGGAGCTAGTTAACGTTAGATGCTAGCATTCCAGCTAACAGCTAACGTTAACTAGCTCTCATCCTGTTGATTTCAACACAGATTTGTTGTTCACTAGAAGCATTATCAGGGAAAAATAGGGTGCGTCCCCTGGACACGTCGATAGTGAGTTTACTGCGTCCCAAATACATTTTCTATCTTCCCTGGGATGACGGGACGCCGTTAGTCTCGAGTCCTGCTGGTACCTGTGGTACTGTAAAAAAACAAGTAACGTCACATTTTCAGAATTTTGGCATCGACTTGGTACCGAGGTATCGTTTCTCGTGTCATTCCTATTTCCTACCCTTCCATGTCTTCTATTTTCTGCGCTCTACTCTGTCTTAGACCTCTCCATCCTCCATCTTTGCCATTCATCCTACAGTTCTCTTCTTCTTCAGTCTTCTTCCCTCCTCTCTTCCTCTCTGTCCTTCCATTCACTCCTCCTCTCCTCAACCTTCATTCCTGCCATTGCTGTCCTTTCCCTTCTTCATCTATCTCCCCTCCTACTCCACCCCTTCCTCCTCCCTCCACCACCACCCCGGCCCACGCCCCCCTCTCCATTAGCAGATTAGATTTAGTCCCATAATGCTGCTGGGCACCATGATTTTACCGGCTCTCATTACCCCTAAATCATCTTTTCCTTCTCTCTCCCTCTCTTTCTCTGTCCCTCTTTCTCTCTCCCTCATCTCCCAACTATAATATGCAAACACACACTTCTACACACACATGCTCACACATACACGCCATATGTCGTATGCCAAGGCCTGTGCAGCGTAACACCCCTGAATTAGCAGCAGCGCTGGTGATTTGTGATGCAGTGTGATTAGGTGGGAGGGGTGAATTTGGTTCAATTTCTGTCTGTCCGCATCCGTCCTTTATTCCTTCCCATATATTCCCCAGCGGGCATGAATGATTCTCATATCACAAAGTTTGACTACATCCGATCCTGTGCTCTTATACCAGGTGTTTTGGAGCAGAATGAAGGAATGGTGTAATACGATTTTTGAAGGACAGGTTGTTTCTTTTTTTTTTTTTTTAGTCATGTGCAGTAACTGATTGGAGAGAAAGAGACAGATGGTGAGAAGACAGACAGGCAGAGATGGAGAGAAAAAAACAAAAAGAGTGGGTTATATTTATGCATGCGTGTGAGCGAGCGGGCAGCCATTAGTTCAGAGCGTTCATCATTCCCGTTGTGTCAGCGTCTTATCGTTTATTATGGCAGCGGGTGAGTTAGCTGTACTTTTACCCTCTGTGACAAAACTGCTGATCACCGCGTCCATTTTAATCACGCCACGACAGCTTCAAGCACATTTACAACATTCATCTGACATGCTGCGCTGAATGTACCATATATTAAATACCATGATGTACCAGGATAATACACAGCCTCTTAGCTTCTGAAGCTTTTGCTTAATTAACCAGGAAGGCCCCTCAGATATGGAAGACAGAATCTGCCAAAATCAAAAATAAATGAATAAATAAACGACTTGATAAATAAATAAATATGCCATTAAAAGTAGCAAAAAATAATATTAAAAATAAATGTAGTCATTATTTAATTGATAAAATGTGACATAAATAGATAATTCTGTTTTAATTAGTTTTTTTCTATTTGTTTAAATTTGTATTAATTCCCTTATTTATTTACTCTTCTGTTTAATTTCCACTTTTATATATTTATGTATTTATTTTTATGACTTTTTTAATTTATTTATATATTTTTGCATTTATTTTAATTTATGTTTTTATTTTTTATTTTTAAATGTATGTATTTATTTATGTGTTTAGGCATTTATTTATTTATGCATGATTTTCCCTTAGCATTTCACCCCCTATATATTGCAGTTAGGTGCGTGCCAAATGCACTTTTGGTCATTTCATGGCCAGGCTCCCTCGGTGCACCTGTGACACGTTTGGCCAAGGGGTGGGATCAGAACGAAGGCTCAAAGCAGAACAAAGACCTTTGGCGATGCTGCTTTCAGTCATTACGTTCCAAACCACTGGAACAGCCTTCCAGAGGATCTAAGAGGAACTGAAAATATTGATATATTGAAACGTAAACTAAAAACCCAGCTATTTAGTCTGGCTTTTCTGCAGTGTTTTATAATATTTGTGGTTTTATTATTTATACTTACTCCATTATAATTTGTATCTATTTTACTCTATTTTGTTTTATCAACATTTTACTACTTTGAGTAACTGTTGATCATTATGAATTATTTTATGAATTATTCATTTATTTTATTGTATTTTTTTTTCTTCACATTTTACTACTTTTAACATCCTAAGTTTTTTTTTCCATCGCTTAAAGCACTTTGAAGTGCATTTGATTAGTTTGAAAGGTGCTATATAAATAAAGTTTGATTGATTGATTGATATTGGCCCAGAATATAAAAAAAACTATTTGGAAAACAGAACAAATATTGGTATGAAGGAGAGCAGAGAAATAAAGCAAATAGTGGTCTTTCATTTTTAAAATAACTGGATATTGAGTTTCACAAGGAAAGATTTTCCTTGCACAAGATGAACAGTTATGTGAACATGATCATATTTAGATTATCTATCATATTTATTAATGAAATATCAGGAACCAAAAAGTGTCATAAAAGTATCATAAAAGTCAACTATATATCTATTTTCCCTGTAAGATCTTTACAATTTTGTAAGAATTGCGAAAAGATATTAATCTTTGGTGAACATTAAAAGGAGCGGGATAATTTGGCATTGTGTTTCTTTACATTTCCTCCCTTTTCCTACTTGTAAACCGTATATTAACTGCACACTTAACTCTTTTTAACCCTGATTTGACCAGGCAAATTAACTACAAACCCATTTCCTGCACCTGTTCTGTTTTCTCCAAACCGCAGAGAAAGCCTGCTGGAGACGAACAATAGCGGAGAATCTGGATCCACTCAATCTAATCTCTCAGCCTTAATGGGCACTGCTGCTTTTCAGACACACCCTGCAACACACAGACAAACAGAAAACCATGCACACACACACACACACACACGCATGGAAGTGGATATGGTTGCAGGCATGATAACATTTACTCGACCAGTACACAAACACTCGGCTTTCCTTACAGTCAGACCCTGACAGTCTCAACCAGGATACAAACACACAAACATTTATAAACACACACTCACATAGATCCCTCTCTTCCAGTTAGCCCTGACATTAGCCACTCGCTGTTTCTAACTGGATCATGGGGCTTACTAAAGAGATTAGGGCCTAGAGACAGCATAGCAACCATACACACACACACTCTCACGTACACACAAAAGTGCTTTCCTTCTCCCTGGTTGTCTCTTTTATTCCTTTCTCCATCTCCCCAACTCCTCTTTTTCTGTATATATCTCTCTCACACACACTCACACACACTCTCTCACTCAACCAGACAGGCCCTCAGGCTAAGAAGACAGCAGCCAGTAGCCATTGTGGAAGAAAGTCTGTCAGAGGAATTAGCCTACTGCTGCATGGGAAGGGAGGATGACAGTCTGCTCTGTTAGCCATCACAATCACTTTATTTCACCAAGTACACTCAGACAGATACAACCATTGTAAAAAGCCTCCTCTTCTCTCAGTGCATCTGCTTCACTGCTGCATTACGAAACACCAAAGAGGAATGTTGAGAAAATTCAAATTTAACGTGCTTTTCAGACATGAGAGGGTGATGTGACGAGCTTGGCAGTAAGTTATTTAAAAGGCAATAGTTTTTACTTTTAGCATTTTCAACTGCTCATGAAATATGCTGGATGGGATAACATGACTGTCGTTGTTGAGGTTTGAAAACTGCACGGACTGAAACTAAATGACATTGTGCTAGTTGTCTGTGATATCATTTATTTTCTTGATTGTTTCCTTCAACATATTACATACATTTGCAGTTAATAGCACCTGCACTTTGGGCTCACATGATTCTTCCTCTTTGAAGCTTTGTGAGTTGTAATTTTGTTTTGCTGGTTGCCAGGCTGTTTTTTTTTTTTTATAGCTAAACAAGGTTGCCAGTTGGCATTTAAGCTAATTTGGCCCACCTTTATAGGGATTTAGTTCCTTCATAGTTAACCCTTAGCCTTATTGATGCATTTAGCATCAAAACCTTCATCCCGTCTCCTCAGAGTCATAATTTAGTCAAACTTTCTGTTTAGGATAAACATCCATGAATCCTCATATAAAGTATATAAAAAGCATTCCGGCTGCACAATTAATCGAAATTGTATCGAAATTGCAATATTTTCAAATTGCAGTATTTGTTAAAGGGGAAATGTGTGTCAAAATTCCATTTTAAATTAGATATTGTGGTGTTGCAGAGATGTCCTGGCTTACAAATCATATTCTACAGACTTAAAACATAAAACATTAAAACATCTTTGTTTGGTACAAATCCCTGCAAAAATCACACCATAATTATTTTCATGTTTCATTGCAATATCAGTCAAAATGTGTTTCAGGAGAAACAAAAACTCTTATCAAATATATCACTATGACTTTTAATTGTGCAAATTGACCTTGCAAGAGATGTTTGATCAACTTTTGAACACGCTGGCAAAATTGTGTTAAACTCCATGAAAAGAAGATGTTTAGTATCACCACATCGTGGCATTTCTGAGTAGTTTATTGAACCGTAAAATAATACAATGTAGTACTACAGTAAATAGTAAGAACAATTATTAGCAAACGATATTCAGATATTTAGTATCAGGCAATTTTCAGAGCAGCTTTCAGACATTCTCATGTTACATAATGAGATCTGGACTCGAAGTGACTCGAGAAAACTTTCTTTGCACACCAGGGACTGCGTCAACCTTTACAAGGGGACGCGTTATGTCATCTTCGGCACACAGGAAGCTTGACTCTCTTGCAGTACGTCTTGCTGGGCTCAGACTCACATTTGCCCGCATCTCGCCCTCAATTGTGTTGTTCTCTCAGCATCATGAAAGGCTACGCAGCTATTTGCCAAACACAGAGACAACAAAGGCTTTCTGTGTTTCTTTTCTCACGCTTTCACACACACACGCCGTCTCGTTTCATCTCACGCACATCCTCTCTTTGCTTGTCGGTTTCTTTCAATACTATACGCTTAGACACCACACATACACATATATATACACACACACACACACACACACACTCTCTCTAACGCCGGCACCGTTGAGACACCTGCACTGTTCTGTTCTGTTTCTGTGCTAAAAGTTAATTGGCCCACCAGCAAAATGGCCTGCGGTAACCTTGACAACGCTGACCTGCTGAGAGACGGATCAGAACTCAGAGAGATGCCTTACATATACACGCACACACACACACGTACACGTGCACACACACACAGGGCACATACACTGATAACCTCAAAGACATATTGTACTGAGGCTGTACTGAACATGCAGTACATAGTGTTTAATATGGACACACACCCAAAACACACATAGTGCATATTCGGTGCGCACACACACGCACACACACGCACACACACGCACACACACACACACACACACACACACACACACACACACACACACACACACACACACACACACACACACACACACACACACACACACACACACACACACTTCCAGCAGTCCCCTTCTTCTATCCAATCTGCTAATTTGCGGTGTATTATTTATGGGTGCTGAGGTGCTCCCCAGATGCTTATAAAGGCAAAATGCCACAGTCAGCTTCTTTATTCACACCTCCTCCTCCTCTTTCCTTCTCTCCATACCTCCATCACCCCCCTTCATCTCGCTATCCTTTACTCAAACTCTTTATTTTTTCTCTTTTCCCCCCATTGGCTCCCTTTCCTTCCTTCCCACCTTCTCTACTCCCTTCAGTGTTTCCTTCCATCACTCTCATCCCTTTTGCTTCTCTCACCCGTCACCAGCTTCATACCCCTCTCCTCATTACTTCACCTCGCATCCTGTCGACCGTTGTCTTTCCTCTTTTCCTAGAGCCTCCTCCTTCCTCCTCTTAGTCTCTCTAACAACCCGTCTCCTTCAAACCAAGTCCATCTCTTCTTCCATGACGACTGCTTCAGCCGTTCAGTAAACGGGTTGTCGGGTTCATCCTCGAATGGCAGGCACCAATCTCCTATTCCTACATCATGCATTTATTAATGCGCCTCACCATTTACTTTAAAGGCTTCCCCAGACATTTACCAGGAGAAGAACAATGTTTTTTCCTGCTAAAATGATTGTTTATTCTGTTTTTTTTTTAACTTAATTTGCTTTTTTTAATTCAACATCTCTTGATCCAATTTTTTTTTTATTTCATGAATTGACATACCTTGCAGATAAGCCAGGATTGGCATATCAAATCTGAGGTTTAGACAGGAGCTCTCAAACAGCCTTATGTTGGTTAAACAATTTCCCAAAAGAACAAATCCATTTAGTCAAGGAGCTTTGGCCATTCTCCGAATGAGAATCCTCAGCTTAAATCCTCCATCACCCGTAATGCTTCAAATCCATTTCTCACTGAGGATCATTCCTTTCACATGTGAGAATCCATTACCGGTTTATCTTTTTGATGCAGATGTATTGCATTGCGTTGCATTGCAATTATTCCACTTAGGTGTCGATTATGCCTGCAGAAGCTCAGTCAAATGTCAGTATGCTGCCTCTGTTTGTGAGGCTTTATGAAAAAAAAAAAGGCCAAACATTTAATCTTAGGATGAAAGTTGCAATGGAATATTACTTTGGAGTAATTGATCATGATTACTGAGCACACCTGATCAGTTTAATGCCAAAGAGACCTCCGATAAAAAATAAGCATTGATTGTCATATTGGCAGGTTTAACAGCTTTTTGCAGGTCAAGAAGCAGCATGAAAATAAGTCCACTGCAACATATTGTCATATAACGGTTCGTTTGATATCTTACAAAATAGTTATTCCTCCTTTTTCATTTGTTTTCCTACGAATGTCCACCACGTGTCAATTTCCACTCGTTACATGCATACAGTCCTTTCAAAATAAACTTCCGTCTTCACAGGAAACAACAACAAAACTACTTAGTTAGGTTTAGGAATAGATTGTGGTTTGGATTAAAATAACATTGGAAGTGGCGTCACTTAAGTACGGAAGTTACGTGACAAATCAACGTTGATTTCTGGTTTCACACGGGACACAGACGCCGGTCTCCTGGGTGGAAGTCTGGTATTTTTAGACCCACCCATCCACCCCGACCTCCTCCCTATACGGTGTTTGTTGCTCTTTATTGATCCTGGTTGACAATTAGGTGGATTGCATATGAATTTATTTTGTGGGATATACATGAATTACAGTGCATTACTTTTCGTAGGTATCACTACGAACGGTGTATGAGACCAGCCTGCTCACTGCATGTATGAATAGAGTGCAAATATCTGTTGTTGGCAGGAACACAACCTTTCCTTTTTCTCACCAATATGATTTATTATTCTTGTCAAGTTTTTAGAAGATGAAGAAATCACCTCACTCCCTGGTACGCATGTAGCTGGCATTGCATCCTCTTGATGTTACAGAGTAGATAAGACATCCCTGATCTTTTGCTAAAACCCACGTTTTGTGATTTTCATATTTTAATCTTAATTGAGGGATTACAAAGTCCTCTGCGAGTTGAGAGAAAATTCCTCGGCTTCTTTGGCTTTCAGAATACAGTAGATAAGCCGAGAAAAACAACACTTGAAAGACGTGATATCATCTCTCACCAAACAGCTGTTGTCATGTCAGCAATAATAAATATAATAGAATACTAAAGCTATTTTATTTTGCTTTCATTTAGATGCATATTATTTTTGTTTTGGCAGCTTTTTTCTTCAAATGAATACATCATTGAACACTTAATACTGTACGTTAGTACAGCATACAGTACATCCATCTCATTACTTGTAAAGTTTGCTCACAGTTAGGTTTAGTTTTATAGGACTTGGTGGAATTAATAGTGATCAAATTGTGGTTTGGCAGTTTGGCATCGCCCTTTCTCTTGGATGTACATCTGAGATACTTAATCTCCTCCAATAGAGAGACAAAGAGATCTCTTTAATCTGTCCGTCTCCAATCTGTCTATCCACCCGTCCCTATAGTATGTTTCTATCTTTTCTCGCCTTCCTGCTAATCCACGCTCTCCTCCCTCCATCTATCTCTCCTCTCTGCGTCCATTCTGATGTCGTCTCTTGATCCTTTGCTGCTGACGTTTTATTAGCTCTATAAATGTCCTAAGAGCCTGCAATATCGCTTAGCTAAAGCACCAGAAGAAAAGGACGGACTAACAAGAATAAAAAAAAAAGGAAAGAGAGGCAGAGTACTAATATCGCTTAGTCCCGCGGATGACAATTCAAATAAGAAAATATATTAAAACAAAATGGCGTCAGGGACATTAAAGTGAATTAGCCAATTACAAATGACCATGTGTGCGCCACCGCTGCCTTAACCTCTCCAACAATTTTTTTTTCCCCAATAGTAACTCATCTAAATTTGTTGGACGTCTTTCGGGAACGGGGCCAGAAAAGCTTTTATATCCATAAAGGCCTATGGATCACAGAGAATTGCATTAAGCTGTCCAATTTAATTACAGTATCGACAAAACATAATAGATACTTACAGCCTTACGGAGAGCGATGGGTAGAGGAGGGGAGAGAGCAGGGAAGAGAGAGGGAGAGGAACGAAAAGTGCAGACAATGTCCATTTATAATGCTGATGCAGTGTATGTATCAACGGAGGCGTTTGAGGAATGTGTGCATGTGTGTGTGTGTCTATGTAGGTGTGTGTTTGTGTCTCTAACGAAGGATTTGCCAGGACCCATGAGAGCTTTTGAGAACGCTTAGTTTGATTTAGATGCTACTGCTCCCCGATGGCTGTTTCACTCGCAAACACACACTCTACCGTCTACACACACCCACGCACAATCATACACAATGTCACTCGTATACACACACACACCTGTCCACGCACACACACTGATAAAACTCCACACACACACTTAGTTAGATGAGTGTAATGGAGTGAGTTAGGAGAGTGGCTGTCCTGTCCCGTCCCGAGCCCGAGCTGTCATCCTCCCGTCCACCATGATCAATAGAGGGGGGCAATATTTTTATTCATAAAGCGCCCACTTAATTAAATCACAGGGAGTGGAGCGGGGGGAAGAATAGGGGAGGAGGATGGATGAGGCGGGGGGTTACAAGACGAAGCAAGGGCACCGAGTCAAAAGACTGATGAGGAATTACAAAGACTGGAAAGAGAAAGGCAAAAAGGGGGAGAAATATGGAAGGAGGACCATTCTGTGTGACCTCCATTAAAATAGTACACCAGGACACAGAGGACGAACTATATATGTTTGATGGGAAGTACTTTTTACAGCAACATTTTCCATAAAAATTACATTTATTCTTTTATGTAAAGAGCTAGCTTTCAGGGAACACTTGCAGTTTGAAAGAAACGTGCTTAACTCTGTACGAAGAATCAAGCAAAGGTATAAATGTGAAGATAGAATACCCTTGAGTCCATAGAGCATCAGCAGCTTTGAGCTCAAATCAATAACAGAACTTGGCAATGAAAAAGCTTTAAAATATCAAAAACGTCAGTCCCACACTGCAGTCCTACTGTCTGCAATGCACTGCCAGCGTGTTGGATAGTACACCCCCCCAGTTTTTTGGCACAAGTCAGCATCACTCAAGTAGAGTAACTCTGCAGCCAAGACGTGAAGGCCGTGGTTGTAATGGGAAGGTTCCAGTTTTGAATGCATGGAGCTATACTGTATGTCTGTGGCATTGCCAAAAGGCGGCATTTATAGTCGGTAAGTTTTCCCAGGATAAATGAAGGTCAGAAAAAAAAGTTGCTATAAGTTCCTTTTCAACTTGGCTAACAAAATAAGAGTTAGAGTATACAAAGACTGAAATTGAGTTATTTCCACTCAGATGCCACATTTTAACAGCAGACCTCCCAGTTTGCTGTTGCATATATATATACAGTATATACTGTATATACTGTATATATGGGAATATTACGTTCCCATACAACAAAACTGCATTGTTGAGGACTACGTTAGTTTTTGATGTATCACAAATATGTTTGTAATGATAGTGAGTGGAAGTCCGCGTAGGGAGGAGGTCGGGGTGGTGGATGGGTCGAACAAACACCGGACTTTCGCCCAGGAGAACGCTGTTCGTGCTCCGTGTGAGACTAAAAGTCAACGCTTTTTTTACTTTACCTAACAAAGTACTTTTGTTGCATTTTTTGTTTTGTTTGGTCTTAATTTACAATATTAACCACGTGTTTAAAACTGTTTAAAAGTGCGGCCGTAATCCGGGAGAAATACGTTTCCCTCTTTGTATGGGAACACATAAATATATATATATATAATCACGATTAATCGCATGATTGTCCATAGTTAATCAAGATTAATCGCAAAAATAATCGCACATTTTTTATCTACTCAAAATGTACCTTAAAGGGAGATTTGTTAAGTATATAATATACTTATCAACATGGGAGTGGGCAAATATGCTGCTTTATGCAAATGTATGTATATATCTATAATTGGAAATCAATTAACAACACAAAACAATGACAGATATTGTCCAGAAACCCTCACAGGTACTGCATTTAGCATAAAAAATATGCTCAAATCATAACATGGTAAACTGCAGCCCAACAGGCAACAACAGCTGTCAGTGTGTCAGTGTGCTGACTTGACTATGACTTGCCCCAAACTGCATGTGATTATCATAAAGTGGGCATATCTGTAAAGGGGAGACTCGTGGGTACCCATAGAACCCATTTTCATTCACATATCTTGAGGTCAGAGGTCAAGGGACCCCTTTGAAAATGGCCATGCCAGCTTTTCCTCGACAAAATTTGGAGTGTAAGTTTGGAGCGTTATTTAACCTCCTTGGCGACAAACTAGTATGACATGGATCCAATGGATTCATCAGGTTTTCTAGTTTTCATCATGTCATTTTCATTGTCCTTGTTCATGCTTACACTCAGTGTGCAGTTACCGGGTAGTAGTCCTGGAAAATCCATTCATGTATAAATGGAGTGTTGTGTTCATTGTGAGGGAAAAGTTTTAATAGCATTCGTCCCCATTTAAACTTATAACATGAATTGAACAAGTTATTCTGCTTTTACAGCTCCAAGAAAACGCAAATGTAAACTATCTGCTCTCCCAGGCGTTAAAACATCTCCATATATGTATTGTTTCTTAAAGGCCGTACTTAACAGTAAGTTCAAATGGTATAAAGGACACGTTAATAGTTCCAAAGGTTACAGATAGCACAGGATATTTAAATTACTATTACAGTACAGGCTGTAATATCTGCTGCATGACTTTGGTCTTACCCTACAGTAGAGTGCCTTAAAAAACAAGGGGAATATGAGCTAGCCAGCAGTCGATATTTATTACTCTCTTTATGGAACAATATTAAATGCAGTTACAGCCCCCAAGGGAGAGAAAAAGAGACAGACGGAGAGAGAGAAAGTGAGATAGCGGGAGGGGTGGAAAAATAAAGTGAGAGAAGAAGAAGAAGACAAGGAGAAGAGAAGTCAGAGGCCTGAGCTAACCATTGAAGGTCTCTCAGGTTTCAAAAAAGAAATTGTGCCACCCCTGTCTTCCTTCTTCATCCTTTTTCATCCTCTCCCTCAATTTTCTTCCTGCTCCTCTCCTCTCTCTTTTTCATCTCTCCCCTGGAGCCCAGCCAAGGGTCATCCCTCTTTCTTTCTTCCTCTACAGTCGCTCTTCTTTTAATAAAAGACACACACAAAGATGCATGCCGCCCGTCCGCTCTCACTTGCCTGCTGTTTCTGTCACGCAGAGACACACAGATTCTACCTGACACACGGACACACACCTTTGCCGCCCTCCTTGTCCTCTCGGTCTAACTGAGACCTCCTGTGATGCCGTCTGACACAAAGTCATATGAAATCAAACAGGCCTGTTTCCACTTCCCCCCGTTCGCAGGTTAATGGTTCAGAGTGGCTCTGGCTCTTATCTGGACCAGCCTGAGGGCGGATCCATCTAATATCTGGTGTCTACTGTTACACAAGAAAAGTGTAGGGTGACATAGCCTGGGAGAAAAGTTCATTTGGTGTGTGTGATTGAAAGAGAGAAAAATAGATGTGTGCGCATGTGTTTCTGCTTTTAAATCTGCATGTTGTGTGTTTGCATGCACAATGTGTGTGTAAAGGGTTAACGCCAGTATCCGAGGAGGCCCTGTTTAGCATTGTGTATGTTTCTGTGTGTGTGTTAAAGGGTTAACAGTAATATCTGAAGTGGCAAAGGGTGACCTGGCGACTGTTATTATTCTCCTCACATGAATAATGGAACTTAATATGGAGGAGGTGATCGCCGGGAGCACACGCACACACACAAACACACACACACCCTCACACACCAACGCGACCACCACCACCCCAACCCGAAGACGATCTCGCTGTCATCCTCAATCGCTCCAGACTTCTAGGGGCCACGGAGAGTCGGCGTGCCCAGAGAGGAGAGGCCTTGGCTGGGGGAACATTAACCGAGGGTGGGGGGTCTGTGTGGTGAAAGGGGAAGGTCTGGAAGACATTTGGTCAAAATTCAATCAATTATACAGTACTTAGGGAGCCATGACAAACATGGAATGGATAATGGAAGGCTATGTTTTCTTCTTCTGCTGCTGTTTGTTGTTCCCCCCCTTCTTCTTCTTCTTCTTCTTTTTTATGTCCTCCCTGTACCCACGAATACTAAACTTAGCTTGCTTGAACTTTTGTGAACTTTTTGCGCTGTTTGTCTTGTCTCCATGCGGTTCTTGTGATCCCCCAATTCCTCAAAAGATATGCAGTTGTTTTCGTAATCAGTATCACTATAATTTACAGAATTTTTCATCCTAATAGAACTGATGTATAATTCAAACAGCCATCCGTCTCTTTAATAGAATTTTTAAGAGATTAATTGCCTGCTGCCTCCAACGCTGTGGCAATAGAGGAGGACCAAAATGGCTAAATCCAATAATTGAAATATGGGAACAGACTGGTGTACAAACCATCCAGCTATCCAAATGAGCCGTGTGTGTGCCTGTGTGTGTGTGTGTGTGTGTGTGTGTGTGTGTGTGTGTTGTTAGTCCATCAGCGAGTGTCCTTTTCAAGGACCACAGGCCAATCTCCTGTTGGTGATAGCCTTCGCTCTACTTAAAGGTCGGCAGGTATGAGTCACAGACAGATGGGAGGAGGACGACTGTTTACATGAAAACATAAAGCAGCTCTGGATGTTGAATGTGTTCAGACACAAACAATACATTATGATAGAGTAAGGAGTTATTTTTAATATCTGCCAGAACATAAGGTCATATCAAAACGGTGCCAAATGGCAGCGACAGACATTGAATCTTAAAAGTCCCTGAAAGCCTATTTTCTCCATCAGCTTCTTTCTATGAACAATGGGGTCCTACGTGAACACATTTTTTGCCACAGTTTGAATAGTTTTGGTTATTCGACAGAACAAATTTCTGTATTTTCTGTTTTGTCTGTGCATCAGTCAGGTTTTAGCAACATTTGAATCAAAAAGTGATGACAGTTGTTGGATTGTTTGCTTTTGTTGCCAGGTCACTGTCTTGCAAATCGGTTGAAACAAATTCGTTGTTAGTATTAAACCTTTAGTAAATAAAAAAGAAGGTTCTCCCAATCTTTAACTTTAACTTAATTGTTGCACATTTAGTAATGAAGGCTTCAAGGCCTTCACTGTTGAGGAATCGCATGAAGTGACTTAAAGACGATTAGAGCTGCAACGATTAATCGATTAGTTGTCAGCTATTGAATGAATCGCCAGCTATTTTGATAATCGATTAATTGGTTTGAGTAATTTCTTAAGAAAAAAAGTAAAAAATCTCTGATTCCAGCTCCCTAAATGTGAGTATTTTCTGGTTTCTTTACTCCTCTGTGACAGTAAACTCAGTATCTTTGAGTTGTGGACAAAACAAGACGTTTGAGGATGTCATCTTGGGCTTTGAGAAACTCTGGTCGACTTTTTTCACCATTTTCTGACATTTTATAGACCAAACAACTTATCGATTAATCGTTTAAATAATCGACAGATGAATCGACAATGAAAATAATCGTTAGTTGCAGCCCTCAAGACAATTTTTGTCATGAGTACTTAAAGTCGATATTTCTGAACTTTCGCACCATGAATCAAGGCATCAACCAATCACATTGTGCAGCTCCCTAGTCTGAACCCGAGCAGCAAATGTATTACTTCTTTCAAACTTGACAAAGGCAGCACAGACCAGATCCACTCCTTCCATTCTTACCTTTCACAATAAAAGCCCTAGACATATAATATTCACAGGCGAGTATTTCAGATTTTCGTGCCATTTATCCGCCACTTCCCCGTTGCGTAAAGGCCTTAACTATAAACACATTTTAGGGATAGCAAACATCCCTTTTCTCACTCGCTAATTGAATCCTGTCGTACTCATTAAAACCAAATGTGTGATTTTCCAATGAAATGTTGACGAGGTGTCCGTCTTTTGTTTACACCTCCCAAAATGTCACCCAAAGTATTTCCATAACCCTAAAACCGCTTGCATAAATGGACGACCAGTAACCACGCGTATGATAAAATCTCAATTCAAGCCTTGTGACATATGAGTTTTATTATGGCGGCCTAAACGGTGGACTCCCGGAGCTGGTGTCAGTCACTCAGCTGGAGTCATAAAGGCAGACACACAGTCTCATAATGGCTTTTATTTGACTTGGATGGCTTTCCTTCTGTTAGAGGCAATAACAAATAAATATCATGGTGGGTAAACAAAACAATAAAAGATTTATTAGCCATGGAGCTCCTCTGAAATATGACTTTTTAATGTTTTTTTTTTTCTTTATCTTGTTCTCGTTCTGCTTTTTTTTTGTAATCATTCTCCACTCTGTTTGTCAGCAGTCCTCAGAGGGCAGGGATGTATAAAAGACATGCAAATCATAAAGATAAACAAGATAGATTTATGGATATAGTTAGACAGTTAGGTAGAGATGGAGAGATTAGATAGATAATGGAGAATGATAGAGGAAAGGAGTGCGAGAGTGATAACAGCTTTGCTTTCTATCTGTTTCCTATTTGCTCTGTCAACATCATCATGGGAGCAGCAAAGACAGAAAAAAAAGAAAGAAAGAAAACCTTTCAGAAAAGTCCCATCCCAACCCAAAATGTGTCAAAACCTTCAAAACAAAAAGTGTAAACACAAGGAATATTTTCCGGCTGTGCTGCACATTAAAATATCATAACACCATTCCTGTCCGTCAAACGTTCGCTTTTTTTTGTGCTCCTTCGTTTCCGCAATCGCTGAGCAAAATTGCACATAAAAGCACATACTTTCTTTGCCTAAAGAGTA
The DNA here is from genome assembly GCA_916701645.2 of Sebastolobus alascanus. Classification (NCBI taxonomy): domain Eukaryota; kingdom Metazoa; phylum Chordata; class Actinopteri; order Perciformes; family Sebastidae; genus Sebastolobus; species Sebastolobus alascanus. The sequence goes on along the minus strand of CAKAOJ020000253.1, from coordinate 317,290 downwards.
CACAATGCCAGGCACATACTTTTCCCATCAAGGCCCAGGGAGAAAAAAAAAAAAAGCGGGGAACGCTCATCTCTTGTCAAACAAAAGGAATGAGCCAGAAAACACAGGGCTCAAAGGGAAACGTCCAAAACGATGAAACCTTGTTAGTTTGAGGAAATTAGTTTTCTGTTTTCCGAGCACGGCTCGCCAATTAACATTCACAGCCCTAATAAAAGTTGATTGGCTCTGGAATAATGCACAACCAATTTTCCTCCTGTGTACGTGAACGCGACTGTAAATTAGGCGGCGTAAGCATATACAGTATGTATGTGAGGCTTTGTGTGTGTGTGTGATTGTCTGTCTGTGAAAATTGGCCAATAAGAGGCTGCGTTTCTTAAGTGCGTGACAGGAAAATGTTATGAATATGGTTGGTACATAATTACCTTTCTCCACAGAGAGGTTGGCTGATTTCCATGCTGTGTATACTGTGTGAGTGCGTGTGTCAAGGTCAAACAGAAAGTGGTCAGTTGTGATTATCCGAGTGTGTCTCGACTATCTAACATGCGTGGTCATGTATTTGTGTGCTGCCGCTGATTGGCTTTGTTAGCATGTGTGCTCGGTGTGTGTGTATGTGTGTCTTTAACTCAGGCCTGACTGGCAGGAGTATAGGGTGATTAGCTTGTCTGATATTTCATACCTCTCTAATTACATTGTGCTTTCTGAACCCGGTTTGCCTGCCAGGCCTTCTCCCCCAACAAACAACACTAATAGAGTTAAGGCCAGGCTGTTGTGTCATGTCAGAAATCATTTGGCTCATATCGGTATTCATTACGGAGGAAGAAAAAGGAGAAAAACAAAGTTAGCGGGGCTGTTGTATTATATGTGCTGCTTGTTCAGTGTGTGTTTAAGGACCAGTGTGTAACGTTTAGGGGGATCTATTGGCAGAAATGGAATTTAATATTAATAAGTATGTTTTCTTTAGTGTATAATCACCTGAAAATGAGAATCATTGTGTTTTCGTTACCTCAGAATGAGCCGTTTATATCTACATAGGGAGCGGGTCCTCTCTTCACGGAGTCCAACATGTTGCACCGCCATGTTTCTACAATAGCGCAGAACGGACAAACCAAACACTGTTAACTTTTCCTGCTTGAGCCGGACTTGATAACATTACTCGCTCCCGTCGCCGCCGCTCTCTCTCTCTCTCTCTTGCTTCACCACTCACTTCCCACGTACACACACACACTCTACGCACTGGCTCTGCTCCAACTGGCTCTAGAGAGGTACATTCACGTTTTCGCTCCGGCTGCAGTAGCTCTCCAGTACGCTTGGCTCACGGGAGAGGCTTCAGTGCTAGATACCACCAGATCCTACATACTGTTCCTTTAAAGAGAAAAGGAAAAACCTGAGGGGGAGAAAGACATATATGTTGCATGGTGGTGGTATTAAAATGTGTGTGTGTGTGTGTGTGTGTGTGTGTGTGTGTGTGTGTGTGTGTGTGTGTGTGTGTGTGTGTGTGTGTGTGTGTGTGATTGTTCTCGGGTTTCTCAGAAAAACCGCCAGAACAACCCTGCGCTGTTGGAGGGCTTTAGTTAGAAGAAAAAATAAACCCTTTACATTAAAAACATGCAAAACACACATTCAACACACACACACACTCTGGTCTTTTATTCCTCCTCCATCCTTGTTATTTCCCGGCCGCTGCCTCTCCATTAATCACACAAACACACACACACACACACACACACACACACACACACACACTCGCATATGCGCACACACACTCTTCAAGGCAGTAGATGGACTCATGCCAGCAGTATTTCTGATAGTTCCTTTTGTCTTTGAAACTCTTTGGACCAAATTGTTCCACTGATCATAAATGTCATATATCATCCTCTCTCTCCCTTTCTCTCCATCTCTTCCTCCTTCTGTGCCTTTGTACTGTAATCGGCTCTGTGTGTGTATATGTGTGTGTGGCGTAGATCAAATGTTTGTGGTTTTGTTTATCATTTGACTCCATATATGTTTGAGTGCTCTGAATACCTCAAATAACGTCTGGTGTGTCTCTCTTTCCCTCTCCAGAGACCTCAGCGAGAACCAGATTCAGGCGGTTCCGAGGAAAGCTTTCAGAGGAATCACAAGTGTCAAGAACCTGTAAGCGCAATCACTCCCTTCTTTTCCTCTCCCGCCTCACCCGTCTTGTTTTCCTGCACCTCTATCTTTTCCTCTCTGTTCTCTGTGTCATTGAGCCCAATTTTCTATTATCACCTCACAAAAAGAGTTGATCCCAATTGCTGCTGTAGTTTATTTAATGTTTCCTTTAAATCTCACTGACCCGCTGGTGGCTCAGTTAGCACAAACTCATCCAGTAGGCTGAATTTAGTGTATAATATGATGCCCAGGAATCTTCCTATTTAAAGGAATGGTGCAGTGTAGAATAAGATGACTTCTCCAACATTAAAGCTACAGTATGTACGGGGGGGAAACTGTATCTTAGGAACATAACTTTAACCGGTATACATGGTGTGCATATTCTAGAGCTGATCACAGAGCATTGGAGGAAATCAGTGTTATTCCAAGACATCAAATCTTATTTCTGAATCACAAATTTGGTTTAGATTAGTTTCACATGATGTGTCTGTTATGTCCATCTTCCTCCTGACTCTATTTAGCATTTTCCCACCTCCCCCCATAATCCCACTTTTCTCATCTTCTTCTTCTTTCTCCTCTCTTCCTGTCCAGAGAGGTTTTTGTCCTCACGTCAAGCACTCAATACCCCCCTGTCATTTATTCATGACGTCCTAATCACCAATAGTGTGATCGATAGGCTGCCTGATCAATGCTGCTCATCAATAACGGCTGATCAATCCGGCCTGATGCCGCACAGGAAACTACTAGACAGACTCTTGGGGGTAAACAATGTCCTCAATGTGTCAGAGTTCGATATGGGGTGAGATAGAATAGAATAGAGTAGAACTGTATGGGCCAATACAGCCGGATGATGATGAAAAAAAAGCAGATTTGCTCAACAAATCTTCTCAGTGTAAATTAAAGTTTGCTGTTGTGTTTCATCAGTCGTGACTGACGTGACAGAGGGAAGGATAGAAAAACAGAGCAGAGCATAATAACTACAAGATGCAAAAAGATAATAGCCCGTCCTTCTGGATGCTGCACAAGCTTTATTTCACTACCAGAGCTGTCGACTGACAGAAAACAAACACATAAACAATATGCTTTGGCTAAATGAGAAGAGAGGGAGATGATTGGGGATCTTCATACACAGATTGTCTTCAGCAGTGATTCCACTACAATGTGAACAAATAACACTTTTGTGAACATATGCCATGTGTGAGAAGACATTGAGTTAATAGAATAAGATAAAAAGTTCCAAAAAATGGATTTTAACTTAGAAGTAAATAAATCATCATTGCAATCACTGATGCAAAGATGGGTCATATTTGATTGCATGCCAACTGTATTTGTCATATTTATCCGCTGGACAAGTGCTGGGTGAAAATAAATCATTTATTTCATTCCATTATGCCAATGAAGATCATGTAATGTGATTGAAAGCTCCAGAACAGCTAAAAAACACAACTTGTGGTGAAATTGTTTCCTTAGCTGCAGTTCCCCCTCGACTGTTGACAGTCATGTGATATCATGAAAAGCTCCAGAACAGCTACTAAATGAACCTTGTGGTGAGATATTTTTCTCCACCACATAAATTCTATATGGCTTTATATAGCTGACAAGTGCTGCTAATTGGCATGCAACCTTGGTAGACGTGTTTGTAACTGTGATTAAGTTACTTTAGAGATTAGTTTAGTTTCCACATGTGTTATTTTGCACCCCCCCCCGTGTACATCAAGCTACTGTTTTCTCAACACAAACGTAATGACTTCAGATAGATTTATTACCAACAGAGAACTTGCTAGGAGCTCTGGGCCCAGGTTTGGGTTGGCACAGTGGCCACAACATTTCACCCCACAAGCAGAAACACAGCTTAGCTAAACTTAGCAAGCAATCCCAGAGGCAACTAGAAAAGTGCACGAGTGTGAATGAATACATACCACATTTTCCCCCCGTCTAGATGCGTTTTTCACTCGCATGTTGCATGCAACAGATACGCTCTCATTTTAATCTATGCAGTTGTCTGCTCCGGCTCCGTGCAGCTAAACTGCAGTTCACTGTGTAACGCTTCATGTTGGCTGTTTAACGCTTCCTTTGAACAGAAACTGTCAGTCTTGCTGTGTGTTTAGTTCTGTTAGCTGTTAGGTCTGTTACCCAAACACACCGTAGGACTCCCACCGGCTGCTAACAGCTAACTAGCTCTCCTCCTACCGACATAAGAAGACACACTCCGTTGTAGTCAGCACTCAGTTCAGTTTGTCATTTGCTAAGCAATAGTTATATCTCTTCAAATGCATCTTAAAGGGAGATTTTTCAAGTATTTAATACTCTTAGCAACATGGGAGTGGACAAATATGCTGTTTTATGTAAATGTCTATATATATTTATTATTCAAAATCAATTAACAACACAACACAATGACAAATATTGTCCAGAAACCCTCAAAGGTACTGCATTTAGCAAAAAAAATATGCTCAAATCATAACATGGCAAACTCAAGCCCAACAGACAATTAGTTGGTTGCGTTAAATTTAATTTGCGTTAATGCGTTAACTTTGACAGCCCTAATATACATACATGCAATATACTGTATACATGCAATTGTCTGTGAATCAAGAGAGAAACGATTCATAATCCGTAGGTGGAAACAAGAGTCCAAACTGAAGCAGTTGTTGATCACTTGCGGCCCCTACCAGCCGGTTAAGAGTTGATAGGAGTCAGCAGTCAATAACGGTAAAAAACTGTCAATAAAATATTGAAGTCGTTTTCAAAAAAATGTGAATCACTGCAATCACGAGAGGTCCTTGTGCATACAGTCATAAATGAGCACAGAAATATTTGTCACACACGACCGAATACACAATCTCCTCGCAGTGATAATTACATCAAGCACTTGAATTTATTTCCAGTACATCCGTATCACCTTAAAATATTAACTTATGTGTCCTTGAAATGTGAGGATTTATGTGTTTCCAGCACTTTTTCATTGGGCAATCTGTGAATTGATTAATATGCGTCTTGCTACAGATCAGTAATTCAGAGTAAGGCGACAGGCAAATGTGCTCTTCTGCTTAGTTCCCTCTCCCAAGTGTGATGTAAGTTCAATATGGCCGCCAAAGTCCACAGGAGATTATTACTCTTAAATTAAATGGACCTGAAAGTGCCTGTACTCTGTACAGTGTGTGTGTGTGTGTGTGTGTGTGTCAGCTCTCATGGCTGGGCTCCAACCCTTTGAGTTCAGTTTGGCCTCTGATCATCTGATCCACTCTCCCATCGGACACAATCCAAACTAAACGCTGTGCACCACCTCGATTCTTTGACCTCAGACTCACTCAGGTATTTCAAAGCTATTTGAAGTTCCGTGCCAGAAACCTGCAGAGCAAATCACATCTTAGCTGCAATGTTGCAGCACCTTGCATATCTTTAACCTGCATTCAGGGTAGGTTTGCTGAGCATGCAAGCTCTTTATCGGTAATTCCCTGCGTCACATTCATACATTGACACACATTTACACCTGAGAGCTGCCCAGTATAACCACAGTCTCCTACGGCCGTCCCACTGAGCTGCTCCAATGTACAGCAGGTGAAATTCAGTATGGGTTTCCAGACTTTGCACATTGGATATACTCCACTCCCTGTCTTTACAGGCCCTTTTTACAATAGAATAGAATTCCTTTGTTTTCATTGCACAACGAGAAACATTTTTATTATCACGTTTGAGTTCATTTAAACTGGTTTGGAAATGTTTCATCAACCCAAGGGCCGATACGTTTTCTCAAACCACGTAGAAACCGCGTAATCCACTTAAGGAGATAATCATCAATTTAAACTAAAACAACATTTTTCACTTGACCAAAGCTTGCAATACCTCAAGAACCGAGAAGTTACTGGCAGACACTTGACGTTGTATCACTCTGTTCTAACACGGCTCTTCACTTCCTGCCAATGCTATAAAGCAACGTCAATCAAATTTGACGGTAAAATTGTCTCTACCCCCGTTAAAATGTTTTGCACTGAATTGCTTTGACCTACAGAAGTGACTCATTTTACTTTTACTTTTTCTGCCAAAATCAGGAGTGACTCAGGCTTAATAAGATCATTCATTTCTTCCTCATCTGCTTTTGACGTTTTACAGCGCCTCCACATCCTCTTTCTCCTCATCCTTTCTTCCTCCCTCCATGTTTGCCTTTCCCCTCAGATTGCATCCCTTTCCCTTTCCTCCTCTCTCTATCTTCCATCGCTTCCTGCTCATCACATCGTCATTCCTCTTGTTTCTCTTATCCCATCATCTGTCAATCTTTTGTCTTTCCTCCCCCTTTCTTTCCTTTTATTCTGCTCTCCATCCATTCCTCCCTCCTTCCTCACCATCCCTCCATTCTCAGCTCTAACTAGCCACCTCCCTTCACTTCTCTCTCCCACTTTTTCCTCCCTGTTTCCCTCTTCTTCCCTTCCCACCCCCCTCCATCCCTCCATCCCTCCCTCCATTAGACAAGGTGACTCCTGCAGTAAAAGGCTCCAACCCTCCATTATGCCACAGAGTAAAAAAACCTTCATGACATTCTGTCCCTGGTGGACACAGCATTGATTTTCTCGTATGTCTCTCCCCCCCTCTCACTTTATCTCTCTCCCTCCTCGCTCTCACTTTCTCCTCTGTCTCTCTCTCTCTCTCTCTCTACGTCTATGTCTCTCGCCCTTTCTGTCTCACTCACTCTGTTTCTCAGAGGGTATGGTCTCTATCTCTCTCTCTCGGTTGTTCCCTTTTATGCTGCCCGGTGGCTAGCATAGTATCCATTTATTGCACTTCTTTCACACACACACACACACACACACACACACACACACACACACACGGACCCTGTCGACCCCGCTATCAGATTGACTGCTTTGCTGAAACTGCCAAGAACCTGGCAAATACGATTACTGTGGTCCTCTGCTAACCTAAGGAGACAGGTATATGCCATACATCTGTGTGGAGGTGTTTGTGTGTGTACATGTGTGCGCCTCTATACATTGTGCTGACTGCTGGATCTGTCATCCCCCTAAACTCAACCTGTCAGTCAAACTGCACATGATAAAGGTAAATGTAGAGTTAGAAAACACCGTGCCAAAATTCCTCTCTGTGTTTTATGTTTTATTTCTGCCGTACGTCATATTCTGGATGCTTATCTATCGTATCTAATCTTATCTAATCCGATTTTCTATGATCTAATCTTGTCTCGTCTTGTCTGGTCTTGTCTTGCCTTGCCAGAAAAGTCATCATGTTAACCACACCAGTGAATGTCCAACAACGACGTTCTTTTGGCATCTAACACATCTGCTTTCCTTGCTGCTGCTGAGCTCATAACAAAGTCATGCAGCAGGGAAAAGCGTCTGATTCCTTCTGAAAAACAAGACGCCATAGAATCGCACATTTTTTCCAAGTAATCTGTGTCGAGTGTGATCACTGGTGGCAAGTCTCTAACCTTCTCCGGCAGCTGGATTCTCGCGATGTCACAAGATTATGCGTGAATCGTGGGATCACATCTCACACGAAAATCCATCTCGTCAGGCTTCAAGTCAACTTAAACTTTAATGGTATAATATGCGAGAATTAACAAAAAAATGTATAGACTGATACAAAAATAATCCCTCTCAATCATCACTTATGCCCAACTAGAAGTATGTGGTGGTGTTGGCTTCTGCAGAGATCCTGCAGCCCTCTGCCTGTATTTTTTCTTTTCCTCTTATTTTGCTTTACTCTGGACGCTTCTGGGCGTCTGTAAACCGCCTTTGAGCCCCACGTGGGGTTTTAACCCTCAGCCAATAACAGCGCGCAGAGTGTGCAGGTGGTCAAATACCGCCTCTGTGTCACGCCCCTCGGCTTCTGAGACCGAGGCACAAGCATTAGGCTATACGTCGATGGGCACAAGTCCCCTTTTAGATGCTTTGCGGCCGTATTTGACAGATGACAACAGGTTTGTTACACCGCTGTGAGTTCCCCTGTTCCTCTGTCTCTCCTGGCTGTGTGCAGTGGCTATTGTTGGCTGTTGTTCGCTGCTATCGGTGTGTCAGTTTGACCAAGGCACACACACCAGGCAGAGATGACAGTCTGCCTTTTGGCTTCATTCATTCAAAATCCGGCAACTCGGCACCTTCCCGCAGGGTTGTACGGAGGTGTGCAGAGTTAGCTGTGTGTTTCTTTGTGTTTTAGAACGTAACCGCTATGAAACAATCAAAAAATAACGTTTTATTACTCTGATTAGCTGTTTTGTTCTCACTAATGCCGCTCTCCGTTCACTCCATAGCTCACTCGACCATCGCTTCTCTCGCTCTCCCTCTCCTGGCTCATTAAACTGAGGAGGAATGGCCAACTTTGAATGAGTTTACAAACACCAACCGATAACTGTTACATATTTTACCTTTAAAAAAGTGTCTGTGGCCGGAAAGCCAGACGAAAGGCCAGTCAGCGTGCTTTGAGGAGCTATTGGCATGCGGGCGTTGCTTAGGCGTGTGTGAGGCGACACGGAGTGGCGACTGTTGAAACAACAATGGCGGCTCCTGAAGAGGTTAGCGTAGATGCTGCAATAGCATCAGTTATATCAGAACTGGAGAGTATTTCTTCATTGAAAGAAGAGCAAAGAACGGTACTGAAGGCTTTTTCTCGACTGAAAAGATGTTTCGCTCTTCTCCTGAGTCCGACTGGACTTTTTTTGAAAGTGGCTGCCCTTTTCCAAACAGTTTCCAATGACGGCTTCTCAGATCAGAAACCATCTGGCGGGTCAGGTTAGCAAGTTGCCTCTGCACACAAGAAGTGATAAATCAAAAATGAAACACAAGTAAACAGTGTTAAGCGAGCTCTCCATCCATAGAAAACTGACTGACCCTTTGCACCACCACCTCCGCCACAAGACTAAAAGATGAATAAATTTCAGTGTGTGGTGTGGGCTGCGTGCTGAAGAGAAATGATTTCTGAGGATTTAAATGATCCCTTTTAAAGCCTATTTGAGCCACCAAAGTTAAGCCACTGTACCTACTGCATATGTTGTAAAACCTATTGCTTGACCTACACTATGTCTCTGTGACCAACAACCTCTGGCACTCCAGCTAACAAGCTACATGAACTGGATCCTGCCTGCTTTGTTCATTCTGAGGGTCAAAGATAGAAAAACATCTTTAAAACATGTTCTATCTAAAAGAGACATTCTCACAGCCGAGCAATTATAGCAAGATTTTATATGCATAATGTTCAAGAATAACATTTACCCCCTTGTGCGTTTTCTCAAGGACACTGGTGAGTTCACTCAGATAAAATAAAAAAAATCCAATAACTCAAAACGTTGTTTCACGTGTTACAGAGACCTCGCTTAAATGGGTGATGTCACAACTCATTCAATTCCCTCAGGGAGCAATCTGAGGCAAGCTGGTTTGCAAACATAAGAAGATAAAATTATGACAAACTATTAATTCACACAGTGAGAAAACACTAAATATATTCACATAAAGATAAAAATCAAATAACAGCAAAGAGTAGAAGCAATCATTAAAACAGTTAACTATGCAGGTGGTAATGTTGAACATGTCATGACATCCCTCCTCTTCCTTGAACTGTTAGCATAGAGAGTCATAAACTAACACACAATAGGCTAGGTTAAAATGTCAAACATTTACTGACTTATTTGGATGGTGTCCAACACATTTTCATTGCCATTCTGTTGTTAGCTTTGGTCCAAGTTTACTTCCTGTCAGCTACAGCATTAACAAACATTACAAAAGGAAATACAGCGGGGCCCATTTAGAATGTCAATGTTGTCAAGTTTGAAATGGTCTATACTTTCATACAGGAAAGCAACATACTTTTCTGAGTGATGAGTGAGAACAACCTCAACCAGCGTGATGCAGTAAACCCCAGTCAACTTTTATCCCAAACACAGACTGTATATGAGAAGTGGATGTAGTCACCGTGACGTCAGCCATTGGTTTGTAGACTGCAGTTTTGAAGCTTCGAGTTCGACATTTTGTCCGTCGCCATGTTACCAAGTACAACCGAACGCTGAATAAGACATTTTAAGGCGACCAAAATGTTATGATTAACTTTCATGAGCTGAAAACAAACTGTGAAAGGGTAAAAGTTATAAGACGAAAACACTGACAACTCCCAGACCGGACAACGCCGTGGTAGCGACCTGTCAGTCACAAGGTAAATGGATAAATGGACTTGCATTTTATATAGCGCAAACACTGATGGCAGATGCTGCTAAGGTGCCAACTTTGCCCATCAGGATGTAATCTAAATACTCATTCACACACCGATGGCTATGCCTTCGGGAGCAATTTGGGGTTAAGTGTCTTGCTCAAGGACACATCGACATGTGACCCGGAGTTGCCGGGGATCGAACCACCGACCTTTCGTTTGGTGGACGACCTGCTCTACCCTCTGAGCCACAGCCGCCCAGGTAGCCACGCCCTAAAGCATCCCCTGATTTATGGTCTACTTGACTCTAAATAGGACGATAATTTACTAAATGAACATCATGCTGTATTGAAGAAGACTTGAAACTAGCGATTGAGACCATTAACTCATGTTTACAATGTTTACTGAGGTAATAAATCAAGGGAGAAGTAGGCTCATTTTCTCATAGACTTCTATACAATCAGACTTCTTTTTGCAACCAGAGGAGTCGCCCCCTGCTGGACACTAGAAAGAAAGCAAGTTTAAGGCACTTCAGAACCGGAGGATGCCCACTGATCCCAAACAACAAAAGTAGAATAATCTTCAAAAACTTTTTTTTATCTGACATGCAGATATATTTGCTGCATAATAGCTATGCATAGCTATCTAAATCTACTTTCTTGAAACCTATGTAAAGGTTATACTCATAATATTCAGTAGCTACTTTCTATTTACAGTGAGGAGAGACAGATAAATGTGATCAACCACAGACACTGTTTTGTGTACACTTTACAGTCACGCTTAAATCACAACATATGGGAGTCAGTCATTCTGGGAGGCATATAGCTGCAGTTGGCTTACAGAGACGCATGGACGCATCAGATAAGATAGAGCTGTTTCATATGCCCTCACATTACACCTCAGTGGCCACAGAGACACGCTTTTTTATCTGCTGCAGCCATCACGTCCTCATATTCTACCTTGTTTTCCATCTGCCTGCCTTCTCGCTCTCTTGCCCACTTTTTTTTTATTGTGATAAAATGTAATTCATTTTCCCCCACTGGGTCCACCCATGCTCAGCATCTACACACCCCATAGCACCTTCAGGTGGTTTGGAAGAATGTATTTGGAGAATGTAATGTGTAATTTCTTCCAACAATACAACCTTACAGCATGTCAGTGTAAGAAGAACTAAAAAAGAACCAACCCCATGGCTTTACTTCTTTACCTTTCTCCTTCCTGTCATCCTCTCCCTTTCTCTTCTCCCTCGTAAAACGCCTCCACACTTCACGCTTCCCTACCCACAATGCAGTGCAGGATGGCCGTTTGTTTGAATTATGACTACAGCGCCTTAGAGAGAGGTGAGAACATTGTGTCGGCTGTGCACGCGCGCACACACACACACGTTTCTTACCTGCACTGTTGTGTGTCTCTGTCATTGCAGATGTTTGCCTTCAGTTGTTTTTATGTTTACCACAATTCCAACAATGGGCAGCTAGAGCCAGACATATATCTAGCAAGTGTTTGTTGAAAATATAGAAAAAAAAGATGAATAATGGCCGTCCTTTAGAGAGCAGGACATCTTTAAATGAAGGTGACACCAGGAGGGATAACGCACACACTTCACAGCGTCATTTCTTCTCCGATCAGACATTCAAAGCGCTGCACCAATATGCAGAAAGTGGCGAGGAAGAGCAATGAAGACATGATCGCCTGCTTCCTGAAATTATTTACTCAGATTCCCATCATTCTTTGCCCCCCTACGCACTTCCTTAAATGGCAGGATGTGGCTAATTCATTAAAGGTCATGACCAACCGAGACAGGAGGGAGAAAATGTCAATAGCTTTGTCTAAATTGTAACTTATTTAGCCAGACAGGATTCCCCTAACAGTCACATTTTTCATCACAGTGATAGGATTTAGTTTTGACGTAGAATGTACTTAAACTCATTCACACAATCGTCAAAGTGTAGTGGTTAGTTTCAGCCAGAGACAGAGACACTTCTATTCTTTCGCATAGAGCGTAAAATTAGATTTTCGCAGGGTTGCCTTTATTTGACTTGAACTTCAACATCAGACAAATGTTTCCATCTCTTCTCACTGTTTATTTAACAGAGTTATAAAATTCCTAAATCCACTTCAAGCAAATGTACGTTTATATTCAATTTGTCTAATTCGATATGCAAAAAAAAAGACTTGGATCGAAAGCCACTTGGTGTCCTCGGCTGCATGTATCTCGGTGAGCGGTGGCCTTCTAATTATAAAACATGCACATGGCTTCCTGTACCCTTGAACATCACTAAAAGCAGAGGAATCATTTGCAAGTCCAAGCCCAGTATTGTGCAAATCCTCATTTACTGCATGAAGGCTACATACAGTATGTCCATCCATCCTGCATTGGCTGCATTCCCAACACATCCATCCTTAATCCACTTACATCTACCGCTCATCCTTCAACCCTCCTGTGTTCTTCTGTCTTTTACTTTTTTCTCATTTCTTTACTTTTTGGCTTTTCAATCTCCAACATCCCTCTCCTCTTCTACTCGTTTGGTCCAGACCGCCATCTCTCAATGTTTTGTTGCATGTCTCCTTTCTGCCTTCCTTCCTTCCTTTGTACCTTTGAATCCTTTCACCAATTCTGCTGACTCCTTTCTACCCATTCTCATACCATACTTTTCTTCCCTCTTTAACCCATGAACCCCGGTGACATTTTTGTTTACTCACCTTCTCATTGCTCATCTTTCTTGGTATGTGTCTATCTAAATGTGCGCTCTGACTAGCAGTTACAACAAGAGACAAAGCAATACAGTACTGTATGTTCATTTGATAGACAAACAATGACAGAGAGTGGGGGACTTAGAAATGTGAGAAGACTCAAAGTTTATGCAAAAGTGCATCGGCTTTGAATATTTTAAGGGAAGTTTTGGTCACCAAATGTTCTTCGAGACTATCCTCCCGAGAAGCCCTCTAGCAGCCATAGTATTTATGACAGGGGTAAAGGAAGTAGTGAGATGACGTTGTTGTAGGGCAGTGGTTCTCAAACTTTTTCTGTCATTCCCCCTTTGGAGGAAGAAATATTTTCACGCCCAAACTACTTGGTGCAGCCCTACTTCCTCATATTCTATTTTGATTACCTTCAGATGAGCACGTTGTCTTGTTCGTCTCCGAGGCATCGTCTGTTTTTCTTTTTGTCCTTGTCAAATAAGATAAGATATTCCTTTATTAGTCCCACAGTGGGGAAATTTGCAAAAACTCTTTTCCCATACCGGGAGTGGAACCCGGGCCGCCTGGGTGAAAACCAGGAATCCTTACCGCTAGACCATATGGGAATGATGCAATGTGTCAATATCTAGCGATTCGTTAAACCTACAGACTACCCGTCTGAATGAACACCATTGCTACCATGGAAAGAGACGGTTTGTTAACTGTTCGGCTGTGAAAAAGATTCCAACGTCAAAACATTAATTGCGCATCACATTTTCCCCCGGGCGTTCGTGCCCCCCCTGTCATGCGTCCCACAGTTTGAGAACCACTGTTGTAGAGCGACCAAGTCCACGAAGGGAAGAGGTCAGGGTGGATGTATGGTTCAACAGAGACTGCTGTTCGTTTCTTGTTTCAAACCGTCAGTGAACTTTGGTTTATTTTAATTATGACCGTGATCATCCCCTAACCATAACCAAGTATTTGTTATTGTAACCATGACGATGAAGTAGTCATTTTAACCCAAACCATGATTTTTTCCGTAAATCTTACCAAGTCATTTGTGTGCCTTAACCTCACTGTCACATCATAAGATGTATTCGTTTTCCAACAATGATCAGTGATGGTTTTTGGTCCCCCTTCTATGTGTCATTCTGGAGTCATTGTCATTGTAGTTTAATTTGAAGGACTTGTGTTTTTCAGCTGTCAAATGTCTTTTGAGTTTTGTCCTATTATTGTTATATAGTCTATAGTCTTAGCAGAAGAAAAAGTTCCACTTCAGACCAATAACATTCATAGATATAGCCCAAATTGATGTAACTATACATTTACCAGCAGTTTAAATCTCCAACAATTGGATCCTATATACATCCCACACTATAGAAAGTGATGACAGAGCTGTGCAGCAATTTGGCAACTCACAGCAAGAAACTCCTTATCGAACGCATTTTTTTTCTCGTAAGATTGAAGTTAGATTTGCTTCTGTCTTTTATGTTGAGCATATAAATCTGAAAGAGGCTCGCAGGCATTTTGGAAAGTAGTTATTTCTGTTGTCGTTTACCTGACAATGGCCGCATTTGACCAAAACATACAAAATGATCTATCGAAGTAGTGTTGAGATAAAAGGAGCCACAGCACATCACTGTTTATTCAGTGTTTCCAATATGTCTCCCTCACTACTCATTCTGCAATGTCTTTATCAACAAAAATGTTCTGTGTCACGCAAATGGGAAAACCATTTTTTGTAATTTCCAGTCAAACATTTGTGCTGTTTACATTAATTTCCAGATTTGTTGAAGCATTATTTGTTGATATGGATTGGATGGGAACCCAGCTAGTGTATCCTCCTTCCCTCCCTCGGTCCTTTCATTAATTACTCAGTCAGTAGTGGTTGCTCACTGATGGATTCATGGAGTGGCAGGGCTGCTGTGTGTGTGTGTGTGTGTGTGTGTGTGTGTGTGCTCCAGATGGTAGCAGAGGGAAGCATTGAATCAGTCTGCCAATAGGCCTTATGATAGACATGATTAAACACACTAACTAATTATATGGAAGGAAATTAAATTCTGGCCCCCGGTTCTATCCCCTGTAACAAACATCCACATACAAGCACAAACACACAAGGACTATGAATGCAACACGGTGGTACAAATATGGAGAGCACACACACACTCACTCAGACACACAAAGTACACCCTCATCCCAGATTGATACCAATCATGTCACTGCTAATCAGGGTGCTTGGTGAACAAAGCTGTCAGAGGAATCCAATCATATCACAGATGATGGGATCGTTTACTGTGGATGAGGACAGAAGATGAAGTACATGGCCGCCAATATGAATCTGCCAGTTATTCTCAATTGTAGGAAAATTACCGATGTGAGGAGCACGGTGACAATAGGTTCTCAGATTTATCAAAACACCATCCTGTAGAGTTATGTACAGTTTAAGAGTTGAAGACATCTCACAACTTGTCTGGCAGTCCTTGTCAGCTCTGCAGAGTGGTGGGAATCCCCCAGACTCCCATCAAGAAGTCATGAGTGTCAGTGGTGACATGGAGAGACAATGGAGTCAAATGAATACAGATGTGGAGGTTGTCAACTTACATTTTTTCAGTCCAGTGGGTGTCTTTATTCTTGGACAACTAAACAACGACCCAAATAATTACAAAAATTATACCAGTGGGCAACCTCCGGGTCTGAAAAGTGAAGCCAGTGCTGAAGTGCCTTAAACTTGTATTCTTTCTAACAGCCAGCAGGGGGCGACTCCTCTGGTTGCAAAAAGAAATCTGATTATAGAAAAAGTATAGAAGTCTATGAGAAAATGAGCCTACTTCTCAGTTGATTTATTACCTCAGTAAATATTGTAAACATGAGTTTATGGTCTCAATCGCTAGTTTCAAGTCTTCTTCAATACAGTATGATGTTCATTTAGTAAATTATGGTCCCATTTAGAGTCAAATAGACCATAAAGCAGGGTATGCTTTAGGGTGTGGCTACCTTGTGATTGACAGGTCGCTACCACAACGTTGTCCGGTCTGGGAGTTTTTTGTGTTTCACAGTGTGTTTTCAGTTCATGAAAGTTAATTATAAGACATTGGTCGCCTAAATATGCGTCTCATGTCACTTCTGGCTGCAAAAAACAAGATGGCGACGACCAAAATGCGGAAGTCGAGGCTTCAAAACCGTAGTCCACAAACCAATGGGTGACATCACGGTGACTACCTCCACTGCTTATATATAGTGAATGATACATATGAGCAATTTTCCACCTTTACAGTTAAGGTTTGGTATATGCTTTACACTAGTCCACCACCCAGACCTCCACAGCCTTACTTTCTGCCTAGCAACATAAAGAACACACTAACTTTCCGCATTGGCACTGAACGTCAGCATTAGACATTTTGAGGAGCAGAACTGTCCAATATGAACGTGACTACAAGATACAGGGCTGTACGTGGATGAACGAAATAACACAGATGAATCAAATGAGACAAAACTTAAAAGACCTCTTTGTTTTCTAGAGTAGCACAGCCTCATCTCCATACTTCATATTCAATGTCATACTGAAAACATAATGGCTTTGATAACTACAGTCAACTTTGCTAGTGCCATGCGTCTCCATATGGCTGCTCAGGCTGTGAGCCAGTTTGCCTTCCTGAAAAAAAATCATGCCTTTTAATTACATAAAACACAAACATGGCATAGCCATATGTTGTTATGATCCCCAGACTCACTATATTTTAGAGTCCAGTCATTTAACAGATGCTCACACTCACAGCTCCTCTTCAACAAGTAGCTAAAAAAAATAATCTTAGATTCAAAACATGGCTTTTAACGAGAGCACACAACCCTATTAGGTTACTCTTTTATACAGAACACTCCACATCAATGACCCAAGCCATCTTTACAAATCGTGCTCAATTAATCAAGTGCGGCGTGGCGAGGCCGTAAACAAGTTATCTCTAAATCACCCCTAAAATATAATTGCATTGCATCAAAGCAGATCAAAACATCTCATCAGTCTCTGGAAGCCTTTGGAGGGCCGAAAATAATTATGTGGCGGACCAAACCGCCAAACCTGGCCTGTGGGCGCAGAGTTGTTTGGTATTTGAGTCCAAGCTGAACTCATGCCAACCGTTAACCACCAGCAGCTGGTCAATATCAGGTAAAAATACATGAAGAGTGTTCTCGCTGTGCTGCACCGCTAACTGCTTTCTGTGACCTTGTTGTGCACTGCAAATGTCAAAATAAAAGTACACTGATCAAATATAGAATTACAGTATTGACTTTGTATAGCAACTTTTCCAAGTTTTGTGTGTAAATATAATTAAAGTAGGGCTGTCAAAGTTAACGTGGTAATAATGGGTTAACGCAAATTTGTTTTAACGGCACTAATTTCTTTGACGCATTAACGCTACTTTCGATTTTTAAGTTTGTAGCAGTTTTAAAGCTACAGATTGAAGATACTGGCATCATATGAAACTAGAAAAAAAGGAATCCATTGGTACCAATCATGTCATACTAGCTTGTCGCGAAGTTAGGCTAAATAACGCTCCAACTTACGCTAAATTTTGGTGAGGAAAAACTGGCATGGCCATTTCCAAAGAGGTCCCTTGACCTCTGACCTAAAGATATGTGAATGAAAATGGGTTCTATGGGTACCAACGAGTCTCCCCTTTACAGACACGCCCACTTTATGATAATCACATGCAGTTTGGGGCAAGTCATAGTCAAGTCAGCAAACTGACACACTGACAGCTGTTGTTTTACCATGTTATGATTTGAGAATATTTTTATGCTAAATGCAGTACCTGTGAGGGTTTATGGACAATATTTGTCATTGTTTTGTGTTGGTAATTGATTTCCAATGATAAATATATACATAAACAATCATAAAGCAGCATATTTGCCCACTCCTATGTTGATAAGAGTATTAAATACTTGAAAAATCTCTCTTTAAAGTACATTTTGAACAGATAAAAAATGTCTGTGGGTACAGAGTTGTTTGGTATTTCCTGTCTTGGGTCCAAACTGAATTCATGCCAACCATTAACCACCAGCAGCTGGTCAATATCAGGTATAAATACATGAAATCTCGCTGTGCTGCACCGCAAACTGCTTCCTATGACCTTGTTGTGCAAAGTTCAAAATAAGAGAACACTGATCAAAGATAGAATTAGAGTATTGACTTTGTATAGCAACTTTTCCAAGTTTTAAATAATAATAAGTTTGGTTTGGATTGCAAACACTTGTTATAGTGCTAGTTGGAGGAGATACTTTTTCTGTGATAAGAAAATGATTCTCAATGTACAGTAAACTTTTTAATGTATATTCATCTTGTCTGAAGTCACTGCAATAGAGCCTTTCTTTAACCAGCTGCTTTTTGAAATGCAGCTACTTATTGAGGTGCACTTGTGGTGTGCCATAGTAAGTACATTTCTCAGATACTCTTGAGGACTTCTTCTTGCACTCTCAACACAAACATGCACATATAAAAACAAACCGAAGAATGTGTCGCTCCAGAAGCCCTGATGTAATTTCCGTCGCCCTGCAGACGCAAACCAGCTCCTGTTTTGGGAAGCACCTTCCTCTGGGTTAAAAGCTGACACCGCTGATATAACAGGTGCTGCCTGCAGTGTACTGAGCACACACCGGGGTTTATGTAGAGAAGAAGAAAAGGAGATTTAAAAGGTTGATAAAAGAAAACAGGGAGGGGAAATGGATTAGCAATGGATAGATGGAGTGTGAGGAGAGAAAAGGTGAAGGGGAATTAGAGATGAGAGGAGACGAGAGGGCACTAGAGGGAGAAAAAAAAATGGATTATGAATGGAGAGAGGAAGAGAACATGAAAAATGGAGAAGATGGATGCTCGGGAACGACGGGAGAAAAAAGAAAAGGAGAGGAGAGAAGTCAAAGACAGAAAAGGATTAGGGATGGAGGGATCTAGTGGAAGAGAGATGAGATGGGGACAAGGAGGAGAAGATTAAGGTGGAGTGATACGCTTTTATCTTCTAGTGTCTGGAGAGCAGACACTAATGTGTGTGTGTGTCCGTGAGGTATTAGTGTGTTCTGGACCTTTATGATTTTGTGTGTTTCTTAAAGTGTGTGTGAGTGTTTGAATGTTTTTCTACTTGTGTTTAGTAACCTCTTTGTGTCCATGTGTGCGTCCACATGTTTGAGTGTGTGTGTAACAGTCTAAATGTTGCTTTTCTTTCCCGGTTGAGTTAAAAAAAAAAAAAAAACAAGAGAAAGAAAAACGAAGAAGAAGATACTTCTAAATGTCTGCCCTTTATATCTGCAATCCATCCATCTGCTCCTCCGCAGAAGAAGAAGAGAGGGGGAGGAGAGACAGAGGGATGGATGGATGGGAGGAAAAGAAGGAAAGAAAGGAGGGAGGGAGGAGTGGAGGTTTCGGGGTTGTTGGGTTCATGGATGGAGGGATGAACGGTGGCGGAGAGAGGGGTTGGATACCTCGAGCCGAGCAAATTAAAGTAAAAGCAAAGGATGGATGACAGTGGGGTGCAGGGTGCATGTGGGAGCCCGGTGAACGAGGCGTCGAGCCAGCCAGGGAGAGAAGAAGAGTAGGGCGGTAGAGAGAGAGAGAGAGAAAGAGAGGAAGGAAGGAGAACGGGAACGAGAGGCAGAGTCGTGACTGTAGGTTGATTTACGGAGGCTTTCCTTTTAATGAAATTGTTTCAGTGACAGAGCCGGTAAAAGGCCCTTAATGGATTGGCTGGCCTAATGTAATGAAATTACTCCCTCTTTCACTACAGAGAGAGGGGAAAAAAGAATAAAAGAGGACATGGGGAGGAGGAGGAGGAGGAGGAAGAGGAGGAGGAGGAGGAGGAGGAGGATGGGAGAGGAGAAAATGCAATTAATATTTACAGAACAGACAAGCAGGGTGGGCTTTAGTAGCTACGGCTCGCTCGCTCTCTTCTTCACCGTGTCTACCTCTCTCGCCCCTCTCTCTCCCGGTGGCCAGTGTGCACTGGGCGTGCAGCAGGGGAGGGAGGTGATAGGCTGACGCCAGGCAGGCCACTTCAGCGCACCGGTCTCCTCTCTCGAGCTGTCCTTTTCCTCTCCTGCTCTCCTCAGGGCTGGCCATATCAGCACTGAGGTGAGACCTTAGCTTAGTGTGCTATCGTCTGGACTGGGCATCCCTAGAGTGTGTGTGTGTGTGTGTGTGTGTGTGTGTGTGTGTGTGTGTGGGAGAGAGTTAACACCGGTGTCTCCTACCTGCTACCTTAAGCCCACTTACTGGGGTATCACCTCTCACACACACACACCCACACACACACTCATTCACGCAACCCGTCTTTTGTTAGTCCCTCCCCCAGCTGAGCGGACCTTGCAGACTTGCGCCTGACTCTCTCTCATCTCTCTCTCATCTGTGTGTGTGTGTGTGTGTGTGTGTGTGTTTGTCTGTGTGTGTGTTTGTGTGCTCGGTGTAGGCAACTGGACAGCAACCACATCAGCTGCATCGAAGATGGAGCTTTCCGAGCGCTGCGCGATCTGGAGATTCTGTAAGTAGAGAAAAAAAAACCCCGGTCCTCTCACTCTGGCTCCTCCGACTCTCTTCTTCTCCTCCTCTCATCCCGTCTTCTCCTCTCTCCCCCTTTTTTCATGTGTTGTCTGTGCAGCAGGGATCCATCCTGCGCTCGCCTCCTCTCGTTATCTGCTTTGTTTTCTGTCTTATTCTTCATCCTTTCATGCTTCTTTTCTTTTCCTTGTCATGTCTTCCTCTCCTCTCTTACTTGCTTTTTTCTTTCCCCCTTCATCTACTTTGCTGTCTCATCCTATTATCTGTCTCTTATACACATCTTTAATCTAAGAAAAGCTTCAACTTAAACATGCTTTTGTTGAGAAAATGTAGCTTCTTTACATGTTTCTGTGTGAATGATCTATTATGTATGTGTGTGTGTGTGAGCTGAAGTGCATCTAAGTGCTTGTGTGCGCTGCTCGCGAGGATGAAGCGCAGCGTACCTGTTCATTCACCAGCAAATGTGTTGTCCTTGACTTACAATGCGCACACACATACACACACACACACACACACACACACACACACACACACACAAAGAGTGAGGAAAATAGTGCATCTGCCACCTGCTGTGGTTTGTGCTTCCTCTGCACCATGCGTGCATGTGGGTGATTCCCTCTGCATACGAGAATGGGAATACGTTGATGCGTATTTGCTTCCAGCTGTGTGTCTGTATGTGTGTGAGTGTGTGCGTCTGATCTGTCCACATTTTTAGAGCTGCTCATTTGTCACTATGCTCAGAGGTGTGACTGGCGACTGTGCGAGGTTGTGTCGGGAAAGCTGTCTACTTTCTCCACACTTGTGTGTGCGGGCGCGCGTCGTTTCACACGGATATGTGTGTGTGTGAGTGTTTCCATGGCGTGCTTTTTGCTCTGACACAGAAGAAGCAGATGCTGTGCTTCGTTGTGGGTTGTGCATCTGAACCAAGTCTTTCAGTTAATTTCAGTCAGAGCATACATTTCCCATATGTGTGTGCTAAGATATATAAGGTCACATTGTCTAGCTGGAGCTGGTAAAAGTTAACAAATAGGGATCTTTTCTTTGGTTGGCACTAGTGTTGGTTCATTTGTCTGCAGGGTTGTTGGCAATGCGTTCATATTCTGCTGTGTGGTGCTGAGAGGTGAAAAGATTAGTGGTACTGTTGCTGAATATGTTTATTAGAGGGTAAAACTGTATAGCAAATAAGGCAGAGACACAGTGAAAGATAGAGGAGCACATATAGACAAAGAAAGACAAAGATAGGAGAAAAAAGAGGAGAGGACAAGATGATTGGAAAGAAGAAGGCTGTCAGCACTGTCCCAACCTCTAGCTTGTCTGTCCCCAGTTAGTTAAATGTTATTTGATCATTACAAGTGGACATGGTTGAGGTCCACAGAAAGAGACCCACACGAACAGACCCATAAATCCAATAATATGTTGACATTTGAACAGGAACAGAGGTTGATTCTCATGGTTTTGAACACATTGTGACAATAACCAAGTTTTTTTTCAGCCCAATAATGAAGAATAGATGAAATCTGTCTCATTGTCACATAAAGATCTACTGTACCCAGCAACATTGTGGGAGGCAGGCTATTAAAACCAGAGACCATTATGTAAAACACATTAAATCTGTGCTAAGGATATGATTCAAATCAGAGCTGCAGTTTATGAAACATCTGCAAACACCAGAATCTATTGGGTACATGTGTTGTTTAACCATGTAAAATGGCAAAAACAAATTCCTAAATAATTCGTTATTGAAACCACACTTTGTGTACAATGTACACACAATGTACCTCTTGAAATCACTCCTATTTAAAAATAACACAAGAAAACAAGGTTAAAGGTATTTTGATCATAATTATATACAGTAGAACCCACGGGCCGCTTACACAAAGCACCTCAAGTTAAGATCTTCCTTAAAGTCAGAGTTAAGGTTTCGTTAAAATAAAATCTGTTGCACAAAACACCCTTAAGTCTTTTCTTAAAGGTTTCCTTAAAATGTTTACTTTATTATTTAAGGTTTTCACAGTATCTTGGTCTTATACTTCATGAATTCCTTAAACCGTTGCACAAAAGACCTTAACAACCAAAGCAGGGGAAAAAAATGTGGTGAAGTTCCCGTCGTAACAAGAGGACGATGAGATGGCGGCGCACTTTTTTAATGTTGCCGGCTTCCCAAAAGTGTGCGGGGTGATAGACGGGACCAACATCAGGATTCAAGCGCCTGTACAATATGAAGATCAATTTGTTAAAATCAACATTCAATCAATGTCCAGTTAGTCTGCAATCATGAAAATGAAACAACTAACGTTGTAGCACAATGGCCTGGTACTATCAACAAACTGTCTCCATGGAAACTGTAGAATTTTACTGCTGTAAAATCTCTTCCAATGCAGTAAATACCTTAACTTGTTGTCTTAAAGTGGCAGTAGGCAACAATTTTTGGGCATAATTTGGCGAAAATTCCATAATAACCTTTCAGCATATTGTAATTCAAGTGTTCTGAGAGATAACTAGACTTCTGCTCCTCCTCATGTCTCTGTTTTCAGGCTTTAGAAAAATCTAGCCCGTGACGGCAGATTTTGATCAATCACAGGTCGTTTCAGAGAGAGAGAGAGCGTTCCTATTGGCTGTGCTCCGGTCATGTGACCAGAACTTGGCTTCCTTCAACAGATTTTATAATGGCGGCGGAGTCACAAACTTTCTCATTTTACAGCTAAACAGTAACTACAAGATGATTCTGAAAACATTTGAGGCGAGAAATAGGCATTACAGTAACAGAATATTGATTCATATTTGATCAGCGCTGCCTAGTTTGACCGTTTGGTCGGAGTTCGCGAGTGATTGACAGCCGGCTCTCATAGACTGCAGCTGAACAGCGGACCTTGTTTTCCTCCGGTAAGTGAAATCCTTCAGATGCCGTTAGGAGCACCGGAGGACACAGTAGGACACAGAGGAACATGATTTTTTTCAGGTTACCTGTTTCATGTACTACTGTCACGCTATAGCGGCCGTTTTCTATAAATAACTTTTTTAAATCATATTTGCGCCGAACTCGCATACTGCAGCTTTAACTAAGGAAAGAAATTTTTGGTGCAACACCTTTAGCTAAGAAGAGCCCTAAGTATCACACTTAAAACCTAAGGTGCTCTATGCAACCGGCTCCAGGGATTTGTAATGTAAAAGCTCAGCGAGACTCCCAACAGTGTCGGCCTCATGTTGGTGAGCATCCTGCTGTTGTAGGTGTGAGCGTTCTTGGTGCAGTCTGGTGCTGCCTAATGTGTTCACATGAATGATTAAAGAGAGCAGGAAACAGCGGAAAATGGTTCAATACACTGCAGCTTACACTGTGGACCACATCCAGACCGAATATCGTCATTTCAAATGTGCATCAAGAAAATATTGTAGATGTTCTTGTGTTGAAAGATGTAATATCAGCTTGAGTTTACTTGAAATGTTTATTTTATCACCTTTCATTCAACCTGTCCCCATCCCTTTATGTCTACCCTTTTCCCCTTCAGCAAAGTTAGCTTTTTTGATTTCCCTGCCTGACTTTTTTTGCTCGGCGCACAATGGAAGTGATAGGGGCCAGATAGAGGGGGATCGGCAGCGCCAGATACAACGTATTAGCAATTCATAAGATTCTGACAGCTGAGTGCTCGGCAGGATTTACAATTCACTGTAAATACGCAGCCGTGCCCATTCACAGCAGACAGCATGACAGCACACAGTATATTCACTGAATGTGACGTTTTAATAAAGGCAGGTGTGTGTGTGTGTGTGTGTGTGTGTGTGTGTGTGTGTGTGTGTGTGTGTGTGTGTGTGTGTGTGTCTGCGTGTGTGTGTGCAAGTGTTTGTGCACGTGTGCAAAGGGCATGAATGACAGTAAGCAATTCTGCCGCTGGACTGATCTTCATTTCAAGCATCTTAACACTCACACACACATACACACACTCATGAACAGATGTATGCGCATTCACACACACACACATACACACACACACACACACACACACACACACACACACACACAGACGCAGCCCCATCTGTTCTGTTCTTGGGGTTGATTTCGTGACCGTAGTACAAAATGGGATGATAGAGATAACAGTGATTGGAGGTCATGTGATTGCACCATCAGGTAGGTGTGTGTTTCTGTGTGTGTGTGCACACCTGGGCACACAGTCTGTTGTACACGAGTGTGTGTGCGTGAGTGTTGTCATGAACTGCTATCATTGTGAGGACCGGTTTGCATTTTAGTCCTTCATTGTGAGAACATTTTGGCCGTCATTTCTTCAAAGCGCTGTTAGCTGGTTTTATGATTTACAGGGCTCAACGATAAGGGTTGCCTACTTGCCTGGGGTAAGTAAAAATGCCACGTCAGGCTAGTACATCATTAAACTTATCCTTTTTTTCCGGAGATGGAAGTAGCTAAGGAGTGAGCTGTCTCACTTCCTTCTAATCCCTGTTGAGAGTTGCACATGCGCATTACTGATCAGGCACTCGTGAGAAAATGGCGGCGGGTAAAGACAAAGTTTATGAGCAGAAGCGCAAGTGATTATTTCAATTATCCTGAAAACAGGAGTCTAGTTGGGTGGCGTTAGAGGATGTGGGTGAAACTCTATATATTGCGCAATTTAGCGCAAGTTTGAGAGCAAGGCAGAAAAAACATTAATTAAGTTTGGTCTTTTGGGTCTATTTGATAACTGCTAATAAATAAAACAATTTGTATAGGGGCAAATAAAGTTTTCTTTGGGCAAGTAGATTTCTGACCCACTTACCCGACCGGGCAAGTGAAAAACAAACATTAACGTTGAACCCTGGTCCCAGCTCGTCACATACTGCCGCTTGGCGTCACTTTAGGTTTAGGCAACAAAACCACTATAGTTAGGTTTAGGAAAAAACTACATGGTTGGGCTTAAAATGACTAAGTTTGTAAAGTGAAAATGAAACTGAACGTTTTGAACACGGTACACGAACGAACAGCTGATTGTAACGTGAAAGTGAAACTTAACGCACGGGACACGAAAACAGGTCACCTGGTCGCCCTTAGAGTGTCTTTTCGCTCTTTAAACTACATCACCACAGTCACTCCCGGCGCACTTTCTCTGAGCATTTACTGTTGCCGTGGATGGGTTTACATTATAGTTAATGGATCGCCTGGTGCGTCTCATACAGACGCTAAGGGGTGCCTTTTGCGGCGGTACCGAAAGCCGACAGCAGAGACAAAGGCTTGGTATTTGACGCCCTGGGAATGAGAATGGGCTGTTTAGGCTACAGGCTAGGAACTGTATTACGTCGATGCGGGTCCTCACAAGTATAAAAATCCAAATATGTGTGTTTCACTGTGGCTGGATATGCGTGTGTCAGCATGTGTGTCTGCCAACATCCTTGCGTGTTTGCTTGTGTCTGTGTGTGTGTAGGTCTATCTGTGTGTGTGAGTAAGAGTGTTTATGAATAATGTACCAGTCACACATTTCCATCCAAATTATTGGTCAAAACTGTCCAGTTAATGCATGATGGAGCTTTAAGATGATGATAGCTCCGAAAGATGTCTGCCTACACATGTGTGTGAATGTCCTTTTCCATATTATGGTACATATATATATATATATATATATATATATATATTTATATATATATACATATACTCTATATGGAAAGCATTTGGGTGTTGTTATAAGAGACTGTATGTAGGCTGGAAGGCAAATGGATACTTGTGTGTGTGTGCATGTGTGTTTCAGCCATTTGAGTTAATTCAGTGTGCTAATTGAAAGAAGCGCGGCGCTGTGTGTGTGTGCCACTAACGAATCTCCACATTAATTAATCTAGTCATTTTTAATTAGCCGCTGCTTCTTGCTAGACTAGGCTTTATCTCAGCTGCTTAATATGTTTCACAGGAGCAGCGTTGACGAGTCAAAGCTGAATATCGGGGCGTCGTTTTGAAAATGCTAAATGGATTTTTTAGTTTGTTAGTTTCATTAATCTTGTTATGATTGTGTATTAAATTAGACAACATGTTAAAATTACGAGGCGTCTGAAAGGATTGGATTCATAAAATATTTGGCGCATCACAAAATGAAAAATGTTGTGAATGTGTATATGCCTCTAAAAGGGCATAATCATTTCTCTTTGTTGGACAAACTGGTAGCAATTCATTAAGAAAAACCTTATTTTGAACATAGGAATGCATTGAGAAAATATTGCATTTTGATGTATTTTTGTTACTTTCATTTTTCATTAACAGAAATCAAAATGCACCAATTTTTTCCGTCGTTTTGACTACATAATGTTCCTTTCAGATCTATTAAGCACTTTCACGTATATACCCCATCCATGAGCAATGTATGAGATAAAATATATTCTAGTCACACTGGAGTAAAACACCTAAAAGTTCGGGGTGGACCGGTTTGAATTGCTGTTAATCTTTATGTCCCGGTTTGACAGCAGAGTTTCGCTTCCCAAAGAGGTTTAGGAATAAAGACGAATATGACTAAAGACACTTTTACATTCACCATTTCCTTTGATATCCACTCCCTTTACTCACATGTCCTTAGATAGTCTCTTCTCTCTCTCTCACTTCCTCCTCCCTCTGCTCTCTCTTTCATGGCCTCCAGGATGAAAGTGGAGGATCGGTGTTGTAAAAGCAAGGCAGTGCCGGGCTATGATTTATTTAGACCCGAAAGGACTGCGGTTACTATCCTTTCCTGTCTCTTTTTTTTGCCAGCAGAGGAAAGAGACAAGGGAGATTTGGGGGGAGGTGGTTCACAAAATGGTAAAAGGGAAGAAGGAGGGGAGGGAAAGAAAGGGAGGAGTGTGGTATCGGTGTTGTAAAAGCAGCCAGTTTCCTGGACATCATTTATTTATCTGCTGTTGGACCTGAGGAGAGAAGGGAGGATACAGAGAAAGAGATAGGAAGGGAAGGAGGGAAATCCAGAGATGAGAGACAGAGGAATCAGAAGATTGAGAGACATAGGGGGAGACAAGGAAAGATAAAAGGTTGGTAGGGAGAGGAAGATAGGAGAAATACCTGACACATTAAACAGATACAAGATCAGACAAAACCAGATTAGACAAAAAGATGCTAAACTTGTCTATTTATTGCAGTCAGAAGAAAAGAGATGTAGGACACAAAGGTGTAGAGGACATCAGAGAGCAAATAAGAGATGAAATAGGCAGAAAATCAGGAAGAAACACTGACGTGACATTAGCAGGTAAAAAAAAAAAAAGAGACCAGTGATAGAAAATAGATTGAAAGGATCAGAGGGAGGAGAGCAGGGAGGCATTAATTATTGATGGAACAAATGTCTGACTGACTGACTCAATTTGGCCCTTTGTTGTTTCCAGACCACCAAGGCCGTCAGATAGACTCAGAACAGCGTTTCTCAAAGTGAGGACGGAGACCCCGACTGGGTCGCTGATGAGTTCGGTTTTATCAGCAAATACGGGCTCAAAATGAGCTCTAACTGTATTAATGTTAGTTGAATGTTATAGATTGATATTCTGTTTTAAAGTGGATTGGATATGATGATAGGTTTTAAAGTTTAAAGAGGTTCTGCTCGTGTTTCTAATGTTGTAATTAGATGTTCAGTACATTCCTAGAGTTCAAATATATTCATGTCTTTTATGTAGTTTTCATACCAACTCTTTTAATCCCTGATTATAAAACTGGATGGATAAACAAGCTGAATCTCAAACATGATTAACCTTCAGTGCATAAATAAACAGAAAGGCTAAATACCGTAAAACTTCAATTGAAAGCCGAGCTCCAATTAGACGCTGAGTCCCTTTTACACACCAGGTGTGGCGACGCGTTTTGACAGATAAAGGCAGGTCTCAATTAGACGCCAGGTAACTTTTGTCAATATGGACATACTACACCATTAGATCAGTTAGATTCTCCACTGTTCAATCGTTCAGTTCATTTTATGGAAACCATGAGCACCAAAGTATAATTCATTCAGATTTACCGGCATGGTAAACAAGAGAGACAAAAAAAAGTGATGACTCCCTACATTTGAAGCTCTCAAAAGTCTGAATGTGTCCGTTACTCAAATATTTATCGGGTCCACTGATCAAAAGAATCAAAACTTTTTTCATAAAATCAATAAAATTGTGAATATTGTCATGTGAAGTCCATCGCTCACTATCTGCTAAATTAGTTAATCAAACGAGGACCACACTTTAACTGACATAAACCATATTTTCTCTTCTTCCTGCACTATGTTGTTGGGTATGCTTGGTTTCGTTACCTTGCAAGCTACAAAATAAAAGAGCCCCCACCCTTTTCTGTTTAGTTTTCATGCCAAATAGGCTCCTCGCTGACGGGCAGGCAGGTTTTAAGAGGATAAAGAGAGGAGTTGTGTCTGTATGCCGGTGTCATAAAACAAGTGTTGGTAACTGTCCGGAGATAGATCAAATGAATGATTCGTATTTTATATGTTATTCGATACAAGTACAAGTAATATTCATACTGGTTTAAATAAACAATTTGATAGCATTTCCCATCTTTGCTGAGCAAGAGTTTTGTGTGAAAAGAATCAAAGACCCGTCCCATATAGACACTGGTTGAGTTCAGTGATTGAAGCAAATAAAAGCCGGGGCTATTAATTGCAGTTTTATGGTAACTGCCTTCACAGTAGCCTTGAAAGGTGAGCACCAATATGTTCAACAGTCACCTGTCAGTCATAAAGTCACTTACTGTTTGGCTTAATTTAAGCCTGTTATAAACTGTTGTCATAGTGTGGCTTTGAGTCCAACTCTTTCCGACTCTCCTCTCCCTCTTTAATATCCGTCCAGTCTTTTTCCTCTGGCCTGTAATGAAGACAAACGCCACTGCTGCCATGGTGAAAAATTAAAGAAGGAAATTAGCATGCTCTGGTGATTTTAGGCAAGCTTTCAATTCCTGAAGATTAGAGTCTGGGAAGTTGCCAGTCAATTTCTGAAAGTAACTTTTTGGCTTGTCCGCGAGGGCTTTTGTCCTAACGAAGCATTACCTGCCAAGAGGCACATTTCCTGACCACAATAATGAATTAACATTTTTCACTAAAACGCTGTTCTCCAATAGAAAACAGAGTTACAGTTTTGTTGAGAGGCACAGAAACAGGAGGGTGATGTGCGGCTTTGATACAGAAACACTGTGTTGAACTGTTAGCCTCGTGGTCAGAGGGCGCACCACGCACAGCAGGGATAAAGACCAAAGACTTCGTATCACCGTGGAGTTCACATTTTACTGTTGTTCAAACCTAAGCCACTGTAGTAGATGCACCGTATCGATTCATTGACGGACAAATGTGGCAGACATTTGGCATTTACTGTTGTGGGTGTCAATGTCAGACCATGTTGTGTAATTTAAAGCCACACACTGGGAGGGGAAATGAAGACGCAGCATCTCTTAACATCAAGCATGGAGGGTGCCCTTTAGCACAGTCTCTGTTCTGCTGGGTGATCCAGCTGAAAGGTGTGAACGATCAGCTCCGTATCTCTTAGACTTACATTCATATTAGATGATTCTACACAACATTTAGTGCCAATGCAGGACTACTGATCCCTCTTCAAAAACTGTTTCAGTTCAGATCCAGTTTGAGTTCTGTAGATAAGGAATTAGAGATGTTAATCCCTGAACAGATTGAGGTGATGGATACTAGGGGTGTAGTGTGTTTGATGCAGGAGTTTGCATCCTGTCACAGACCTGAAATTAAGTGAAAGAAAAGTGCAGGCATGTTCTTTTTAGCGTCGTCACTACTAACAGTTATTATTTCAATCCTATCGGCTGACAGGAACGTTGATATTGGACAACTCTGCGTAGTGTCTTTTCAAAATAAATTTCTGTATTCACAGAATGCTGCTCGTAACATGCATACAGTCTCTTTTCAAAATAAACTTCCAACGTAGCTTTACTTAGTTTTTAGGTTTACTCACGCAACAAAACTAAAACACTTGGTTAAGCTTAAGTTACAGTATGGTTATGTTAGGCAACTGTAAAAACTGGTTCAGGTTAACAAAAGGTTGTGGTTCCCGTAAAGAAACAAAACTGAAACCGTATGAAAGCTTACTGTACAGCTCCTCTTGTACAACATACAGCCCCCTTTCAGAAACGCCGTTAAATCCAGTGTTATTCTTTGTTTTACCAGACGAGTCAATTCATTGACATTCCTCCGCCTGTGTTCTGTGATGGTCCGCCAGGAATTAGTAGCATTGATCATGTTATATGAAAACAGCTGTTGTTTCAAAGGTGTCCGCACTCAAGAGCCAAAACAAGTGTCCTTTAAAGCCCAAAAATCCCGGAAATCTTCTCTCTGTCATCTACAAACACAGAGATAAACCCACACTTGACTCATTATTCTTTCACTTAAAATCATGAGCAGATTGCATGCCGGGGTGGCCTTATCATATTTGTCATTAAACACCTATCAGAATCAATTAGAGCCGCAAAATCATCT
This sequence comes from Sebastolobus alascanus, assembly GCA_916701645.2. Lineage (NCBI taxonomy): Eukaryota > Metazoa > Chordata > Actinopteri > Perciformes > Sebastidae > Sebastolobus > Sebastolobus alascanus. The sequence continues at coordinate 286,369 of CAKAOJ020000253.1, read as the reverse complement.
AAACAAGTGATTTTCCTAATGGCGAACGTTATTGATGCATGACAGCGAGTCTCGTCGTGTTCTTTGTTAACATTAAACAAAAAGATTAATCTTGATTACTCGACGGCTCTTTTCATCTCAATACAAGCTTTTGAAGGCTTCAGATTGGCACTGCTAATGTTTATATTCTCATCTCGTAATTTGGAACTTGACTTTACGGGCTGATCATTGAAAACAACAAATACAGCGACTCTGTATCTATTAGAAAGGTCAGACCGGGCCCAAAGCTGCATGTCCTGAACAGTTTATATCTAATAAACATATTAGGGGGATTTGTTAGAGGACGCCCTGTTGATGCATGACTGAGAAATGTGCTCTGATTAATAAAGAAAATAAAAACAAAGGTTATCCTACAAATATTTCCATTCGATGGTCAAAGCCGCGGTGCCGCCACAAACACATCGAGGGCAACTGGAAGAAGACTTTCCTGAGAAGAGGACCGCGACCGTTAAACCCAACAGCCCCACAGTCGGCTCTCCTCCTAATACTTTGATTTTTTTTTTTGAAAGCCTTTGATGGTCAAAGCTGTATGCGCTCAAACTTGTAAGGCTAATAAACACAGCAGAAGTGGAAATGTAATTATGTGATAAACACGGTCTTTATATTTGGCAGAGGAGCCGCTCGATCCACTTTGTCGGTTTGATTCCCGAGAATTCCTCGGCTTTGCAATCACGTCAGCGCAGATGGTAGGCATCTCCTCCTGTAGCGACTAATGACTGTGTGCCAGTGTGAGCGAGTGTGTTTTTACTCAGTGAGAGCGAATTTAATGCTGAGTGCCAGTGTTGAACGCCAGCCAGCCTTCCTGAAGTCTTTCCGTATGTCACTGTGTTCCCTCGTTTCAATGAGGAATGCAGATTTTATCCTCAAAATATGATGTTAGAATTTAAAGTTAGACGACCTGTGCTTTGTTCATATGCTGTTTATTATTTGTTGGATTACATTACAGCTTTTTCCAGCTTAATTAAGTATAATAACACATCGAGTGTGGTCTGGGGATTTGAGTCACCAACTTGTAAGCTAATTTCCGCAACCTTTAGCTTCCAATTAGATCTCCAATTGAACACTTAGTCAAAAATCGTACTCTAGAGCTTAATTTCATGATTTATTTTTCTCCGTTCGGTTGCATTCGTCTGCAGCGGGGCACCGTTTTTTAGATGATTTGCATTCACAAGGGCACACCAATCATCGCTAATGCCCTGCAATGTCTCAATCAATAATATATAATCTATTTTAAAACACTTACCACGCAGCTAACGCCTGATTTGGAATTCCACTGTGTTTTAGCAAGTGTGTCTGCGTGTCTTTGAATGAGTTAATCCAGTTAGCGCATGTGTCTGCCAGGCCACATCAGAATAAATGATGGGTCCCTGTGTGATGATGAATGGTAATTTAGATTTAACATAACTGGACTAACGAGCGCGCTAATGACTCCAAAGCTAGCCTGGACAGCTCTCACTCGACGGGCTCTCGCCTTGCATCCCAATGAGCTGGGAAAGGGCACCCACACACACACACAGAGACACACACACACACACACAGAGAGGAAAAACATGCAGAAGTGTTTTAATAAATGCATGCATACACAATCATAAATTCACAAATGGTTCTGGGTGGGAAGCACACACGTACACAGCCGCGTGTGGTCGGTGTGTATACAGTATATTATATGAGGAGTGGAGAGCAGCGGTGTCAGGCTAATATGAAGCTGATTAATTAATAATTATTCCTCGGCCAGTTTTCAACCAGTTGAATTAGATGCGGTTTTCGTTCACTGATCTTTCGACTCGAGTTTTTTTTTTTTCTCTGCTGACAACGAAGATTAATGAAAATAGATGATAAGTACTTGATCATTTTCAGATATAAATAGAATTAATCAGTTTCATTTTTCAAAAGGGTCTCTATCTCAGTCAGAAAAATGTAAAGAGGGGGAGTTTTCAGTGACTCGTTTATCTTCAGATCTGAAAGCAGCGTATTTCTCAAGGTGATGGGAATATATGTCCCGCACTTTGCTGCAAAGTGGCTGCATTCTGTTGAACCTCGTCTTTTTTAAATTCTGCTTCTTGTCAAAGTTATTTTCATCTTTTCTTGCGTCTTTGTTGAGCGACGTGTCCAAATATGGTATGTGACTTTATGGCAGTATTTGTACATTACCATTATGGATTTCTGAAGCCACTTTTTGCCTTGATTTATGTGCAGGCTCGATGCCATCGATACCATCAGAAATCAGATAACCCCAACCGTTGAGTCCCTGAAAAATCCAATATGTGTCCATCAGCATTCAGCGACTATAGAAGTGTCCTTCAGCCAAAAGCTCAATTCTTACCTGGTCACTTATTGGAGGTTAGTCTGGACACTAGGGATGTCACGGTGAGGACATTTACCAACCGGTTAATAAAGGTGTGTAAATAATCACCGGTGTTACAGATTACACCAGACATTTTACAAGAAAAGATGAAGCACAATATATGTAGATCGCTTACTTTGATCTTAAACGTTTGATGGCTGTGTGTCTGGCCTCTCCGGTCCAGCTGTCGTTGCTGGACCGCAGGTTTCTACCGTGCACACCGGCTGTGACCGCTCCGTCCTCCACATGGAGATTACATAACATTAACATTATGGTTCTCTTATAGCATTTGGTTTAAATCCGAAATATTGCCAAATAGACACTTTTGCTTTTCGCTTTGACATCAAATCCTTCGCTGTCATCTTGTCTGTCAACTCTCTCTCATCCCGTGTGTGTGAAATCTGACTCCTGCTACTCTGAGCTGAGACTCCGTATGGAGCGGACACTTTCACTTTCACTTTCCGTAGTCCGACTATGTATTTATAACATGCCGCTGATGTGCAAAGATGAACTAAATGGCTTTTATTTCTTTGAAAATACCGCGGCAAGCCTACTGGACAAGAGTTTTAGTTTAATATCGAACAAGTATTTGTAGAATCATCTGTAATCGTGGCAGGGTACAACTCTGTTTTCAATATTGCAGACAGCACCTCTTACAAGACAATTTCATAACATTTTAAATGTTATGAAGATTGTTTGAGGTACAGTAGAAATACAGCAGGCTAATAGAATAAATTAACATTTTTTGAGAAGTGTCGGTGTGCTTAGATAGACACAGAAACAACAGATATATTGTGCAGATTCATGATGGGACTCCTTAAAAGCATCAAAGCAACAAATGTGCTGCAACTGTCCAGATAAAGACAAAGTTTAAAAAAGAAAGATGGGCCAGAAAGTCTGTAGCCATATTTGATTCCCTCCTGCAGGATAGCCTACCTGGCTGCTGACGCCACAGAAAAATGACATGTGGGACGAGGAGGGATTGAGCATGACAGACAGAGAGAGTGAACGAGAAGCAGGTCAGATGCCGCCGCAATAACGTCCACTGAATTGAAACCGAAACTGTGACCAAGACAGACAGAAACTCAGGGTGTGACAAAGAGAGACAGATGGAGAGAGGAACGGCAAGATGGTTAGAGAAGTAAGAGAGGACTCACACCGCCATTACATGACATGCCCACACACACACACACACACACACACACACACACACACACAGAGTCCAGGGGTCTGAGAAGCACTCTAAAGAGCAGTGGAACAGCTGCATATTTCATGATCGCTTTTCTCCATGAAGCAAAGCTTTCTGGATGAGACGGAGAGAGTAAGAAAAAGACAGAGTAAGAGAGACAGGGAGGAGTGAAATGTGTGTGTGTGTGTGTGTGTGTGTGTGTGTGTGTGTGTGTGTGTGTGTGTGTGTGTGTGTGTGTGAGTGTGTAGCAGAGGGGTTTTGGCCAACCAGTCATAATTCATAAGGGGAGACAGACAGAGTTGCTCAGTGCACTGTAGCTCCACAAGGTGACTTTGACTCTCTCTCTCAAACACACACACTGACACACACACTTAAACACTTTTTTTTTTACTCCTTTTCATCCAACACGTCTTCCCTCTTTTCTTCGGCCTCTCTGTAGACCTTTTTTTTCCACTAGTCTCAGTCATTTTTCACCTGCAAGACTTCTCTTTCTATCTACCTCCTCTCCATCTTCTCTCATCCCTCCTTCCCTCTTGTCTTCTCTTTGATTTGCCCCTTAATCTCTTTCTGTATCTCCCTTATTCTCCTCCTCTTTCTTTTCCCTCTTTGCCCTCTTCCCGTCGTTCTTGTATTTTCCCCCCTTCATTCTCTTATTTGATTGTATTGCAACATCTACTGTTGTTGGTAATTTAGCTTCTACTTTGAACCAATAGGAGTTAGACTAGACTGTGACATCATCAAATCAAGGCAGTTCAGCGATCATCCAACCAAGCAGTGAGACCAGAATAACTTTTTTAAAAATTAAGAGAGAAGAGTGTATCAAGCTTGTAAGCTGGAGGCATGACTTGTATTTCCACCCACTGAGCTGTTGACCTCTCAGCCTCAATTCCACCGGGGATCTCTTACTCCTCAAACCTTTTTGTGTTTTTTGCCAGATGCCAAAACCTTCATGACTGCAAGTTTAAAAGTACACTTTAAAAAAGAAGTGGATGAGTTGTAGTGTTAGCGTTACTCTTAAATGATGTTTCCAACAGCACTGTTATAAGGAAATCATCATCACAAATACTGCCAGAAGTACTGTACTGCTTAACGGCGTTGCTTTCACTTGGTCAGTTGTGCATGCTATATGAGAATGATGCACCCTGGGAGAGATAATCTAATATATTAATGCCACATTGAGATGAAAACAGAAGCTTTTCTGTCACACCGAAATATGGATAAACAAAAATAAATCAAATTTAGATAGGAAAAAAACAATATGCAGTTATTAAATACAAAATTTTAAATCTAAAAATGTAATTTTCTTGTATATTACATCATTCCTTTCCTTTTTTTTACTGTAACATAGAAAAATTGATAATTTTAGTGGTTACTTCATGTGCCAGAAAATCAATCCAACCCAAAGTCAACCCACAACACTGAACAGATATGTATGTTTGTTCCATCAAGTAAAACCACCTTCCTCTCCCTAAATCATATTCACCTTATTTATTCATCAAATCCCTTTACGTTTCCATGCACGGTGTCTGACTCCAGTATGTGGTTTCAACAGGAAAATACATTAATTAGCGGAAGCAAGATGCTTTTAAAAGGCAGTGTCATTATGACTTAATAGTTATTTGCAGTTAAAAGTTTTTGAGTATGTGTGTTGACAAAGGCTGTCAAAGTCATAAAAACATTATAGCATTAAATTAACTGATTACTTAAATCGTAAAACTTCAAGGGATTCAACAACTTTGCTCATAAACTGATTTATTGATGGCATGTACCAAATATCTGATGTGAAAACCAAACGTCAGTCCTCTAATCCAGTAAACAAGATGCTGTGGCTCCAAATGAATGATATACAGGCTGTTAATTATCTGTTGTCTCCTGCTATTGTGAAGAAAAACAATAGAGTTTGTCCCCCATAGTAATTTCAGCATGGTGAAATACTCTGGCTTTGTGTACATGTGTATGTGTGTGCGTGTAGTGTACATGCACGCCGTTTGCCTTAAGTGTAATTTGAACAGTATGGCCACATAGAGTAATTGTTTGTGCAACTCAATAGTAAACAAGAGTTAGCGGGCAGAGAAAACTGTGTGTGTGTATGTGTGTGTGTGTGTGTGTGTGTGTGCGTGCACGTGCCCTACATGTCAGAATATCTCCGGTGCAGCAGTTGGTGTGTGTCCAGCGTCAGCCGCCCCCAGTAACGATTGCATTTCTGTGGTCGCGTCCTGCCTCCAGATCTGTCTTATATCCCCGACGCGTGGGCGCTGGATCGAAGCCCCTGGAACGAACCGCTCTTGAACCTAAAGTTTAGTAATACAAAGGCTGGTGTGTGTGTGTGTGTGTGTGTGTGTGTGTGTGTGTGTGTGTGTGTGTGTGTGTGTGTGTGTGTGTGTGTGTGTGTGTGTGTGTGTGTGTGTGTGTGTGTGTGTGTGTATGTAGGTTTGTGTGTGCGCGTACTGTAGAGGTTTCTGAAAAAAACTTTAAGTGGATGCATGTTTTTAAGTGTCTTTGTCAATGCTTGTCCGTGTTTGTGCCCAATACGTTCGACCACATCTTCTTGCAAGTGTGTGTGTGCGTGTGTGTGCACGGAGGGGTCAAAAAAGAACAGAGCAGTGCAGCTTTCTGCTGTTCAGTGATTTTGGTTTGGCTGGCCTTTTGGCTTCTGTTTGAGTCAGCGGGCTCAGCAGAGCCATCACACCCTGGCAACAAGCAGCGCCCTGGCAACGACAGAAGGTCTGACCTGACCTGAGGGAGGAAGAGAGGGATGAGGTAGTGTGGGAAAGAGAGAGAAACTGCAGAAGAAACACTGAGGACAAGATGCAGGGTTAGAAATCAAGGAAACAACAGAGAGGGGGTCAGCGGCGAGCAGCAGAAATTCAAGTTTAGAAATATCTGTATAAAATGTGCTGGGAGGGTGGATGAGGGGGGGAGGAGTGAAACATATAGCCATGAGAGAGATAAGTGTGTAAGGTAACCACTGTCTTCAGAATAATGACAGTGGTTTTAGACATATTTGTTTGGGATTTAGAGAAAATAATCAGGAAGGAGGACTATGTGAGGGGATGAGAGGAAGAGAAAGAGAAGCAGGGCCTGTAAAAGAGATAAAGAGAAACTGTCACAGTTCACTGTTTCCAATGGAATAATGATAGTGGTTTTATAAAGCGCTTTAGAGTTTGTTGGTTTGGAGAGCGACACAGAGAAAGGGTCAGAGGTGTTGGAGGAGGCAAAAATATGCAATGAGAGAGTGGAAGAGAGGAAAGAGGTGAAGGAAAAGGAGCTGGAGTTGATAAAGGAAGGGAGAAGGTAAAGAGGAAGAGTAAAGGAGGGAAGTAAGGGTGGAGACAGAGGGGAATACAGCCATCGGACAGAGGAGTAGTAGCCAAACCTAAAGATCATAAACCAGCACACCACCAGTTACACATTGCAAAACCGTGGTAACACCGTTTGCCTCGCTCAGAGGCCATCCATACCATAGTAACACTACTTTAGGTGCAACGTAAGTCCGATGGTGGCTGGCGGTACCAAGGTTTTACACTCTGCGGCTCACATTACAGCAGTTTCACAAGTGTGTTGGAGAACTACGGTGGCCTTCAGGTAACGTAAAAACATGAAAGTCTCTCTCTGGAGCCAGTGTTTGGTTTGTCCGTTCTGGGCTACTGTAGAAACATGGCGGAGCAACATGGCGGACTCTGTGAAGAGGACCTGCTCCCTATGTAGATATGAAGGGCTCATTCTAAGCAAACGAAAACACAACGATTCTTAGTTTCAGGTGATTATACACTACATATAGCTATGAATATTATATTCCATCTCTGCCAAGAGATCCCCTGAAATCCTACATAACACACTGTCCCTTTAAATAAGTTTGCTCTCTTTTGTCTTCTGTAAAATAATTTAAAAAGCACCTAAAAGCAGGTGAGAGTATCTATAAAAGTTTGACTCAGACTGTGCTACAGGGGAGGGGGTGTTAACAAACCTGAACAGCCATGCAGGTATAACACATTCAGTCAGCAGCAGACGATTCACACAGAGGAGGAGGAGGCGGCGGAGGCGGTGGGTAACAGAGAGCTTACATGCAGAGGTGGGAATAGCGTCAGATATGGGAAGAGCTCGGTGCCAGCAGTCTGACCCACTCACAATTAATCACATCCCACTGGGTGGCAGGACAGGAAAGAGGAGGAGAGATGGTGATGAGGGAGAGGAGGAGGAGAGAGAGGCGATTTAAGGTAGGAATCAAGCAGAGCTGTAAGACAATCGAGAAAAGATGATAGGAGAGCGAAAGAAAGAAGGAGGAAGAGAGGCAATCTGCGATCTAATTTGTTCCCGTTTAAGGTGTAATGGTCTCATCAGTAGATTTTTATGTGCATCTCTCTTTCTGCCCGTCTTCCTCCCTCCCATATTATTAGTCTCGTTCTCTCTCCCCTCTCCTTCGCTCCTCCATGTCTGGCTTACAGATTTCATTTTGGAAACCCACAAAGCAGCTGTATTCGATCGCAATACAAGGGTGACATCTTATGAAATTTCAGAAAAAAAGCCTGGCATTGTGTTCTTACACACACTCACACAGACACAGATATCAATTTCTCTGCATTTCGCCCTCTCTCATATGCACACACACACACTCCCATACAAACAGCCGTCTGCCAAACCACATGGATTTGTCCAATGATAATCATCCTGTATCCCTGTTTGCTCAGTGTCAGTTAATTTGATTAAAATCAACATCATCAGATTGCGGTTTTTAGAGGCAGCTTTTGTAACTTTAATCCACATTCAGGCGATCATTTACACCCCACTTCAAAGAGCCTTGATTTTTCACAAAGATACCTTCACATTTCAACTTTTAATCTGTTATAACTCAAGGGCTTGGCACATTATTGGACAAAGTTCCCTCCTATGTCCATCAGGCAATCTGCAAAGCCTGCAGCGTTCTGCACCCACTGGTCCCAGTGAGGAATAATGCAAACATCCATTATTGAGTTAATTGAAGCGCCGATACAGAAAACTTCATTCGTAGACATATTTTCAGCTCAAAAATATCGGACTGGATTTTAAAATGTCAAGGTTTCGCTTATAAAATGGTTTGTTTCTTTGAGAGAAAATCATTTCACTGTTTGCTCACTTTGTCATAGATATAATTTGACTTAAAAAGCACCAGATTCGGTCTGAAAATACCTTAACTACTAATTATATCAACCCCCTAGTGCTTCTTCGGTTGAGGTTGGAAACAGCCGAGCTTTCCCAGGGTGGTAACCAACGGCAACACTCTGGAAATGTCAATTTTCTCAGAGATGAGAGGAGTAAATTGCGCGACTTTGGTTGTGCAAACACTCGAGAGTTCATTAAACTAGCTTGCTCGCGCACACACGCTCACATACACACATATATGTTTGCAACAACACAAATGCACACACACACACACACACACATGCACACAAAAACAAAACACTCACGCATACACGACTGAACAACAGGCTGCCAGGGTGAAGCAGCAAAGCAGGCATTAAACCCCGTGGGAAAGTTCAAATATGAGACAATTCAACCACTAAAAGCCCTTAACTCCTATACCTAAAGACCCTTAAAGCCTGTTTACAGACCTCTTGGACCTTTAGAGTTCGTTGTTAAAGTCAACAAGGTCAAAAATCACTTCAACTTACAAGCTGAGATCTCCTGATCAAAAGAGACACACTGAATGAAGGAGCCTTCACTCGCATATCCCGCTCTTTTCTCTGTGTCTCTGTGTCTCATAGCTACAGAAACTTCACACAAACACACAAACATATATATGTATATACTGTATATATATGTATATACTGTATATACTGTATACATATATACACACACACATACATATAAAGACACCCAAGCTTTCATCTTTCATTCACACAGTCACATCCTTGAAAACCCTTTGTTTGTCCGTGTCTGTTGAACGTACCCGCTAACACACAAACCCGATATCATGGGAAAGCGTGTAAATAGCACGACACTACAAGGACATTCCACATGTCCTGAGGACGCATTTTAAGGCTTTTCGCTTGCCAATTGTACGTCGCTTTTCGTGTGGCATTTGTATGCCAAGCAACAAAGCTATGGTCAACTCCGCAGTTAGGTTTAGGCAACAAAATCACTTAGTTAAGTTTAGGAAAAACGTCATAGTTGGGCTTCAAATAAGTACATAAACTAAAATAAATACGGAAACAACGCAATATAAGTAGGGAAAACACTTCCCAAATGTCACTAAAAGACACGTCACAAACGTAATATAACTTACGAAACAAAACACCGGTCTCAACACCAGTCTCCTGGTTGAAAGTCCTGTGTTTGTTGGACCCATCTACCTCACCTCCCACCAACCATAAGCAGTCTCTCTCACTTTTTATTCTACATCAATAGCTCTGAGTGTAGCATATCTACGTGGATGCGTTTACATTGCAGTCAGTACAGACTACATGGCGTACACATGACACGCAAAAAGCGCGAACGGCGTTCTTATTGCACACTAAATGCCTTGCAAATTACGTGTCATTCATACGCTTTTTCATGTGACCGGGCTGAACACACACAAATGAACAAAGCACACAACAGTGCATGCACACACACTCACCTACACACTCCGACGGACACACACACCTGCGCCCACAGAAGCATATAGCCATTGTGTGGCTCTCAGATGACTGATTACTTCAGGGGTCGGTGAGTCTCAATGTCTGACTCATTGAGACAGGATACGGCCATCCAGTCTCCAACGTAAGCATTTATAGAAGCAGTCACACACACATTTATCTTAAGATCTACCTATAGAGCGATATCTCCCCGTCCCCCGTCTCTCTCGTGGTGAAGGAGTGAATAAAGAGTGAAGAGGTTAAGTGATAACGTGGCCTCTCCTAGCGGCTCTCTTTCTCCGCAGTGAACGGGTGAGTGCTGCGTGTGAAGGGGTTAAACAAATGAGTGATTGAAGGAGTGAAGTGTCCGTGCGTTTCCCTTTTGCCTCCTCTCCTAGAGCTGTAATGAGGCCTCGGGGAAGATGCTGAGGGCTCTTCACACAACTCATAAAGAGTCTTTTAGGCCTTTCGATAGTTGGCCTCTTTTCAGCGTCTGTGTGGGAAAACTCTCCGTGAAATAAATTCTTGTTAGAACTCATGTCAAAGCAAAAAAAAACAACTGCAGCAGAACACATTCCTCATTACTCTAGAAACACTTGAAGTAATATGTTGGTGTTGGAATGAACCATGAAGAGTAAAGTAATAATCTGTGATAGACAGATAAGAAGATTGCTATCACTCTGTGTACAGTAAATAGCAAGCTACTGCCAGCAGCCAGTTAGAAATCTAAAAGGGACACTATATGGTTTTACAGGGGGTTATGTGCTCAAGACATCAGGAAGTTACTGCAGGGACAGGCCCTGTTCCAGTCTTTATGCTAAGCTAAGCTAACTGTCTGCTGGATGTAGCTTCATATTTATCATATAGACACTAGAGTGGTATCAATCTTCTCATCTAATTCTAGACAAGAAAGCAAATCAGCCCAACTTCACTTCCTCTAATGTGTGTCTCAGTGGTAACTGATTACAATATTTAGGCCTTGAAAGGTGTATGTTTGCTTGTTTGAGGTGTCTCTGCTACCACACAAAGGCCCAGATCACAACGAGACGCGTCACTAGAAACATGTCGCCCGCAAAACCATGTTTTCCTATAGTACGGTGCGCCTGCCTTGCACTCCTCTCTTGCGCCGCGTTTTTCTAGCAGATTTTAATGCGCATAAAAAAAATTCAAATATTCTCAACTTTTCCAGCGCCACGCGCGTACTCATCAATGTCACACTTGACCCAGGCAGCCAATCAAATCAAGAAAGAGGCGGCCTTTATTACTTTACCATATCTCGTTTTTATTCATATCTCATGTCATGATAGTTTCATGTAGGCTACTGTCTTTGAGAGAGAGAGAGAGAGAGAGAGCACATTTTTCCGTTAATCACATTTGATTGCCTGGTTAAGCACCCAGCCTTTTGCCAAGGGGCATTTTTGAAGCCTGTAGCGACGCGTTTCTGTGTGATCAGACCCTTGGGTAGCTACTGTAAGGTGGCTCGACCCACGTCAAATCCACCTGCCCAAATGGTCCGGCTCCAGTAACTTCCGCCAATCACAAAACTCAAATACGGGCACTGCCAAACTTTCCTTCAAAACCTGACATCACAGACAGCATGTTTATATTTCTCTACAGTCTTTGGTTTTTGGGTCACGTATTTAACTGACAAGTAAATTCTGGCAGGCTAAGTGATTAGACACAGTTTTATAAGAATGCAAAATAAATAGCCTGATTTCTGAGGTTTCAGTTGTGCTTCAGTGTGCCATTTTACAGTTAGATTTTGTTTTCTTTTGAGTGAGTAAAAAAACTGCACATGATATGCATGGTCTGGCAGTGTCATGCTACAGCTGCACATCAATGCTTATGAAAAATAGATTTTAAACTCAAGGACCTTCCCAGTCATTGGATGAATTTAAACATGTTTAAATCCTCACTCCTGCACCGGCTTCACAGTTTATCTTAATACATGCTTTGAATGACAATTAACATTCCTCTCTGATACAGTTTACACCTGCGTTAACCCGTCCACCCTGTTTGCTGTTCGCCCCGTTTTAATCTTTCTAATCAATATTTTTTTCAGTCACGGCGCTGGAATTACATTTTCGATCCTGAAAAGATTCAATTTAGAAAACATGCATGCTAACTTGATTTAACCTGATAACATTAATAACAGCGTAACCTTTCCTCAACATTTTATTTAGCTTTTACACACATGATGTATTGAATGCTGGAGGTTAGCTGGAGGTCTTGAATTTTCCTCGTGAACATTATTCCCATTAATTTAATGCAGTAATGATATACTTTTTCCGTTTCACCTATCTATTTCTACACAAAGTACGTGAGCGATTTCCCACAACAACATTTAAAACCTCCAGAGAAGGGGCATGAACTTATCATGCTGCTGTTACAAAAACCAGAAGATGATTTTACAGAAGTATAAAGACAACAAATGAGTGTTTTCAAAAGTAAGATTAAGTTAGTTGTGTAATTTAAATAAAACATTGATCTCTATTGGTCTATTGAGGCAGCTTGCTGGAAGGAAAAATGTCTATAGAGAAGCCCTTTGCTAACATAATTCTCAGGGACTGACTGCCTCGATTGATCAGGCTCTATTTTAAAAGTGGTGGAGTCAAGATAAAAAAAATAACACAGAGGTATAAAGAATGAATATCTATTTTTTAAGTTTTAAGATGGATTTATATCACTAGAAGGCTTACAGAAGGTTAATGAACAAAAATCATCTACTTGCAAATGAAAATGTTATCTTTTTCTACAAGCTACCAGTGAAACTGAGAATCTGCAATTAAAACTAAGATGTAACTAATGTGTGAATGAGCTTTAAAAGTCCAATCACACCAGAAAAGGAATATAAAAGGGTATAATGAAGATAATCCACACGTCCTCATTAAACAGGCGGTGCTAGGGGCCTGGTTACGTAAGGACTAGTTGGTGAACTATTGTAGTTGGAGACATGTAAGGGATAATGTACAACGAGCGTCTTGGGGTCTTGCATCGCCCTGAAGGGGTTTATTTCACAACAATGACCCAAAGCTGTACATTATCCCGCTTATTACACGGCTACTTACTTAAGAAATCAATAATTTGGCACAAAAATGGTCCGTCAGAGTCCGACAACAGAACTGAGCCCATAGCAACGGTCTGTTATAGCAACAGCCTATTATAAAGAAATAACAGTGAACGCTGTAACGCTGTGATTGACCAATCAGATCGAGTATTCAACAAAGCCGTGTAATAAAATAATATATATTTGCAAGTTAACAGGTATCCCGAGTCACTATAGATCTACTGTTTTTTGTCAGGATTGTACATCATCTCATTCAATAAAGAGACAGTGAAGAAGAAAAAACAAATCTTGCTAAAGAGACTATGATGTCAATCAGTTAATTCAAACGATGTATTTTGTTTATACTCTGACAAAGTAGGGTTGAATTAAAGTGTGTAAGAGTTTACCAAAGTTGAAGTTGATGCAAAAGAATCACACAGATTATCCATGCTCCTGCAGGCAAATCCACTGATGGAGGTGTTTCCACTGAAATAAATTGATTTTGCTGCTATTTTAAATGTTGTGACTGGGCCTAAATCCTGGTTCTCAGGCCAGCTGCCAGTTTTCTTACCAATTAGCTTGTTAATTACCTTGGCACCTGGTATTCCTGATGATGAGTCACTGAAACCAATGAAGACACCTGACACCCTCCCAGCACATAAATGTTAGAGGAGCCGGTGCTGGAGGATAACAGTGAGCTCCCGGGTTGAACCAAGACAATTAGTCAGAAGCACAACTATGGTATTCATCTTAAGATAAAAAAAAACAATGCGAATTTCTGGAACCTTTGTTTTGTCACATCATAGATTTCTATATAATGTTTGCAATTATTAGAGGCAGTCGGATCAATGGTAACAACAATGCAGTTGTAAGTAGGGTCATAAAATGGCTTTGTTGTGCTTTCAGTTTGTGGTTTCATTCCCACAATGGAGTATTGATTTGAGATTTCAGAGTAAAGGTCCAAGTGCACCAGAAGGTTTTTACCCAGGAGGACTGTCTGAAATGAGACATCAGCGCTTAGAAAAAGTGAAGTCTAATATTTTAAGATGACTGAAGAAAATGAAAATTTTCAGCATTTAAATATTGTAAAAATTCATGCACAAGAAGAGAATAGTTCATACTCATTTTGGTTTATCCTGAAAAGGAATACCAGCAACTGTCTGACACACTGTTGCTCAAACCTTTAGCAGTGGACGTATAATCAGAAATGTAATGTACAATAAAAATACTAAACACTGAAATGACCATTCAATACCGCGGTACGTACATTTTACGAGGCGTTTTACATCGTGTTTGGTAATTCAATTCTAGTGTCTTCTCTTTCACTCGCTTCCTTTTCACAAGACCATAACTAATGTTAGTGATTACGAGAGAGAATAATCGTATTGAACGTGAAGTCAATATTGGTTGTAATCACAGTCATAAAGTTACGTTGTTGTGTTGTGTTTTAGTGGCTGTAGTAATTCAGACATGCTGTCAGTGTATTGATCTGTGTCTGTTAAGGCTGATTGAGCATAATAGAGACTAATAGAAAATTCACTTTATTACACGCTCACACTCAGACACACACAACAGCTCAGACTCTGTGGAGCCAGACACAAATACATACAATATACAACTGAACAGAACTCCAATCAGACAAACGTTTACATTTAGCTCACTCAATGGGACTTGAACAGGACAAACAGATGTTAAAGGACATACTGTATTGATCAACGCTGTGACCTTATTGTTCGCATCTCAAACCACGAGATTGTCTGTTCTGACAGAAAACACAGAACACTTGGGATAAAAATGAAATTATGAGCTTGGACTTGAAGGTCACAAGGCTAAAGTGAGCATGTAGAATACAGAAAAAACCTCACTGGCTTCATCCCCACTGTAGCCACCTTGTATATCAACTAACATATATGACAGGGAAAAGCCAACCTGTTCTCACTCTCAACTCATAAAATACCGACACCTGGCGTTTGATACCAACGCACCGAGGCACCCTTTAGCGCCTGTATGAGACGCACTGGGTTTTCAACTAACTCCAATGTAAACCCATCCTCATCATTATTAGACGGTCAGAGCAACTGAGAGCAAGAAAGTCTGCGTAGGGCAGGCGGGGCTGTCGGATGGGTCAAACAAACACAGGACTTTCACCAAGGAGACCACTATTTGTGTGCCGAGTGATACCAAGTCAGCGTTGAGTTATTTTACTTTAGTTTTGTTACATAACTTACTTACTTAACTAACACCAGTTACGAAACAAACATACTTATTTTAACCCAAACCACGATCTTTTCCTAATTCTAACTAAGTACTTTTGTTGCGTAAGTAATCCTAAAAACTAAATAGAACTACGTTGGAAGTTTATTTTGAAAAGACACTATGGTGGAACTTACACTCTGTCCCTGACACGTCCAAAACTGACACTAGAGGGGTACCTAGAGCGTCATATTTTGAAGCTTAGGGCCACTGACCAAGCGTCTGTATTTGCAGCCCATTAACGACAATGTAAACCCAACTGCAGCAACAGTAAACTCTCAGAGAAAGTGCGCCGGGAGTGACTGTGGTGACGTGGTTTAAAGAGCGAAAAGAGACACATAGGGCGGGCGGGCGGGAGCGGAGGTGGAAGGGTCCAACAAACAAGGCTTTCATCCAGGAGACCGCTGTTTGTGTCCAGTGCAATTTATTAAATACCAAAAAGGTGTAACCTCATTGTCAAAAGCTGTTTTGGAGTATTTATTTATTATTTAAAGTATTTTTCATGCCCGGCTAAATATCCCGGATCTTAACAGTAGAGCAGCAAATAGCCAGTTAATCTTGAGTATGTGTGTGTTTCTGTGTTTGTGTGTGTATGAAGGAGGAAAGATTGACGAGTAAGGCTTTGACCTCAGTGTGTAGGATGCAGCAAAGACACATATGATAACATCACTCTCTTTCCCTCTCACACACACACACACACACACACACACACACACACACACACACACACACCGGCACGCACAAACACAAGCGATAGCATCTCCCCGGTGGGTTGCCTCTAAAGAGTCTCCTCCATCACTGACTGCAGAGTCCCATTTACTGCAACACAGAGACCACTGCATCGAAAACACACACTCACATGCAGACACACACGTAAGCATGTTCTGTACATGCTGACTCAAGAATACACACTTCATAGTAGCACACACACACACCCATTCAGGGATCATGGATCTATCCTGCAGTAGCACAGCAGCGGTCACTGCAGCCTATCTCAAATTAAAAAGGAAAAAATAGAGCTGAATAGGCATTTTGTAATAGAAACATTGCGTGTCGCAAACAGTGTTGGACTAGTCCTTGAGCTCTTTTTTACTGTGACTGCAAAAACAAAATGAGATTTATTTTTTTTTCAAACAGGCTTTTCTCCAATAATTAATCTGCAGGGCAGCAAGCTGCCAGTAAAATGTGGGCTTTGTGGCTAAATCTGTATTACAATCTACACATAGGTTGGATTTTGTATTTTAATAGGAGTAGATATGAGAAGAAGAAGAGTAAAAAAACAAACTTAAAATGAATGATAGAACAAAGACAAACTCCTACTTTTGAAGAAGAAAGTTGACGCTGGACACTGGATTCCATGTTAGAGATATTGACTGATGATCTTAGATTGCCTTAGGACTCCCATGGAGACAAGAGACTGAATAACATCAAACAATATATATAACCAGCTTATTTCATCTATAAATCTGGTATCTTTAACTCTGTGGCTCCACACAGCTTCAGAATATGAAGCAGCATAAAAAATCAGCCATAAAACAGAAGAAAAAAGAAGTCTTTCTCACTGAAAGCATAACGTCACTTTGGAAACAGCTGCAACAGCGGATGCTAATACTCAGTACACAAAGTATTTTCCTAACCAGATAACATCAGTTGTGAAACATTTGTAAATGGGACCGCGACTGCAACGCGGCCAATGTTCCGGTTTGCACTGTGTGATTTTGTGGTGGAAGTCCAGTTCATGGTGTGTTGGGATCTGTCAAGGCTGCAGGATCATAAAGTTTAAACAGACTTAAGGTGGAGTGCAAAACCAGTGGAAAGTCCCCATTTGGACCAGTCAGATACTTTACACTGTAAAACCAAAGACTTGAATCAAATGTTGTGGAGATTCACAGGTGTATTCTGGCCATTTCCCTCTAGCTAATAGCACTCAGTGCCAGCTCTTAACTAGCCCATTAGCACGAAAAGGCGTATGATTGCCACGATAATGCGCAAGGCGTTAGCGTCTAATGCCTTTCTTGATTTCAGCGTGTCATTTGTACGCCGTGTACGCTGGACTGACTGCAATGTAAACGCATCTGCGTATAAATGCTACGGTAAGAGTTAGGGATGTACTATAAAACAATTCCGATCTTTGCCAAAATGCATGTATTTTTTTACGACCACTTCAAATGCGAGAGCATCTACGACTTTTTAAGAGTGCATCCATGGCCAGAGGCGGTGCAAAATAAGCTGGGAAAAAAACAGCCACAATATAAAACATAGTTGTGGACTTTTAAATGATGTTTTTTTGTGTTTATCTTGGCGTAAGTCGGTCCAGTTGCTACTTTATTAAGGCAGAGAGCGGGGCTGAACGGAGTGAGCGGGAGAATAACTGACAGGGAAATTGCAGAGGGAAATTATTGTTATTTCACAATTAAATTATATATACTGGGTGGAATCACCCCTGACAGGGCTGACCATAGCAGCACTCCTAATGCATGTGTGTGTATGTGAGAGTGAGTGTGAAACTTTATCCGTCTACCAAGGCCACTGAGGCTGTACTGGCAGGGAGGCGAATGCAGAAAGAGAATCGGAAGGAGAGAGAATTAAAGAGAAAGAAAAGTAGTAACATCAACAGAGTGAAGCAAAAACAGTCTATTTTAAGGCTGAGTGGGTGTTAGTAAAAACACAGCAAACCCCCGGTAATGAGCCGTTTTTCAACAGTTGTGACGACAGTGCGTAAAACAAACCATCCTTGATTTTCGTCGGCGAAATCCAAACCCTCACCGTGGTCACAGTGTGTGTTTAGGCACAAACATATTGCAGATGCTGTTCTCTCATCTTGAGTTTGGGCCATTTTTCAGAGAGAAAGCCGACCTTGTCCTTGTCTGAAAGCATTTAAAACACATTGTCAAACGTGAAAAATGAATGGGTTTCACTTATAAAAAATGACCGCTCCGTCTTCATTCGTCCTGAAACAATGACTCTTTGAATACACAAGGTTTCGGGTGATATGTAAAGTAAACTAGCCCTATTTTCTATCCAGTGAAATTAATGATCCATGAAAACAAAGCAAATGGTTGCACTGGCTCGTGTTGATGTTGGCTCCCACAAGCCACCAGAAAAATTATACTGCAGTATAAATTTTAGAAATCCTTGGATTTCTAATGTAACAAGGATCTCTCATTTACTCATGTTTTCAGTGTTGACTTTTTCCCGTAAAAATCTGACTTCAAGCCATTTGAACTGTCTCAGAAGTTATAATGAGAGGTCATTATTGTTGCTGTATATTGTTGTATTTCTGCTCAAATCAATTTGTAAATGGATCTGTTTAGTTTGACTATAAAATAAACTCAATAACACAAAGATCCGGCGGAAAATATAATTTAAAATCATCATCCGCTGCTCAAATTTATCCATGTATTCGTGTTTCGGCACATCTGGCACAAGATCAGAAGTTCATCTGCATTTGATGTCGCACTCTCCCTCCCCCGTTCCATTGCATTCACTTCACAACAAGTGGTTGCCAGTTCGTTGCACATCCTGCATATTCTATGGTCGAGTGGAGTGAGACTCAAACACACATGACACATCATCATGTCAAATGATGAATCTTTCGTGGTAGAGTAATGAAATCATTTTGCAACATGTAGCTATACGCCTACATTATGTGGGGCATGTGTGTCGCAGTTTCAGCTGGGAGATCAGCTGGGAGATCAGCTGTTCTAGCGGCAGAACATCGTAAAACACTTCATTCAAACTCGACAAACAAAATAAAATTCTTTCCAACAATTACAGTTAAGGTTGTAAGGACTATGGCTGTTGGTAGTTGTTGTTGGTTTTATTTAAATATGCAGAATTGTAATTTTATGGGTTATTATTGTTTGGATGAATAAGCTAAGACAGCTAATATGTGCTAACGTCAGTTGTCACTTGTTGCCGCAATAAATATTCACGTATTCTGCAGCCTGATGGAGACACCAGTGTCAGTGCGACCCGGCATGGCAGAGGCAGTCTCCTTTTATTACTGAGCACTTGGGATTGGTATCGAAGTGAAGCCGGGCGCTTATCGTCAAACTCAGCTATTTATCCATTTTTTCCACACTAACTGGCAACTTGATCGGCGACAACACAGAGATACCAACGTCGTTATACAGTTGGCTCACAAGCCTTGTTAGAAGTGGGAACCGAACGTTTGATATCTTCCACAGAGATAAACAAAACATTCATTTTGGACCCGCCAAAATTTTTAAAATGATTTATTCACAGTCATAATATATTTATTTTTAAGAAGAGCCAAACTTTTATTTATTAAGCTCTATGGATGTATTATTTTTTTTTTAAATAATCGTCTATATAAAACTTTTATCAATACAACCTTTAAAAGTCCAAGATTTGGGTGTGAAAATGAGTAAAAACCAAAAAGACTGAGCCTTATTTATAGCCTGCAGTACCTCTCTGGATAATAACTAATGTATTTGCTCCAGTGTTCACTGCATTATGACCACATAATGTAAGCTGTATGTCTTTGTCCAGCCTTGTGTTTTGCTGTACTGTTATTTTTACGTGCACTACTTCAGTCCTGAGGGACCTACTGGTGTTCTACTATATTCCCCCCCACAACCACCACCACCTCTCCAGTGTTTTGTATATGCAGCTTTACCAGCTTGTTCGAGTCTGTCAATGCAATCTGATCCCCCTGTGGATCTCTTTGATGGAATAGCTGTCTTTCCTGCTTTTTTTTTTCTTCTGCTCTCATTTCTGTCTCCATTTCTGTACATGGAAATCACAGAGAATCAATAGGCGTTGGGTTTCTTCAGCACACTGAGTGGGATTGCTGGTGTGTGTGTTTGTGTTTGGTTGTAATGACAGTCAACCTTGTTTTTCATTCCACTTCAGGTCGATACTACATATGAGACAGAGTGTAGTTTATGAGAGAGCTAATAGTCAGAGACAGCAGTGACCTGCTTATGAGTTAGAGATGGAAGAAGCACAGATCAAGGGGATGAGTGTGTGTTCATATGTGTGTGTGTGTGTGTG
Source organism: Sebastolobus alascanus (assembly GCA_916701645.2). Classification (NCBI taxonomy): domain Eukaryota; kingdom Metazoa; phylum Chordata; class Actinopteri; order Perciformes; family Sebastidae; genus Sebastolobus; species Sebastolobus alascanus. Next base: position 265,886 of record CAKAOJ020000253.1, on the reverse strand, counting down.
TGTGTGTGTGTGTGTGTGTGTGTGTGTGTGTGTGTGTGTGTCTGTGTGTGTGTGTGTGTGTGTGTGTGTGTGTGTGTGTCAATAAATAATGAGTTAAATCTCGTGATGTGATGACTTGGCACACAGCTGAACAGAAGGTCAGAATTTGCAAATGTAGTGTTTTGCAGTTTTGATGATGTTTGACAAAGTACCAGCAACATTTGTATGATTTCAATTCAAATCAAGTGAATTTAATTTATATGGGCGATATGGCCAAAATCTTCCATCACGATATATGTCATTTCATATTTTGATAACGATATATATCACAAGATATCATGTTTTCTGGTAGTTCAATAAATAGATAGTCTATATGAAATAACCACCCATAAAACCTATTTTTTATACTCCTGTGTCAATTAAATACAAATGAAAAGTGAATTCAATTTTTTGAGTATTTTCTCATTTTAAGAACTTGAGTGCAAAATGAACATAACAGTTTTAAGAGAAATTATAGCGAAAAAAGAAATAAATACAGGCCTAGCCTATATCATGATAAAAACGATATAGAAAAATACATATGATAGACATTTTTATATCGTTTTGACGATATATACTGTTATATTACCCAGCCCTAATATAACCCAGAATTATAAATTTGTCTTGTGGGCTTTGCAATCTCTATATCATGCAAAACTCCCTCTATGCTGAGACCCTCAATTCAGAGAAATAAAACTTTACTTTAACAATAAAATTTAGGAAAAGCAACAAAGTAGCAATCTCTCTTCGAGGACCAATTATTTCTGTTAAATTAAATTAAATTAAATTAAATTAAATTACTAAACTTGATTCTTTATTACATCCACAGGAGTCAAGTCAAACAATGGAAAATATTAAAAATTAATATTTTACTATGAAAAGTCATCATGAAGAGCTTTAAACTACTGAAATATCTTTTTTCAATCCATTTAATTTAGTTTAACAGTTGTTTTGTGAGTATAAAGTGATTTATAACATTAAAAATAGTATAAATGTATCTTAAAACCAGCCCTGTCTCCTAAAAATTACATACATCAAACTGCATTGTGAATTATGTTTTCACCCAGGAGACTGCTATTCGTGTCTGTGTGAAACCAAAAGTGAACGATCACTTATTTTGATTTATGTCCGTAGCTTATTAACGTAACAAATGTGGTCATTTTAAGCCAAACCATAATGTTTTTTCACTTAATCGAGTAGTTTTGTTGCGTTTCTTGTTTTGTTTTGTTTCAATTTACAACATTAACCACGTGTTTAAAAATGTTTAAAACTGCGACCATAATCCGCGGGAAAATATGTTTCCCTCGAAACATAATTGAGAATACAGTTTAGTTGTATGGGAACGTAATTGTGTAGGAGACAGGGTTGTTTAAGACACCAGGAGACCAGTGGTTTCCAAACTTTTTGACTTGGGTCCCCTTAAAACAAAGCAATATCTAATTCGTTCCCTTCTCTTACTCATTATTATGAGTGATTTTCCTTTCTCAGATTGTTTAATTTAAATCGTTTTCCAGAACTTGAAGGGATAAAACTATCCAGTATTCCACAAGAAAATATTATAGAACAGCCTTAAAAACTTATTTTGGTGTAGCAGAATGTGTTTTTGATCCTTTGCTTTTCTATTAGCCGCCTCCCGATTCATTTTGTGACCCCTTTGGGGGAAACCACCGCCATAGACAAAGGTTCTCGTAAACTCAGTTATTCAAGTATGACTCTAAAACAAAAATCCCCAAACTTGGAGATTGGAGAGGTCAGAGAAAAGGTGACGGGGACTCGAACCTGCGTTCTGGAGAGAATTTAATTTAACGTGCGTCAGAGTTTAAACCGCCAGACCAAAAAGTGGCACCAGGGTCTTATTTTTCTAACAGTCTGTTTTTCTCTTTTCTCCCCCCCCCCCCCCCCCCCCCCCCCCCCTCTGTTTCTCCATCCAGCACCCTCAACAACAACAACATCACCCTCATCCCCCTGTCCAGCTTCAACCACATGCCCAAGCTGCGGACACTGTGAGTACAACACACACACACACAAACACACTAACATATACTACAGATGCTCACACACGCGCACTCTGTGGTTGCACATTAACACACATGCACACAGAGATGTATTAGTGCCTACTATACTTTCATGCAAACTGAGTAAATACAGACATGTTCACTCTCATGCACACACGCCACAAACACACACACAGAGCATGGCAGCAGGGTCTGTGTGTGATCATGTAATCATGCCATAATAAGAGACCAACTCTTCTATTGTTTCATGACTGTGAATAATTATGTGGCCATTACACACACACACACACACACACACACACACACACGAAGACACACACAGAGATGGATACAGTGACAAATATGTGCATGCACCACACACACACTTGAGAAATGGTAACCTCATTAATACCACAAGAAAGGCTTGTCTAGGCTCTATAGTTCAATCTGCTTTCATTAATTAGGAGAAACCTTCTACACTGATGTTACTGATACACACACACATACACACACACACACTCGTCGTGATCCAACATGGCGAAATCATCCTCTCTGATTGATTAGAAGGAGGCTTTGATTTCTGTGTGTATGTGTCTCTTTGTCTGTATTTAGTTGTGAGAAGGAGATCTCACAGTTGCCAAGGCAATGGCACGACATCTCAAGGGAGACTACCCATAATCCCGTTGGACTGTCTAAGAGGCAGACCATTGGTTGCATTCCTGCTGGCCACACTGGGGTTTGAATTCTGCCAAACCAGCATGCACAGAATGGGATTTCCTCCCCAGATCATCATGTTTAAGAGGCCCTTGTGTGGTCAATCGACCCTACTTAACATTCAGAAAATGGGGATTTCTAAATACAAGCAGGATAACAATCGCAGAAGTCCATTTATCTTTTACGAGCATTTTCTCCGTTCAACTTTTCATCCCCCAACAGCCAATCACGTGGCAGAGTTTCTGTATTTCCTGCAGACTCCTGCAATACGGCTCAAAATCAGCATTTTAAAATTGGATTCAGGCAGCAGCGCAGCTCCGCAGATCGAGTACAGAGTTACCAATATCCAACATCTTTTAATCAGAAGCCCTCGTCTGCTTCTGTTTTCTGTCAAAAGTGAGCGACTGTCACCTCTGATTTGCTCGTTCGTCCTCTTCCTTTTGTCTCTCCTCCTCCTTGCTATGTGTGTGTGCATCCCATTTCACATTTCGTCTCTTAATTTTCTTCCTTATTTTTTACATCTTCCTCACTTACTCCAACATTTGTTCTCTTTTCAGCCTCTCCTATCCAGGGATGAAAATAGATTGAAGTTCTTGCTGGGTTACCCCAACTGTCATCGCTTGATATTGTTTTCCTCTCACCACCAGCTTCATGCATCCCTGAACACACCATTCAATGCCTGTATGGTGTAGAAAGAAATTAGAAACACTTGACATCATGTATAGCAAATTATTTATTTAAATGGTGAAATGCTGCAGAATAATTTGTAAATGTTGACAAAACTTTTCAAGTTTTGAGTTATTGTTCCGACTTAAGGAGGCATTCACGTGAATTTTACCATTCGGGAAATTATATTTCCGATTATTCCGAAATCACATAAATGAAGCACAAATACCCTATCTCGCAATGTTAATGAAAGTGAAACAGCATTACCACGTGTGTCAACAAATCGAGCTGTGATTAGAGATATTTGATACACCACACAGTTTTACTGGCAGGGATACATAACCTACAGTCGTGCACAGATGCCGTTTCCATGGTTGCCACGCATAGCGCCTGGCGTTTACTCATGGAGTGCTTGTCTGCATGAGGAGCGCAGTCAGATCTCGCGGATCGAAGCGAGTATGCAGATGGAGTGACTCTCCCCGTCTGAAAAGACCTTAATGTGTGCACAAACAAACAGGCAAACCGAACCAAAAACAGAACCTCCTTGGTGGAGGTAACTAACTGTATGTTGACCTGATGTTAGCAGATATGTTTTCTTGTTAAAAATGCAATCAGGAGTGACGGGTTGTATCTGGATTTTGGCAGGCAGCTGCTGTCCCCTCTTCCCAGTACTGCGTATCGGCACTGAATCTTTTAGTGGTACGGAGTCCCGGACCGTACCGGCCTACTTTCACCCCTGATCCTATCATGAATTCTCTCTTTCCCCATCATACCACTCTTTCCTCCCTTTGATAGTCCCATCACTCATTTCCCTTTGTGTTCTCCTTCCTCCCGCCATCAGTTCCCTTCTTCTTCCTCTCCTATCATCTTCTTCACCTGTCTTCATCCTGTCCTCTTGTGTTCCCCTCTTTCTCCTCCTCCTCGTCCTCCTCCTTTTCTTTCCCCTCTTCCTTTTTGTCCTCCTCTCCTCTTCCCCATCTCCTTTATGTCCGGTGTTCACATCTCAGTCCGTTCTCCTCCTCTTTGTCCCGTCTGCCACTCTACCTCTTCATCCTCCGTATTACATTTCCTTTCTTTTTTGCCGCTCTCAGATCTCAGTATTGAATTTGCTGCTTTTATAAAAACGATTCATTCAATCAAATGTTTAGAGATGTCCCTGATTTGATTAGCGGGGAAGTTCGAGAAGTGTGCGCGTTAGAAAGTTCTTTCTAAATGAAATGGCTCACCTCCCCTGCCACCTTAATATGGGACTTCTTCATACAGTTGCTTTTACATATATACAGTTCACTCCTCTCTTCTCTCTCTATCCATTCATCTATCTCTCTGTCTTCCTCTTCCTCCCTTTTCTCTCTTTTCCTGCAGTATCTATTAGCAGTAATGATATCACATCACGGTGCCTCTCATTCAGAAACCTGAACCAATGAAAAGATTAGAAATCCCTCTGCTTGTATCTGTGTGTGTGTGTGTGTGTATGTGTGTGTGTGTGTGTGTGTAATTCACTGTACTGGAGATGTGCCCGGTAACCCTCTGGAGCAAATACTAAGAATAAACACACACACACATTCACAGAAACACCATGCACAATGCCCTTAGTCACCCGCAACCAATAAGCCCAACAAACGCTATCACTGCCTTACAGCTAGTCTACACACACATACACACACACACACACACAGCACTTTCTCCGTACCCCCTGCCTCTTCCCATTCTCCCCTGTGTTTTAATCCTACTTGTCAGTAATTAAGGCTGAGCCGGGGGTGGGCCGGGACGTGGCTATCTCCATGCGGGGGTTTGACTATAAACTGGATTTATAATGGGAGAGCGGTATTAAAACTCACTGCCCCCGCTGCTAGCATCAATGAGCCCATCTCTGTTCCATAACAGGATTTGTCCTCTGCTTTATTACAAAGGGAGGCCTGTCTTCTGAAAGGCTAGATATCCCGGCTGGCATATAATACGCTGACAAGACACTCTACTGTTCATCCGCCCTCATTCTCCTCATCTCTCTCTCTCTCTTTCTCTTTTTTTTAAGTGTCACATCCAGCCATTGCAGCTCAGCTCTGTGAAACATCACCTGATGCGCTCTCTATATTGAGTTGTACCATTTAATGAATGCTACAAGTGAAATGTGAAAAGGCCATCAGTGTGATGTCACGTGAAGTATAAATTGGCAATTAGAAATCTCATCAGCATCTGATGAGACTCAGTGATGTCACCTGATGAGAGTCTTCTTTATCATTTAACCTACTCGCACTATTGTCATGTGTGCAAAGTCTAATGCAGAGCGTAGCATGATGCGTTAAAGGCTCGGCCATAGATGTATAATAAGACCTGGGTACAGTGCCGCCGCTCAGCCTTGTATCCAATTTTCCCCAGTGGCCACTCGCGGTATTGCAACAAAAAATCCCCCTGCGGCCCAAAAAGCATTTTCCCCACAGACCACCATTGTAAAAGAGACGTGTGTGAAACTGTTGACACCTCGAACTGCAAACAAGGTTGTTTATGACTCTTTGCATTCTGAATTTTTTTATTAGATTTTATATTTGTTTCCTCGAGCCGAGAAAAGCAAATTAAAAATGTGTGACGTCATCACAGTGTATAGTCTATGGGTCGAGCAGGAGAAACACCACTGTGCTTATTCATTGGGCCGCATACCGCGGAAGTCAACCTGGAAGCTAGAAACCTTTTTTGCAGTATGCGCCAGTCGAGTAATTCTTCATTGGACTGAATAGGCGCCATCCTGGGGTCCGTTATCCAGGTCTTATTATACATCCATGGGCTCGGCTCACACAATTTACTAACAAAATACAATAACATATTCTCATTTCAAATCAATTTTATTTGTATAGCCCAAAACGACCCTCTTATCGGATGAGGAAAAACTCCCCCTAAAAAAAACCTTTTAACAGGGAAAAAACTTTACATCCAGTAGTAAGTTGCTTTTTTGTTGTTTTGAAATATCCATTTCTGAGATTTGTGCCTACACCTCATTACATTGCAGGTAAATTCAATTCTGTTTTGGTCGCTCACAATGTTCGGAAATAACATTTAAAAACAGTTTCCCAGTTGCTGAGGATAGACCTCACAGTTGGGATTGGCACTACTTTCTGCCAAAGAAATAGTGCTAACGAAAACTGTTGTTTTTCTGTGAATTATCCCATTATCAACAGGAACATTTGCTCTGGAAAAAGGTGCCGTTGAGTTCTTCAGATGTAAGATTTTTAATGTGTTAGCCAAAACAAACAAGAGTTTCTCAGGAAAACTCAGGGATCAATATCTGAAAACACATGAAACCAAAACTAAATGTATGGCTAAAGTAGATACCACCAGAGCATGTGAGAATATGTGCTCAAGTCACAAATTTGATGACTTCAGACTCAACTTGACAAAATTAAAAAGGACTTGCAACCTGACTTGGACTTTAACACCAGTGACTTGTGACTTCACTTGGACTTGAGCTTTTTGACTTGAAAATACATGATACCTCTCCCCGAGTCCAAAGATTAGAAAGTTTCTAAAAGTTATTTAGAAACTGTGTGTGCGAAGGCGATCAACTGCCCTATAACGGAGATAACGAAGATGTTGGGTTTATTTACTTTTTGAGAGATTCTTTATTGATTTGTTGGGTAGAGGATTTACTCATGGGGGAATAACTAAACTGAACTTTTCTGTTTTGTTTGTTTATTGTTGAATAAACCCAAAAAGTGGTGTTTATTTGTTGAACTCTGGGCTCTTTATTTTTGGTGAATATTATTGTGACTTGTATTTGATTATCTTACACTTAATACCCCAAACCCATTTTGTTTGAACCAATCCGACAGCATCAGCATGGAGAAAACCATGAAGAACTAACGTTACTGCGCACCAGTTGGTCCCAGTTACTCTGTTGTTAAAATGGTATTACATTTGGTGAAGAGTGCATTATGACTTGTTTAGGGCTCAAAACTCAAAATTTAGGACTTGGGACTTGAGTGCAAAGATTTGAGACTTACTTGTGACTTGCAAAACAATGACTTGTTGACTGATCTAAGACACATCCCATGTAATCACAACATTTCCTGTCACTCTTAGCTAGCCACTATGAAATCAAGCCAAATTACTCCAGAGAAATGAAAAGATCTTTCTCAATTTATTGATTTATTTGCTCCATTTTTGTCTCCTCTTGCCCATTTTTTGATTCTATTCCTCTCTTTCTATTCATTGTCATTCTTTGGGTCCACTCTCTTCATGTCTGAATATTTCCTTCAGTACAGAATTATATTCTTATTCTTTCCCACCTTTGTCGCTGTCGCTCTTTTCTGTCTGTTTCTCTCTGTCCTTCTGAATACTGTAGATTGTGATTTAGCCGTATGTGTCCTCCCTCTAAAGGGAGTCATACTGTCACAGACCTTGGGGAAATGAGAGTTGAGGATATTACTCTGTGTGTTTGTGTGAGTGTGTGTGTATGTTTCTCCTAAGCAACAGCCTCCTGATCCTGGCCAAGGATGTAAGCTGTGTGAAAAATAGAACGTATTTGAGTGCCGACTCAAATACGTTTGCTCTTACTGAGCTGATGTGCTTCACAGACTCTTTAAGAGACTTTTGCCTCTAGAAAGCGCCCATTTGAGATGGGATAATAAAGAGTTTTATTGTGTTAATTTCACCCACTCAGACTCGTTTCTTTCACCGTCTCTCTCTCAGGCGTCTGCACTCCAACAATCTCCACTGTGACTGTCACCTGTCCTGGCTCTCTGATTGGCTCAGAGCCCGGCGGGGCTTGGCTCCCTTCACCCAGTGCATGGCCCCCGCCCACATGAGGGGCCTCAATGTCCCGGATGTGCAGAAGAAGGATTTCATCTGCAATGGTGAGACATCAACACACATACACACAATATTCAGGGCTAGACATTAATGCTTGCCCAGGGCAAGTAAGCTCTGTGTTCGGGCAGGTGGAATGCCTCATGCAGTTGTCCGACTGGGCAAGTGAAAAATAAAGGTGTTCTTTATTAGGGATGCCCCAATATTCAGTAAAAATATGTGATCAGGAGATCGGCATTAATGCTTTCATTCGAGTGCCCGGAGTACGCTCCACCGCTTCGAGAGTGAGGTGCTCTGAATAACTGAACGGTAATGTTACATTCCAACAGCGCTCCGAGTTCACCACCGATCCAGTTTTGGCCAGAGTGCAATCTTGCACTCGGAGTGACTATTTACGAAGGCACCCATAGGGTGAAGCTACATTGTGAAAAACAAATCTGTGTTGAAATCGGCAGGAGAGCTAGTTAATGTTAGCTGTTAGCTGTTAGCAGCCAGTGGGCAGTGCAGTCCACACACGGGAGAAGTTTGCATTCAGGACTTTCTGCCAGAACAGTTATTTTAACCTAAACCAAAGGGCATTCTGTCAGAAATCCCTGAAAACAAACTTCTCCCATGTAAATAACACCTAACAGCTAACATTAACGGATGTTCCATTGGGTTACATTATGGTGCGTTCAATCTCTGCTCAGTAAAAATGAGCTTTAGGCGAAGGTAAATTCTAACGTTATCATGATGTGTTAAAATATAATCTTGTAAAATGTAGTTTTTGGAGAGAAACTTGAATAAATCTAGTTGTTTGAAGGAGATCTTTTCACAGCAATATAAAATAGATCATAGAGAGGCGATTATGAGCTTTCTAACACTAGCTCTAAGCAGGTTATAATAATTCATAGGCTACTTAAAACTACTAATGCCAAGCTTCTGTAGAACGCAAACAGAGTTGGTGATTGTTGAAACATTGGAAAGACAGACCAAGACAGTTTTAATGAGTTTTATTTTGTTTCTGTCGAGTTTGAATGAAGTGCATTTTACAATGATCAGCAAGGTAAAATTACTGTTTCTGTCAAAGGAGTCTGGAGGCTTTGAGGAGAGTATATTAATTGCATGTTTTGTACGTTAATAAATAATTGCTTACTTATTTTTTAACAGAACCACATTTTCCATTTCGGAGAAAATAAAACATCTCATCTACTTGCCCGAAGGGCAACTGGCTGAAAAAGCTTAATTTCAAGCCCTGATATTCCATTGAAATATCAAAGAGCATGGCTGAAGGACACTCTGAAGCACCTTTCTAGTGCTTATTGTGGCATGCAAAGTGATGATGTGACTCTATCTTAAGTCGAGGTGGTAATAAAAAGGCCTGCTTTTAGTTTCACCCAACATTTGTTTTAAATTGGCTCTGGAACAAAACCCATAAAAAAATATTTTTGTATAAAAGCCACCAGTTTTTCGCTCCATTGCAGCTACATCACATTGACACACGATAGTATTTTAAATCGAGCCTCTAAAGTAACATTCAACCTCAAACTATTCAGCAACACCAATATAAATATGACATGCAGTGTGGATTCAAGCTGATTGAATTTAGTGCTGTTGACAGTAGACGCTCTTTGACGTAGAGGTCTACAACACAGGGACTATAATAACCATGAAGGCCATTATTGCCGGCAGCATTGTTATCATCTACAGACAGCTCAGCGTTGAGTTTATAGCACTGAAAGAATTACACCATGTAGAGCACGTAATCAGCTAAAGTGCCAGTATAAGAGCAGTAGTGTTATCAGCTGCAGATAGTACAGACACTGTTTATAGGCCTCTGATTCAGCTCTCTGTTCTAATAGACTGTCAGGCCGTGCTCTCTTTATTAGCCTTCAGCCTCGTCTTTTCTGCCTATATGCTCCACGGCAGACCTCCTCTCACTGCTCTTTTTCGTTCCCTTACTTTAGGTGTCAATAACACCCTGTCTTTCTCCATTTCTCTTGTTCTTTCTTTACTTTATCCCTCCATTTTCCCTTCTTTCCTCCTTTTCTGTCATTTTCCTATCTCTCTCCCAATGTTCCTACCCTTTCATCCTCTTTTTCTCTATCTCCACTCGTGCTCATATTCAGCAGTATTGTGTTTACATACTGTGGCCAGATGATATTTAGTACTAATATTCAGTTTATATTGCAATTTCCTCTCCTTTCATACCAAAAAATGTCATGCTTCCCTCAAAGAATTTTATTCCTGGCAGGATGCAAATGCCTCTGAAACAACACAAAGACCATAAAACTCCCCCCTGAAGCTGACTTTTATCTCATTGAGAGAAACTGGGATAAAATATACAAAAAGCATCATAAAGAGTTAAGAATAAAACAGCAGCTAAAATTTGATTGCAGAAATTATCGTAGTAGTAATAAATCTAGCTGCAGGCACGGAGGGACCTCTCCTATTCTCCTCCATATTTGGCAGTAAACCAGCAAAAACAATCTCATATTCAAACAAATTAAAGCCAATCTCTGCTTGATGTTTTATATTCATTCCATCTGTATATCGCTGTCTACAGGTCCAGCACAGACGGAGATGAGGACTTGTGTTCCCCAGGTAGCCGTGTGTCCACCCAGCTGCAGCTGCAACAACAACATAGTGGACTGTCGTCGTAAAGGCCTCACTGAAATACCAGCCAACCTCCCCGAGGGCATCGTGGAGATGTAAGTCTGATTTATTTTACTTAAATGCTACGTGTGTCATATGTGGTATCGACTGACTTCGTGCAAAGCACATTTTACATATCATGTATTATACTTTCTTTAAATGTGTATATTTACAGTCTTTTCACACTATATCAGTATTTCTATCAGTGGTGGGAGAAGTACTCAGATACTTTACTTAACTAAAAGTAGAAATACCACAGTCTAAACATATTCCATTACAAGTAAAAGTCTCAAATTCAAAATGTTACTTCAGTAAAAGTATTAAACGTATTATCAGCAAAATGTACTTAAAGTAAAAGTACTCATTATGCAGAATGGCTCCTTTCACGGTGTTATATTTTTATAGAATATTATAATATTCTGTTTTTATCACTAACACATACATGAAAGAGCATTTTAATGTTGTAGTTGCTCAATGTGGAGACAATTGTAGATACTTTGTGTACTACTGGGTAGATCTGAAGTATAGTACTACATCACATCATATAAGAATATCATGTGTTTTATGTAAAAAGTTACTGTCAAATAAATGTAGTGAAGTAAAAAGTACAATATTTCCCTCTGAAATGTAGTGGAGTAGAAGTATAAAGTAGCAGAAAATAGAAATACTCAAGTAAAGTACAAGCATGTCAAAGTTATACTGAAGTACAGTACTTGAGTAAATGTACTTAGTTACATTACACCACATGATTCCTTATTTAAAAATTCATTCTGGCCACATTCCCATGATAGACCCACGTTCAAATTATCTGCCTTGTACATTTTGTACTTTTATGCAACAAAATCATGTAGATATTTGCCTTTTTCTCCTTCTTTGTATTCATTGAACGCAACATGTTTTACTGTTATACGGATTATACTGTATGAGGTTATGCAAATGCGTGTGTAGAATTGCAGATTTGATTCTAGTGTACTGAAGGAGAAATTTTGAACTATTTATAAAACAGCAATAGCCACTTCAAAACTATTTGTAAGCCAGAGTTTGAATGAAAACTAATTAATACTTCATCCACACACACACATGCACACATTGTGCACACTTACACATAACACACTCAGTTTCACTGTGATCTTTAGATGCTTTGATTCAACTAGACGTTACATCTGAACCGATCTCTGGCGCACTGTGAGTTTTGCAATGGCATCATGTTTGAGATTGCAGCAAAACTCTTTCTTTTACACACTCACACACTTTTCCTCCTCTTCTCTCTCGCCCTCCTCCGTTCTGTGTCTTACACACACATTTAAACACACACACACACACACACACACACACATACACACCACAGTGGGACGTGTTTGATATCCGTATTGATCGCTGTACCCTGTTTGTTTGTACAGAGGACAGCTGGTTGATTGCTCTCTGAGTAAGGGAGCAATTCTCCCCCGCAACGCTACGCCAATACCTCTACACCTCCCCGGCATAAGTAATAGATTCACACTCACATACACACCAACGCACACGCACGTATGCAGACACACCAGTTTTGTATGCGCAAACAAAGTACGTACTTGGGCACAAATTACACACACACACACACACACACACACACACACACACACTCTGGGAGGGTCAAACACACACAAATGCACATGCATTGTGATTGAGCTACAGCCACCAAAATATATCTGATTAGATCTCTTGGACACACACACACACACACACACAAACACACACAGAATTAGCATTTGATCCATTAATAAATGTTGTTGCTGCAGCCAGAAACAATAGAATGTAATAGGATGATGTATTGTCAGTCCTCCGATACAGACAAAGTCATCTTTCTGCATGCTGGTGGCAAGGATCCCTGCCAAATGTGTGTGTGCATGTGTGTGTATGTGTACAGCACACAACTGTGCACGTCTAAGTGTGTGTGTGTGTACGTGTTAATCCGTCTCTCCAAGTCAAATACGTTCACAAAGTAATTTAACAAAACAGGTTTGTCTCAAGGCGTTTAACTTCATTAGAGCATCAACAGTGTGTGTGTGTGTGTGTGTGTGTGTGTGTGTGTGTGTGTGTGTGTGTGTGTGTGTGTGTATACAGGTCTGTGTGTTCCCATTGTGAACATGCTCACCTGCCAAACCCGTCTCCTGTTTCAGTTGCCGTTTAATCGCCGCCTGACCTTATAGATTTTTTATATTGCCTCTTAAAATGCCTTCCCTTTAATACATCCTTTGATATTGAGCCTCTAAGTGTCTTTGATTCAACCTTGTCTTAAAGCCCCCAGATATAATTTGTTACTTGTTGTGTGTGCAGATTGTCTCTGTCAATATCGGTACATCCTTGATTTATTTTGACCCCCTCGGTAGGAATGAGGTGTTGTTGCTTGCCAGGGGCGTGAGGTGTAAGAATTTAGAAAAGGGACACGAGCCAAGAAACAGACACCTGTAAGGGTTGTGATGCATTCAAAGACAGGACCAATAAATTCAACTAAATTGCATTTAATCCCAGTAAATGTGATCAAAACTTGGCTTGGAGTCCATGTCAGAAAATATATTGCTTGTATTTATTGTATTTAGCGATACAAGACGCAGATAGATGGATAGATGGATAGATAGATGCATAGATGGATGGATGGATAGATAGATGGATGGGTAGATAGATAGATAGATAGATAGATAGAGAGATAGATAGATAGATAGATAGATAGATAGATAGATAGATAGATAGATAGATAGATAGATAGATAGATAGATAGATAGATAAATAGATAGATAGATAGATAGATAGATAGATGATAGATAGATGGGTAGATGGATGGATGGATGCGTAGATGGATAGATGGATGGGTAGATGGGTAGATTGATAGATAGATGGGTAGATGGATAGATAGATGGATGGATGGATGGATGGATACGTAGATGGATAGATGGATAGATAGATGGGTAGATGGATAGATGGATAGATAGATGGATAGAAAGATGGATGGATGGATGCGTAGATGGATAGATGGATAGATTGATGGTAGATGGTAGATGGATAGATAGATGGATAGGTAGATAGATAGATAGATAGATAGATAGATAGATAGATAGATAGATAGATAGATAGATAGATAGATACATAATATCAAGGGAGAAGAGTAAAGAAAAGAGGGATGGAGAGTGGAGGTCAGGAGCAGGACAGGGTGGGGTCTGAAGAGGAGGAGGAGAGGAAGAAGAAGGGTGGATTAGTTCCCATTTATCATTCTGACAGCTGACCCTGTAGCCGGCCTTGGGACCTCACCCAATCCTCCTCTCTTCTTCTTGATTTTTCCTCTCCTCTCCCCTGTTGTCCACACTTCTCCACTCCTCCGATTGCTCCTCTGTGGTCCCAATTTCCCACTCCCCTTCTATGGTTTCTCTTCCCACCTTTTTTTCCTCTCCTTTTCTTCCTTTCATTTTCTCTAATTTTGTGGTATGACTTTTTGTTCTCATCCCCTCCTCTGCCTCCACTCCTTTCCTACTTCCTTCCCTCAACAAGGACACATAAAGAATGCATGAGCTACACAAGATGAATGTGTTGCCTCGACCAGTCATTCATCCAAAAACTGGGTCGGGACCCACCGGTGGGTTTATTAGGGTCGCCAAATAAATTTGCAGAATTTCTTCCATTGTCTTTAATTTAACATTTATATCTGCAGTAAACCTTGAAGCCTGAATGTTGGTATTGTTCTGATAATTGTAGCCTACTTATAACATCAAATCTAATATGAAAGGCAAGCGTACATTCTGTTTGTTTTACTGATGAGAGCAAAAAACGAGAGCCTGTTAACAATTATTTGGTCTCATTTATAAAGTATTTAACATGTGTATATGTTTTCAATAACACATGCATAAAATGAAGTTGTGATTTATCAAACGTATATCTCTTCAAAATGGCTGCTTTACCTTTTCAAGATAATATAAGGTGATGCTGAAATGGCATTAAAGATGGTCAGGAATGTTCATTTACACACAAATTCTCTCTTCTCACGATTTATAGAGAAGGCCTTTTGTGAATTGGGTCGCAATGGTTTTTTCATTTTTAAAAACTGGGTCCCCAGAAACACTGTGAACCACTGGTCTCGTCCATCAGGAGAGCAGAAACTAAACTACAGTACATTTCCCCAAACATGGGCTTTGTGCCTGATGGCTCCCCGCATTATAATAGATAGAATACTAGCAGTATGGCGTAATGAGTGTGCAGTCTTCCAGAGAAAGAGATGTAATAAGTTCCCTTTGGCCCTGAGCCTGTAAAAGTTGAGGAACCTAATGTGTTCATGAATACAGACTGCATCTAAAGAAGAGAGCGTTGTGGCTCCATCAAAGGAATATATATATGAAATATTCAAATAAAAGAAAATGAGAAATTATGATTGGAAAATGAAAAAGTGTTAATGTACTGCTGCCAGTTACAGTTAAACCAATTGACCCATGTGCAAATTTTGCACTGAGACCTGTATTTCACTGAGTCCATGGGTGTATAAAGAGAACTTGATACAGTGCCGTTCATTCCTATGAAAGTTGCTCAGTGGTGCATGAAGCAAAGAAAGATCGACTTCCGAGTCTAAAACTACCCAGATCTTCCGGCGATCTTCTGCATCCATTGGGCCCATAGAGCAGGCGCAGTAGCATGTCCTTTAACTCCCAGCCCTCAATCTGGGGCTCATTCACATGAACGGAGGAAGGAAAATAACTCTGGATTCGGCTATTAGTGCATTTTACAACTTTTAGGACCTAATGATTTAAATAAGGGCTACTCAAGTGTTCGCTCGACCTAAAAAAAAATCATAGGCCGAGTTACTGGCGTCTCTTTTCCAATGTAAGTCTATAGTAAAAAGTATTTTTGGGCCCGATGGCATCACGTGGCCGACGCGGAAGTTGTAATTCCACTGTTTGACCATTAAAAAATTTGTTTCAAAGCCCGGTGCACTTCCTGGGGGCGTGAGCCACTCAGGTAGTTGTCATACTTTGCCACTGGAAACATTTATCCATCACTGTACCTGCTGAACACTTTGGCCAGAGTCTTACTGAGCAAACAGGAACTTTGGTCAGCAGCAGTCCAGGTTTTGGTTGCTCCGATTCTTTTATTGGTCTCATGTAAGCTTTCATTACTGCTGAGCTGTAAAATTCAACTCAACATTTCCAACTGAGTGACCTTGATCAGCTCCTGCTGCAAGCACTGACCAACCTGCAGAAATATTGTGTACATGTTGATTGGAACAGCCACCTTTTGAACTTTTTGTACTCTTGTGCTTGACTGAGGTTGTGGGGTAAACAAGACTTCATAATAACCAATGACTTCTCTGTCCTTGGTGACATTCAACATCAAAAGGAAAGAAATTTGACTTATAATCTTTTGTTGAAGTTGTATTGAAATCTTCTCATTGTATGTTTTAGGGGTAATGTATTCATCTAATCAATTTGAAGGGATTGTTAAAGATCATCTAACTCCCATTTTTTCTCTCCCCCTCTCTTCTCTCTTTCTCTCTCTCTCAGTCGCTTGGAGCAGAACTTGATTAAAAGTGTCCCAGTAGGAGCCTTTTCATCCTACAAGAAGCTCAAGAGGATGTAAGTCTGTCTGGATCAAACTGTGCACACAATCTCAAACACACACAAATGCATGTGGATTAATACAAGTTGGCAATAATTCAGTCTGATATGCATGAACATGACTAACATTAAGAACCTTAACAGCCATCTTCTTTTACTGGTATAGCACAATATGGTTGCATTATTTTATTTATGTATTCATTTATTTAACCAGTTACGTCCTGCTGAGGTCAACTACAACAACTGCATCATCTGCATAACAAAGGATACACGTTTGATGTGCATTCACTCCACTAGATCATTTATGTGAAGAGAAAATAAAGCAGACCCAGTATAGAACCTTGGGGCACTCCAAGGTTTAGTACAGTAATCCAGCATAAGCTGAGCCCACTGACTTTCACACATTGAATCCAACCTGAGATCATTTTTAAACCAATTGACACTGATTGACATTTTTCACCATTATCTGACATTTTGTAGACCAAACAACTAATTGATTAATCGAGGATATAAACGACAGATTAATCAACAATGAAAATAATCATTATTTGCAGCCCTACAAATAACCTGTAATTTTATGGTCAAAAACAGAGATACAAAATTCAGTAAACTTCATTGTGTCCACTCACTCATATTATTGACTCATTTAATTTGAGAAATATTTGATTGACATGAGTTGTACTCAGTTGTCATTAGGGATAAGGGAGAACCTACATACCTTGACGCAATCATCATTGACATTGACATGGCAATTTGCGTATTTGGTTGTCTGACTGCACTCTTTGTAGGTTGCGATAGCCTATTTATCTAACATTTTATCTTTGGTTATTACATGGCTTTGTTGAATACTTGATTCTGATTGGTCAATGACGGAGTTCTACGGTCTGTTATTTCTTTATAGCAGGCCGTTGCTATGTGTAACAGACCGTTGCTATGGACGCAGCTCTGATCTCAAACTTTGGAGGACCATTTTTATGTCCAATTATTGATTTGTTAAGTAAGTAGCTGTGTAATAAGCGGGATAATGTCCAGCAAGCGGGTCATTGTTATGAAATAAACCCCTTCAGGGTGATGCAAGACCCTCCGCTTTGCGTTGGGGTGCCGCATCGCCCTTTACTTTATCCCTTACTTATTTGATGCAGATATGAAGCTTTGTATGCTTATGATGTGTTTTCCATTACTCATGTAATGGTTTTACGGATTTACGCGGGTTTCTGGCAGAGTTGTGATTTGGGCTGTTTTTTATTGAATTGAGCGAGTTTAAATTTGTGGTTGGGCTGGAAACTGTCAATCTGATCTGGCAACGCTGCTCAGTAGCAGAAAATGGTTTTAATGTAGAATTATAATTAACAGACACATAATAACTTACTGATTTCTATAATATTTACAGACCGAGAGTAGTCAAAACGAAAAGAAGGGCATATGTCTAATCTGAAGTCCAAACCAGCATGCACGCACGCACACACACACACACACACACACACACACACACACACACACACAGACACACACAGTCGCACAGTTCATCTGTTCTTGTCTCATTCACACACACACCCACAGACATAAAGCTCCCTGGTGAAAAATGTCCTTATCATGCAAATGGCTGAAATGCCAGACTTGCAGACTTGTGCAAGGTTGTAAGGTTATCAACCCACCCATGCACACACACGCACGCACACACACACACACACACACACGCACACATACACACACACACACACACACACACACACACACACACACACACACACACATACACACACACACACGCACAGATGGAGTTTTAACCTCCACAGAAGTGTTAAATAATATATCTTACAGCGGTGGAAGTGAATGACATGAACTGCACTTAACATGCCACTGCTTCCACCCTTCCTCTCTCTCTCCTGTCGCTTCACTTCTCTCGCTCTCTCTGTCCATCACTCTTTATCCCTCATTTACTTACACATTCAGCCCATCTTACTTCTTTTTTTTTTTTTACTTGTGTCCCCTTGCCTTGACCTCTGCTGATGTATTCTTTCATGATCATTTGTCAGACAGTTCTAGGACATTCACACAGAATGAACCCCATTACTGTGTATTACAGTAATGCACTTAACCTCTCTCTCTCTCTCTCTCTCTCTCTCTCTCTCTCTCTCTCTCTCTCTCTCTCTCTCTCTCTCTCTCTCTCTCTCTCTCTCTCTCTCTCTCTCTCTCTCTCTCTTTCTCTCTCTCTCTCTCTCTCTCTCCCCCTAGTGACTTGAGTAAGAACCAGATTTCTGACATTGCCGCCGATGCTTTCAGCGGCCTCCGCTCACTCACCTCACTGTAAGTATGACACCTGTACACACCAACACACACACACACACACACACACACACACACACACACACACACACACACATATATCCAGACAGGAAAGTAATTGCGTTTCTAGACATTTAGCAAATAAAAATGTTGTCGCTGTCGATCTTGACAACCTGACCACAGCGCTGCAGAGTGTGTGTGTGCGCTGTATGTGGGTCTTTGTATTTGCTTGTGTGTGCGTGTAATCAGTCAGTGCATGTGTGTGTGTCTGAGGGTGAATGTGATAAGAACATGAAGGACAGTTTAATTTGAATCAATCTGGAGCATGAAAATGAGACAGACAGACAAGAAGGGGTAGACAAGGTGAACCCTGGGTGTTAAAGCTGAACACACACACACACACACACACACACACACACACACACACACACACACACACACAGCCGAGTTAGTTGAACAGGAATGTCACTGAGAGGCACGACTTTTGCAGTAGAGGCCAGCTGAGGCGTGATGTTGCAGAGTATAAAATTGCTCAAGTGAATTAAATGGTTGCAATTGGAAGCACATCTTAAACATTATTTCAGTTTTTGACGATCAAATGAGATAAATGGTCCAACAGTGTGCTCAGTGAGGAAAGCCTTAGTGCTGAAATGACTGTGCTGTATTTTTTTTTCTTATAATCTGACAAAAAAAGTTAAATATTGCACTGGAAACAGACAACTTTGTCTCTTTGATTGTAACACTCCTTCAGTTCTTGTTCCTAAAATAGTTTTTCCAACCCGATGAGCGTGACAGCTTTGTCATTCTGAGCAGATGTATTCAGGGTCCTCTCTCTCTTTAGGAGTGCTCAATATTTGTGGATTTGTGGAAGACGTGTCGGTCAGAAAACAAAGTAATAACAAAGGACATCTTGTTTTAAGGTATCTTTTCTAATGGTTTTGTATTAAAGTGTCTCTGACCAGGGGAAACCATATATCTTCAAATTTGATGATTTCGATTTTTTTCCCTCATGGGTTGAAAAAAATGCACAAAAGGTATTTAAATTCCCACTCTATTATCTGAAGAAATGCATTCTGTCGAAGATGAAAAAATACCTTTTTTTCTCCTGAGAAGTTGACATTTTGGATGGTTTTCACAGCATTCAACCATTATTACTTCTTGATTTCAGCTGAGACACGTTCATATGAGCACTATTGTCATGACTTACTGACAAACAATTTGACATAAGCATCAAACTTTGCTATCTGATGAGGGTATTTCATTTAAATGTACAAGTATTTTGCAAAACCAATCCCGCCGCTCCACATTGATGGGTAGCATACGAATATAAAAGCAAAATACTGTAAATAACACTATATGATTCAGGGTTCAACATATCCTCATACAACGGTTTGTATAATATCTTAGGAAAAGTTATTCCTCATTTTTTGTGTGTTTTTCTACGAATGTCCAGCAACAGGTGTCAATTTCCGCTCGATACATGCATACAGTCTTTTCAAAGTAAACTTCCGTCTTCACAGAAAACAACTTGATTAGGTTATAGGCAACAAAACTACTTAGTTAGGTTTACTAAAAGATTGTGGTTTGGGTTAAAATAACTACAGAACACGCGTCACTTAAGTACGGAAGTTATGTGACAAATAAATCAACATTGACTTCTTCGAACACCGGCCTCCTGTGTCATTACAGTGCATTACTATCATAGGTATAGCTACTAACGGTGTGTGAGATCAGCCTGCAACTGTGAAGTGATACGGGTTAAATCCTCACTGTCCTGAAGAAAGACAGTATCAGCTGTTTATTCACTGTATCTTGTTCCTCATAACAGAAATTTAAAGATTGTAATACAAATGTCTGAAAAAAATGCACTTTAATGGGATAAAATACAATAAGATGTCACAACATGTGGATGCAGAGCAGTGCTCCTCTCCAGTGGCGGATTAGAGCAGCAATAATGTCTAGAAAACAACAAAGTATTTACTAAGCTTCACAGCCGGCTTCAGACCGCATACGTCTGGACGTGTCGGGACAGCCTTGTAAACACTGTAACCTAAATGATGTTGTTTCGACTGTCCTGTGCAGGGTGTTGTACGGCAACAAGATCACAGAGCTGCCCAAGGGATTGTTTGATGGACTGGCTTCCCTGCAGCTACTGTAAGTACTGTCTGTGTGCTCTGTTGTTATGTGTGTACCTGTGTGTCTGTGTGTGGTCCCCCCAGAAAACAATGCAATACATTATTCAGCAAACACAAGAATATCTCACTCAAATACAGGATGAACTACCCAGGAAACACTGTATGGTCATGGATTTGTAACAGAAAGTCTGTGCAGCTACAGATTCTTTTAGAAAATGGACAACCAATGAAAAAATGTGAAAAAAAAACAGTACCTGGAGATCTTCTTCTGTCAGTGTTTGTGGAAATATGGAGAAACTGGTATGGAGAAGTGCTAGCATTGTCATGTTAAGTCAGAAGTTTATTATTATCCCTAAAAAATACCAGCCTTTACCTACAGTGGCCCTTAATCTTGCCATTATGTTATGTTGTAGGTGCATACCTGTATTTTGGGTTTCTACTAGAACATTTTTACATGCTTTAATGTTCAAAAAACGCTTTGTTTTTCTACTACCGGCTGTGCTGCAGCACCTCTCTCTGTCTGCTCTGATTGGTCAGCTGGCCCACTGTGGTGATTGGTCAACCAAACCAAACTTTTTTTCAAACTCAGTTTCAGCTCCGCTCTAACTAGCTTTGTTTGAGGTAGGGCTGTGTATTGGCAAGAATCTGGTGATACGATGTGTATCATGATACAGGGGTAATGATTCAATATATTGCGATATATTGCGATATATTGCGATATATTGTGATACTGTTCATTTCATTTTAGGAAAACTGTCATAGTATAAAGAACACACCAGAAACACACCATTTTAGAATAGGCAAAAATAACACGTTTATACTGCATGCAAAATAACTGCATGGTTTTCGCTCCATACTGCATGTGATTATCATAAAGTGAGCATGTCTGTAAAGGGGAGACTCGTGGGTACCCATAGAACCCATTTCCATTCACATATCTTGAGGTCAGAGGTCAAGGGACCCCTTTGAAAATCGCAATGCCAGTTTTTCCTCGCCAAAATTTAGCATAACTTTGGAGCATTATTTAGCTTCCTTCGTGACAAGCTAGTACGACATGGTTGGTACCAATGGATTCCTTAGGTTTTGTTAGTTAGCTAGTTTCCTATGATGCCAGTAACTTCACTCTAGCTTTAAAACTGAGCCCGCTATCATCTCCAAAAGATCGCATAGCAGACGGGCCCGACGTGGGTTTTTTAAGAGGTTAATTAAAAATACAGTGTTTTGGAGAATCGATACAGTATCACATAACATAGTCTCACGATACTCATGTGTATCGAGGTTTTTTTACACCCCTGGTTTGAGGGCGTGCCAAACTAGCCGCTATGCAGGTATTATGCAAATGTGTTACTTGGTGACATCACCATGTTATGGAAGAAAAGGCAGGACTTCAATCAAGGCGTTTTAGGCAGTTCAGGAGCAGTGTTTCTGTTGGGGAGAGTGACTCCCTTTGGTGTGGACTTTGCAGACCTTTTACATGCATAAAAACTATATAACACACTAAAGAGAAGGGAAAAAGCACAAAAGCATAAAAGGTCCCCTTTAAGATGATTTGGTGACTTGGCATCAGAGAGTTATATCTACTTTTGTACCATGATCACAGCTAAGGCCACTTTTATATGCCTCTATATACTGTATGGTGGTGATTTTATGAGGACAAGCAAATCTCAGTAATCATCACTACTGCACAGCGGCAGCTCTAGTTGCATCCCCTCTTCATGCATTAACCCTCCATCTGTCCTGCATCGTGTGTGTGTGTGTGTGTGTGTGTGTACAGAAAAGTAAGTGAACCAAATTGATGCACTGTAATAAAAAACGTAATCTCCCATAGTTCTTCTAACATTTAGTGTCTACTAGGAGGAAAATGCTATTAGTTGTGAATAATTCCTCGTGGGTGCAGGTTCAAACTGCAGCAGTGGTTCAGCATGCAGTATATAAGGGCTACATTTTGTACTGTATGTGGCATATGGTCCTCGCAAAATGCCGCAGTCCACTGCAGAAACAGCTAATGTTCTGGGCTTTTCCATCGTAAAGGGAAGCGAAGCAAAGAGAATGAGGATGAGTGAATCTAACCCACAAACACCTTTTACGGGCTTAGGTGGATCATTGGGATGCATGGTGCATAGTCAGACACAGAGAGAGAGAAGGGGGGGAGGGATGGATAAAATAATGGATGGGGAGGGAAAGATGGAAAAAAGACATGGACACGAGGAAGAAGACAGATATGGAGAAACATATGAATGCTGATAAGATGAGAAAAAAGAGTGAAGAAAACCAGAGAGAGATGAAATTAAAATTTTGCGTCCCCTGATTGGCATTTCCCTCACACCTTGTCATGATGTTAAACACTGAACGCTTTATATTTGTGTACATGTGATCCCTTAATAGGATAATTCAGGACCGCTTCTGTGCATTTGCTGCTTCAATCGATGAATAAAGTACTGAATGACTAGTTAATATTCATGTCTTGCCACCACATCATTGGTCAATCCCACAAAGACACCGCCTGCAGGTGTTGGCGCTCACTCAGCAGGCATTGGGAGATAACGTGTCTTTTAATATTTCGCCGCTGACAGAAAGAAAAGCTCCAAAGCGTCGGTCAGTTTATCAGTAATTTTCCTTCAAGATGCAGTTATTCTCCTATATAGTGTAATAATTATATATTAGCTTTCACTGGTGAATCAAGCAGCATGTCAACCTTCCATGACAAAGATGTGTTTATAGCTACCGGTCTGCTGTTTATATTGTCTGCGCTGCTTTGTTTTACTGGTGCAGTTTCAAGTAATTAGTTCCCCCTGTGAGCCGCCTAATGAGGCGTGGATATGTCGCAGAGCAGCATGTGAGTGTGTGTGTGTGTGTGTGTACGTATACGCAGGTTGTGCCGGTATAGGCGCTCGTTAGGATGACTTGAGATGATTAAGCTGAGCTGCTGTAGCAAGCACCGAGTTAGTCACCTGTCAGACAAAGAAAGAAAGAGAGAGGCACAAAGAAACAAAGAGTGTTTGTGTGATAGAAGAGTAAAAAATATGGAGAATGAGACAGAAAAGAAAGGTAGAAGAACAGGCGAAAAGCTGTCAACTTGGCTATATTAGCTGATGAATTGCAGGTAGAGAGATGGAGGAAAGGGTGGAGGTGCAAACCTTTCCTGTCATTTACCTAATCCCTCTATCACATTTCTCATTTCCCCTCCTCTCCTCCATTTTGGCTGCCAGTCTCTTTCACTTAATTGTATATCTGTGTCACTCAAAATTAAATTTTGGCCTGTCCCCTCTCTGTCTCACTCTATTATTCTCCATTCTTCTATCTCCTCTTTTCCTCCTTCCTGTTTCCCCCTTCGCCATCTGTCTCTCCCATCAAAATAAGATATTTCACTCCCGCCCAACAGTAGATATCCCCCTCCTGCTCCACAAGAGAAAGCGAAAATATATAAAACCACAATTTTCAGATTTATGTGTCACGGCCAGAAAAAATATAATCATGACTGTGTGGAGAGGGTGGGAGAGGCTGTAGGGAGGGACGGGGGGATAAATAGGGAGAAGAAAAGTAGAGATGCATCTGAGGAAAATAAATTATCTCATTATCTGCATTATCTTTTGTTTGTGTTGTGCACAGAGATAATAAAGCTAAATAAGTAAAAGAAATACAGATAAATAACAAATGGCTCTTGCTTGTGTTTCAGGCTGCTGAATGCCAACAAAATTAACTGTTTGAGAGTCAACACCTTCCAGGACCTGCAGAACCTCAACCTGCTGTCGCTGTACGACAACAAACTGCAAACTATCAGCAAAGGACTGTTCGCTCCTCTGCGCTCCATCAAGACTCTGTGAGTACAGTCGGGTTTTTAGGAGGTTTTCTTAAACCCAGCTGCAAGAATTTAAATGAATCTGCAACTATTTCTATAATTGGTTTATCTTTTCAATTGTTTTTTCTGGTCCCAGCTTCTGAAATGTGATATTTTATCATTTTTCTTTGTCATATATAACAGGAAGTTTAGTATATTAAGGTTTTGGGCTGTTAGTTACAAAACTTACAAATTGATCTAGCCTCTGAGAAATTTTGAAACACGTTTTTTGTCATGATTTTGTAAATAAACGAAAACGATTAATCGAGCCGATTAAAGCAATATTATGCAAGAATTACAAGAATTGATTCGGCGCCCCACAGTTTCGGAGTGGTACGCCACTGTCGTAAATACAAATGGCCCCTTGACATCCCCCCCCCCCTCTTGGACAGCTGTATATGTGTATTTGTTGACAAGCTGAAGGATTTGGAACCGGTAAATACAATGTCAGAAGCCAAAGAACCATGCCGACTGATGTGGTTACTAATGTAAAAGCGTTGATGGGTTTTGGTTGAATCAGGAATGTTTTGCATCAGTCAGCAGCTGTAGTAATTGTGAGGTCCTTGTCTTTTCTTGTCCTGTGACAAACCTATCGTCCTCTGTCCTCTCTCAGCCATCTGGCCCAGAATCCCTTTATGTGTGACTGCCACCTGAAGTGGCTGGCGGACTACCTGTTTGACAACCCCATTGAGACCAGTGGAGCGCGCTGCAGCCATCCCAGAAGGCTGGCTAACAAGCGCATCAGCCAGGTTAAAGGCAAGAAGTTCAGGTGCACAGGTAGGAGACGAGTTCACGCAGACACACCTAAACACACAAAAGCAAACATGCTGGGAGTCACGAGTCTCAGTCTGAAGGTTAATAAACACTCATACTGATCAGGTTAAAGATGCACAGATAAAACATTATAAACACATGTAGTTTTAAAAGCATGTTGGTTTATGTGTAATTAGAAACTGATATGAGTTTACTGACACACACACACCAGCATTCACATTCAGCCTCTACGTCTCTCTGTGGTGGTATTTTATTACTGTTATTTCC
Organism: Sebastolobus alascanus; assembly: GCA_916701645.2. Classification (NCBI taxonomy): domain Eukaryota; kingdom Metazoa; phylum Chordata; class Actinopteri; order Perciformes; family Sebastidae; genus Sebastolobus; species Sebastolobus alascanus. The sequence goes on along the minus strand of CAKAOJ020000253.1, from coordinate 240,190 downwards.
TTTGATACGAGCCATGGGTCTCCCTAATTACAACACAGACAGATTCAATATACTGAAGCAGCACAATAACTAACTCAGCGGGGACCGGCCATAGACTGTGATCGCCCACTTGTGTGAGCGTGTGAATGAGTGTGTGTCTGTGTGAGTGTGTGTATGACTGTGTACACTTCACATCCTCAGTGCCTCTCCACAGTGGCTCTTCACGTTGTTTTCTCTGTCTTAAATATTACGCCTTTTTTATGGCTCAGTGGAAAGAATGATTTTTTAAAATCCCCTTGCAGACATTTTACAAACTATTTGAATTGCGTGAGAACGGTGGTTGTAAGCAAATCATTGGTTTACAAGGCAGCACGCAAGGGGTCCTCTGTCATCTGTGTTAGTTCAGTCACTTTAACAAATTTAACCTGACCTGATTGTGTGCTAAGAAAAAGATGTAATAGAAATATCAGAGGAGGTTGAAAACTGGCTACTTTTAATTGTCTTTAAAGTTACTATGAGGAACTTTTAACTGGTTATGAAACAGTCTCAATTTACGAATGAGACCATCAGCAAGAAGTTTGGCTATTTCTACTTAAAGTCCCCATGAAACGGAGGTTAGAGCGTCTCTAACTGATGTACTGTGACTTTCTCAGAGTGAAACAGAGTATTTGCGCGGTGTACAGTTACAGTGTTTTGGAAACAGCGTTTTTGCCTACTGATATCCAAAAACACATCTCTTCCTGTCTCTCTCCATATTGCTACTTCTATCAAAGAACGTTTATTGATTCGATCCACAAACGATTGGCTAGCTAGTCGCCCAAAGTCTCGTTTGATTAGGTGAATTTTTGTAAACGCCCCCCCGTACAGGATGAGTCATCAAACATTTGAAACCTTTTACAGGAAGAGACAGGGATTTTGATCAGATTTTGATGTATAAATACGTAAAAAGATGCTGTTTGTTTGTTTTTTACATATATTTGATGTATAACAAGAGGTAAATGAACAATTAACACAGTGACACAGGATTAAAACTAGGAAGATGTAATTTACATTTCATGGGGACTTTAAGGTTTGTCATTGGTGCCACCGGGTCCGATTCCAGCGAAAACAGACAAGATCATACAGGTTCATTAGAAACTCCTTCAGCTCAGACTCCAGCGGGGCTTCAGGCAGCAACCAGCCCGCAGCGGACAGAGCTAGATCCGGCTTTGTTGCTGCCTTCGACCTGCAGTCGGAGCTCCAGTGGTAGGTGGAGAGCTCCTCCGGCGAGGAGCAGAGCTTCGCCTCACTGCCTTGTCGGTCCCCGCTGGGAGCCAACACCAACACCACGCTGCTGGAGGCCCAGGCCGTATTGCTGGGCCTGCTGGAGGGAAGGGAGGCATGGTAGAACCAGAACCAGAACCAGGACTGTGCGGGGCAGACTGTCAGACCCTTCTGCAGTAAAATTAGAGATTTTCTAAAGGGACCCTGGTGCTCGGAAACACTACCACTTTTGTCCACAGGGACCGCCAAAATCAAAACTGAAAGTTCCTCGTAGTAACTTTAATAAGCAGCAGCATTGTTATGATTCGATGTGAGGGTTTGTTTTACAATGAGCAACAAAGTGGTTTGAGTAACAGCAGGTATTTCACTATCACCTTCTGTCACAGATGTTATGTTTTATTAGGAGCGTGAAAGCTAAAGAAAAAAATGCAACAGCAGATGCAATAGAAAGGGAAAAAAAATGATTATTCAAGCACTAAAACAATTTTTTTCATCACAGATATCTTATCTATGTCAGTGTGCTGTAAAAACACCGACCATTTGGTGACATGAGATTTTAACCCCTCCTGTTCTCTAAAATGGTACGTCCCAGCCTAAACCGGGCACACAATAAATAGCATAACCAATACTATTAAATGGTGAAGGCTTTTATCCAAAGTGCTTTGCAGTATCATGAGCACATGTGGTACATTTTTAGCATGGAAGGTCTCAGTGGTAAGGAAGCTCTTAATGTTAGAGCTCTGCCCGTGGAGCTAACTAGATTAGAGGTGCTCCTAAAGCTGGTTATGGCCGTCGTCTTTGCTTCAGCCCTTGCTGTCTGCAGTCCCATGCCTCTCCTTGCATCTCCTCTTCCTCTCTGGACCTGTGTGGACATTTTTCGCTATTGGTGGGCAGTTCTCTGGTCCCGTCCCCTTCCTGTGTGGATCTGCAGCTGTCTGTTGCCTCTCCTATCCTGTATGGACCCTGCCCCCCTGACTGATTGGTGCAGCTCTCTGTTGCCCCACCTTCCTCCTGTGTGGACCTGCATTCTGATTGGTTCGTGCAGCTGTCTCTTGTGCTTGATCTAACCATGTGGCCCCGCCTACTGTGGCATCACATGGTTCCGTCAAGCGCCAGGGACCGCCGAGCACACACCCACCTACCTGCCTCTCCCAGCCAATCACACACCTTGGAGCAAAAATTAAGGGCTTAATACTCTGTTTGTTTGCATTTATGTGAAGGGATTCTGATACATGGGACTGTGGTTGAACTAATAGGAAATAAACAAGTAATCTAACATCAACATATTGCAATCAGTGATAGATATCAATAATGAACATGTAAGACCTTCATAAACACCCATATCCAGCATGAATGCTCAACTGCCAAGATAAATTTGAGCTCAATTTTCTCAACAGACTCACCTACTTTTTTCCTTTGTGTTGTTTCCCTTTTTAGGGTCTGAAATGCGTGTTATAGTGCAGTCATTCTAGATTTTGCTTCCATTTATTTCAATGAAGAACAGGGATGGACATTCTCGCTTCCGGTTCAATCTGATTCAACGTAAAATCGCAAGGCTTTCCAACAGAGTGGTGCAGGGATGACATATTTTTGTAGCCCAACCAGGAAGTTAGCATCGCCATGGTTCCCTTGACAAAAAGCCAATGGGATTTTTCCATTGGATTTTGGATTATTGCAGAAAATAAGCTCTGTGGCGAACAAACGTTTATGATACTCACACGTTTTGTTCAGCAAAATAATCTCCACAAATGAACACCACTTTTATGATTTTTGAAGTGTGAATGCAATAGCTAGAAGTAAAAAGCTAACGTTAGGCTATAAACTACTGTCGAATATTAGTATACACAATGAGGCTGTAAAGGCGGACGAGTGGGAGTGATGATGTTTAGTAGCCTCATTTAGCCACTTGTTAGCAACCGCCATTTTTAAGACATATAAAAGCTTCAAAATTCACGAGTGGGATATTTACTGATGTATTTTATATCGTAGAACAAGACGTTAAAATCTCTTAAGCTTGTGTTAACCACAGACCTTATTTCAGGCATCTAACTAAAAACCTATTAAGAAAAAAATATTGATTTTGAGACAAGGGAAGCGGAAGTGCTAAATAGTAACGGATTTCCAGGTTTTAGGACTCATTCCTGCAGCACTCTATGTCTGGCCAGTTAGATAGAGGTGGTATTGAACGCTCACTCACATCATTTTGAAATTTTGTTTACATTATTGTTTATATTAATGCATGGCGAAATAATACACTCCGTGAAAGAGAGAGGGACACTGACACTGTTCACAACCATACCCATACTATGTCCCACCTGCTTTTCATTTGGTTGCACCTGTACACCTGCCTCCACTGTTCAATCGCTGGCAGTACTTCAGTGGCTAGCATGACTGATCCCATCACCTCTGTAGTGCTTCACCCTTTTCTGCTCCAACTGAGGGATTTTAAAGAAAAAACTCAAGCTAATACTGTTAAACAGGTTTCCTCATTCTTTCCTTTAGTATATAAAATCCTGCCCACCCCCAATGCTGTGCTCACTTCCTTCCCCTTCTTTCCTTACTCGCTCCCTCGCTCTTTTCTTTCTGTCAACTCGCCAAACAACAATGTTTGTGGCAGCCCGGAGGTATCACATAGTCTGCCGCTGAGAGGAGCTAAACAGCCAATTCTCCCAACAGATAGACATCATTCGAAGAGCAGTGATCATTTACGGAGTTCAAATCAAGGTTGTTCATTGCAAATGATCCCCTCAATAGGTGGTCTGAGTTCTTCAACGGTGACGAGCAGAAAACATATGAGCCATAAAGGGTGTGTGCCAGGAGAGAGTGGAGACAGAGAATCAGAAAACAACTACCAATATAAGAGCAGTCTGATAGGAGAGAGGCGAAACACAGAAAAGGTTAAATTGACAGAGAGCAGATAGACAAGCAAGGTTGGAAAGAGAGAGAGAGAGGTAATAATAACCGTGAGAACTATAAAGCGTGATTGTGGTGCACAAATACAAGTGCTGCATGATATAAACCAGCTCTGTTCCTCTAGCGCTCATAAATATCTGCTCACATTATATCTAAATAACAGAAGTGGTCTCTGGCTGACCTTGTTAAATAAAAACATCCAGGGTTAAACCGCATTTATCAACAAAATGATTCCATAAAACCACATGGATATCTGTTTGTTAATTTGATTTATAGCCACGTACCGCACCGCCTCTGCATGCATGCTCCACAGTACAGCACTGCAGCAGCATGCAGCCTGTTCTTTTATATAGATGAGGTAGACACAGTTCACTCATGTCTTGCAAATGACTGGTTGGCTAATTATGTTTTACAACCTTTGACAGCTGAAATTGGAGCAAAAGTAGACTTTTCCAAACAATTAAACTCCAACGAGAAACAGATTAGACAGATAACCTGGCAGTGGAAGCAAGAGTTTTGACTACATCTGAATTATGCATTTGTTCTTTTTTACTATTGGCTGGAAATTTATTGGGATAATATTGTCCTTCATTATAAGGTATAGCAACATCTTTAAGTGATCTCTCAAGTGGTAAAAAATGGTTACATTTCGCACCAAATCTGTGTAACAAATGGTATCAACCCAAAAATTGCTGCAGCAACTCATGAGAAAAAATTAGGCATGGGAATGGCTATCATATACTGCTATCATAATGTTTTAAGCCCTTTTTAATTTGCCACACAGTGCTGAGCTGCATCTCAGATTAACCTTCTCAGCTTTCAGATGATATACACCACTTCTATGTGACATCTACCTTTGACCTGCTATCTCCCCCTGTATCCCCCTAAAAAAGACAAAAACGGGTCTATTGTGGGTCTCAGAGGGTTAAATCTGGTCATATGTAGATGGGACAATATTTTTATTTAAATCTTATAGAGTCTAACATACAAAACTTTCTGTCTTTCTCTCTTCCCCTCCACCTATTTTCCTTTTTGCTTTCTGTCTCTTACTCCCTCTGTTGACTTAATTTACTCGGCTTTTCTTCTTCTCTTCCCTTTCTACCTGCTGTTTACCCTTTGTCTGTCCTCCCTCCCGGTTTTTCTGTTTCTCTCTCTTTTGGTCTTCCCCTCCCTCTTTCCTCTGTAGGTCAGGAGGACTACCGTAGTCGTCTGAGCGGGGACTGCTTCCAGGATCTGGTGTGTCCAGAGAAATGTCGCTGCGAAGGCACCGTGGTCGACTGCTCCAACCTCAAACTGACCCGTGTGCCTCCACACATCCCCGACCACACCACCGACCTGTAAGTCAGCCACAGTTTCCTTTTTACATACATATATTGTATGCGAACACATGATGAAATATCAGATTGAAAGCCATGTGGTAGACTGCTTTAACCTGAAACTGTAAACCACCACACATCCTTTAACATGCCACAGACCTGTCACCAAGTTTCTCACTTTGTCATGCACACACCAAAACGCAAACCCATATACACATGGAAACATGCCCGGGTACAAACAGAAGCACGTAGGCTTAGGAAAGACATGCACAAATGCACGTATGCAATGCACGCGCACACGTCTCTCAGAGCAGTATCAGGAATGTCACTTTTCATTTTTAGCTCCCAGACCAAAATGCCTCTCAACAGTCTTTTCCATCTCCCTCAAAGTCCCGAAGGAGCCATCATCATGTCTGGTGAAGGGTCTCACACTAGAATACTGAGCAGTCCCATGGATCATTCATTTTACCGCTGAAGAATGGAAAGGGAGTAACAGATAACACGCAACACGAATACCGTAATCTGATTGCAAGAAAGGTTAAAAAGCCTGTATGTGCTCAGAATCTGCTCGACGAATTAAACATGTTCCCATGTATAAGGGTGGGGAAGTATTACTCTAAGGAATTATGATAACATGCAAGAATAATTCATAATTCATTTTAGCTACAGAAGCATAGCATCAAATGTCTATGATGTGATTTTAAAGACTTAGCTCATACATTAAGTCATAAAATACACCCCAACTGAGACCAAAAACTGGATTTATGATTCAAAACTGTGACACAAGAAAAGTGTGCTGCCGCTGAAATCAGCATCTTTTTACTTTCAGTACCTGGCACCTGAACGAATATTTAATAAGCTAATATTTCCACACAGGAAATGGGAATCCAGCCAGAGGCAAAGTTTTAGTTTAATAATGCTGAATCACTTCACAGCTTAAAAATGTAGGTGAGGGATGGAGAGCTTCTGCCATGGCTATCACCGTGGTGCTGATGGAGAATAGCTGCAGAATAAGGGACAGCTGCAGCATTAAAGCACATGTTGCTATGGAGGTTAGTTGTATAATGGTGAATTCAACCACTTTAGATAACCAGTAATGCCATTATTCCACAGACCATTGGCTAGGGCGACCATATTGACATTCTTGGACGGAAAGGGTGACACGTAAAATAGACTGTGGGAGAGATGGTGGTAGCCCTGCACTAAAATGATTAACTTCTCCTTCATATATTTACCGTAGACTGATATTTAAGGAAGGAAGACAGTCGCGCCCTGAAAAATAGGAGCTTGGGATTGTTGCGCGTCGCGATGGCGTTGCTCCAGCATTGCCCCCGCGTTTGTGCACGCCTGTTGCGCGTCTACATTGACAACAATGGTTTTGAGCGCGCAAAAAACACGGCATGTGAACGGCCCCTTTCTCTTCGGCATGACAGCTAACCGTTAGCGGACTGACTGAGGTTCTGTCAGAAAGAGCCACAAGCATCATAGCAACAGCCTTGACAACGACACATTGATTGATTGACACACATACAGACAAATCAGTGTTGAATTCAGACGCGTGGTGCATTGTTTTTGTTTTTATATTGGGTTAATGAGTGGGACAGAACATGATAAACGTCTATGAAAGAGCTGAAAACAATTATAATATTATTATTTTAATTGTGGTAAAAAACGGGACAATTTGAGTGTTTCACAGATATTTGTCAGGACTCAGGACACCCATCTTGAAACCGGGACAATCCCTGACACGCAGGGACTTCTGGTCACCGTACATTAGCCCCCAATTCCTCTCTCTCGCTCTCTCTTTGGTTCTGCCTCTCTCTGTGAACTCTTATAGCCTCCCTCCTTTTCTCTCTATCTGTTCCCAGGGTGCTTCATGTCAAAAACATAAACTTTGTCCTTCATGGTTGGTTAGAGGGCACATCAAAGTTTCTACTATTTTCGACACCCTCTCTCTTTTTTCTTGCCTTTTCCTTAAGAGCACAACCAGCCAGTGAAGGCCACCAACACACACAGAAACACACACACAAGCTGCCAGTTGTGCCCTGTGTAACCTGCCATATCAGGGGAAATCAGGGGAGGTTGTGGCTGAGCTGAAGGCTTATATATTTTTTTGCCCTCTTTCTCTCTTCTGTCTATCTTTCTTTGCGACTCTTCCCACTAGCCAAACAAATCCTTGACATCGGCCTTGAGAGTGTTCAATAAGTATGAAAGAATCTGTTTTAAAAGAATTATTTGCACTCAATAAATTTGTCTCTAGATTACAAGGTAAAGAGATTAGAAATACTTCATCAATACTCTTTGGTGTTTTATCGACACAGACTTTGCAATATGTTATTTCAGTTTGGCTTCATCCAGGTGGATCCATCTTTAACTCCCTCTGTATCTCATTAGAAAGTGTCCCCTCCAGCTGAACTTTCACTTTCTTTCCTCGATTTCTCTGCCTCTTTCTCACACACATACATACAAAAAGCATCCTGTTTTGCAGCAACCTTTTAGTACAAATTACCTCAATAAAGCAGATGTCGAGCTTCCTATCTCTCAAACTGTTTTCTCCTGGCTTAGGGCACTGTGGGTATTGATGACCACATAGAAAAGATTCATTGCTCCTCTTCTCTTCTCTTCTCTTTTCTTCTCTTCTGTTTTCCCCTCTATGTTTAATTATTCTTCCCTCCTTCCCTCTGGTTTTGCGGCGGCGCATCATACTTCAACGGTCACTAAAGGCCTCTTAACCTTCATGCGGTCATCCCCCCCTCACTTGCAGACTTTCTCTCTCTCCATCTTGTTTTTTTTGTAAGTGTATGTTGACTTCATGAAAGAATTAATGTCTAAACTCACTCCCTCTATCTTTCTCTCTTTAGGCGGTTAAACGACAATGAGATCGCCGTCCTGGAGGCTACGGGGACGTTTAAGAAGCTGCCTAACTTAAAGAAGATGTACGTATACTTTGCATTTGTTCATTCATTAAATCGTGTGTGCTTTTACCCAATTTGTCCCCTGAAAAGGACATAAAGAGGATCATGTTTAATGGGATATTGCTCTTTTTAAGTCCTATATATTGCTGATAGAGGAAGAAAGGAATAGCATTATAATGACAAGATGGCTGAAGTAAGAACAGATTGGTGTGAACAGATGGAAAGTGGTGGATGGACGGAGATACAGGATGCAGGAAGAGCCAGAAGTTAAGAGAGAGAAAGGGAAGGAAGGAGGAAAGAGACAATAATAAGGATGGAGGAAGGGAAAAGTGTGAAAAACATACATGCAAAGAGGGCAGAAGTGAAAATGAGGAAGGAGGAAGAGGAGTGGCTGAAGAGGAGTAAGAGGATGGGAGGGACAGAGAGAGAAGGAGAGATGAGGACGGGTGGGTGGGAGCGATGGAGGAAGCGAATATTAAATGGAAATAGAAGATGGGCCTTCGCTTCAGATTTACAGTCACTCCTTATCTACAACCTCCTCTCAGTGTGTGTGTGTGTGTGTGTGTGTGTGTGTGTGTGTGTGTGTGTGTGTGTGTCAGAGTGAGATAGAGAAAGACAGAGCAGAGACCAGAAGTTGATTTATTGGAGAGGAAATTGCGAACCATCTAGCAGTGTCACTGACGATATAGATTGGCTAGCACTCATTTCCATTTTCCTTCTCTCAATTCCTTCCCTCTCTTCTTCACTTCCTCTCCTCTCCTCTCCTCTCCTTGTTCGCTTCTCCTCTCCTCTCATCTCATCTCCTCTCCTCTCCTCTCCTTCCTCCTCTCTCCTTCCTCTCTGCTCCTGTTCTCTCATCTCCTTCCTCTCCTCTCCTCTCCCTCCTCTCCTATCCTTCCTCTCATCTTCACTCCTCTCCTCTCCTTTCCTCTACTGTCCTCTCCTCTCCTTCCTCTCTTCTCCTTCCCCGCTTCTCCTCTCCTCTCCTTTCTTTCCTCGGTTCTCCTCTCATCTCCTCTCCTTCCTTGCTTCACCTCTCCACTCCTCTGTCTCCTCTACTTCCTCTCCTTCCTTGCTTTTCCTCTCTTCTCCTTCCTCTCCTTCCTTGCTTCACCTCTCCTTCCTCTCCTTCCTCTCCTTCCTTGCCTCTCCTCTCCTCTCCTCTCCTCTCCTCTCCTCTCCTCTCCTCTCCTCTCCTCTCCTCTCCTCTCCTCTCCTCTCCTCTCCTCTCCTCTTCCATAAAGTTGATAAGAGGAAACACCAAACTAGCCATGAATGAAAGCTACAGTAGTTGTGATATCTATCATCTCAAGTTATTGTCTCGCTGGCCAAATGTTCTCTTTTCATTTTCATTTTTCTTATTATGTGAGCAACGAAGAGAGATAGCAATCATTTCTACTTGTCTGTGACCACTTGTCTCATTTTCTTTTATGTGTGTGAGTGTGTGTGTGCTTTATAGTTATAGTGATGGCTGTAAGCTGTTATCAGAATATCTGTTTTACAAGACGAGGATATTAAGATGAAGGAGAGAAGAGTTAACATTTATTAGTTGAAGGACATGATTGATTATTGCAATTAAATTGGGAATATTGCGTGTGTGTGTGTGTGTGTGTGTGTGTGTGTGTGTGTGTGTGTGTGTGTGTTACACTTTGTTCATGTGTGGTTGTCCTGCTTGTACTGTAGTTAAGACAAACAAGCGGAAAAATAAATCTAAAAAACAGCTAAATCTGTACATCCTAACATCTGTGTTCATCCTGCAGCAACCTGAGCAACAACAAGCTGAGGGACATCCGCGACGGAGCGTTTGATGGAGCAGGTGGAGTCTTGGAGCTGCTGCTGACGGGGAACAAGCTAACTGGACTGCAGGGACGCATGTTCAAAGGCCTCAGTGGCCTGAAAACTCTGTAAGTCTGGTTTACATTAGTGTGTGTGTGCGTGTGCGTGTTCAGCATTATATTTATGTGGGTAGTGGTCTGCTAGTTAACAATATTAATACTGTGCTATTATGCAGGCTGCATGTAACCCCACAAGTCTTAAAGTTCCTCCCTACTGCAGAACGCTAATGCTAATGAATTTGAAATATGTCAAAGTTTATTTTCTAAATAAAGAACAAAGCAAGTGCTTCTGATTCATGAGTGGATAACAAAAAAAAACTATGAAATCACCTAAAACCTACATTTATAGTTTAGTTGTCCTGTTTATTGTCCGAATGCTATTTTTCCTACAAAATGTCCAGCAAGTTTTGTCCTGGTTGTGACGCCTTAAACCATGCAGACTATGACTTGTGTTAGCATCTGACCTATGATGGACTCATACTTGCCAACCCTCCCGATTTTCCTGGGAGACTCACGTTTTTCATTGTCCTCTCCTGGTTTCCCCCCGGGGTCACAATTCTCCCGTATTTCTCCCGTTTTATGGCAAATTTTCACACCAGAATTTCACCAGAATGCAGGAAACAAAGTCTCTGAAACACAAATGTTTCAGGGCCCCCAGACCCCCCCGCTTTGGTGCTGAAATCCTCCCTATTTTTGAGGTCTCAATGTTGGCAAGTATGGTTGTGACGCCTTAAACCATGCAGACTATGACTTGTGTTAGCATCTGACTTATGCTGAACTTCATTAACTTTTTCTTCTCCAGACTAAAAAGAAAGCACCATAGTTGTTTACTCACTCACCCTGAAATCAAAGCTAATGACAGCATATTGTTGCGCCTCTAATTTGGGCACCCACCATAAATAGGCTAGCGTCCAATTAGAGGCCACAGGATAGCGTACGAAATCATGAGCTAATGTTGTCTGTGTATGCTCAGTAATGACTAGCTAATGCTATCATGTATATATATGCCGGCTAATGACTCTCTAATGGCATCATGGCTGTCTCTGTATTATGTTAAGAGGCTCCCTGCTCCAGTAATAGCCTTGCTAACTAGGTTAGCCCGTCCCAGAGATTGCTAATGCTAACTAACTCAGTTAGCCTGGTCCCCACATGACTGCATGTCAAAAGCTAATGTCATATTACAGACTCGGTCACGGTTGTTCTGTGGGGACTGGTTTGAATTTACCTCTGCTCTCTGTTTTATCTGAAGTCCGTGTCATAATGGGTTATGTTCTTTTATCCTCTTTGTCTCTTTTTATCCATACAAAGTGTGCAAATTTGGTATTTTTTATTCAATTGTTTTATACAAACAGAAAGACTGCCTTTCAAAAAACATCCCAGGTTCAGGATAAAACAAAATATGCAAACAGTAACTTTTAAGCTTTTCATTTATGAAATATATATGTTGTGTATGTTTCCAGCATGCTGCGGAGCAACCAGATCAGCTGCATTGACAACAGCACGTTTATGGGTCTGAGCTCGGTGCGTCTGCTGTCGCTGTACGACAACAGGATCTCCAGCATCGCCCCAGGAGCCTTCTCCACCCTGCACTCCCTGTCCACCATGTGAGTCTCATCTGACGGCTTTCCTCTCTCTTTCTAGTGCTTATTTTCCTGTTTTTTTGTCATTCCCATCCCATTATTCTCGCTATCTCTCAACGTGTGCCGCAATCGCTTTTTGTCTATCTTCAAATCTGGCAACCCTCTTTATCTCTGCTCCTTTCTTCTTTCTTTATCTCTATGTCTCTATCCTCTAATGTTTCAGAGTCTAGCTCTGCTGCAGGAGTTATCTACCGTGTACACACACACACACACACACACACACACACACACACACACACACACACACACACATTTGCACACATGTTGCTCTCTGGACGCTGTTCTGCTCACAGATGCTCTCCATCATTATCGACTAGATTGGTCTGGATCCCAAGACATTTGTTATCAAAGCTAAATATATCTCAGCATCTGCACACCCACACACACAAACACACAAACACACACAAGAGCATCTGCAAGCTTGTTTTTATCTTCCCAAAGATGAACGCACCTGCTGCGACCAAGACATGAGTTCTTGGATGGCATATTCCTTCAAGTTATTTGTGTGGTATGAGTGTGTGTGTGTGTGTGTGTGTGTGTTAGGGGTGCACAATTAATCAAAATTTTATCGACGTCGCAATACTGCAATATTAAACTCACAGGAGGCACAGTATTTGTTGAAGGCAAAATGTGTGTCAAAATACCATTTTGAATTAGATATTGTGGTGCTGCAGAGATGTCCTGGCCTACACATCATATTCTAGACTTAAGAAAACATCTTTGTTTTGTACAGATCCCTGCAAAAATCACACCATAATCATTTTAATATGTTTTCAATGAAAATGAGAATAATAATGTAAAAATTACCATTTCTTCTAATATCGCAATTGCAATATCAGTCAAAATAATTGTTATTACAATTTTTTGACCGGCTTCCTGTACATTATCCCTTACTTGTCATGTCAGTCGTTAGTCACGTATTGTCAGTCCTCTGAGTCACGTGAGTCGTTTAGTATCGTCAGTCCCGTGAGTCACTAGTCAGTGAAGTTACGACGAGGAAACGATCGTTTCCTAACCCTAACTAAGTGGTTGTGTTGCCTAAACTTAACTTCCTGTGAAAACGAAAGTTTATTTTGAAGGGACACCATGCATGTAACAAGCGTATATTGACCCGCCATCTTTGGTCCATCCAAAAGTAACGCAAGAGGGGTACCCCTGTGCGTCGCTCTCTGATGCCGAGGGTCACTGACCAAGCGACGGTATTTGACGAGTTGGGAATGAGAACGTGTTGCGAGGGTACCTGCCTTCATTTGTTTGAAGATGTTGACTGGTGTTCAGCCTGTGCAGAGAAGCACACAAACAACAGCCATGAAGAAAACTTATGTTTTCTCCTTCACTCTTCTGACCACCCAGATGTGAAGGTTGTAAATAATAGATTTTTTTCAGCTTAATAAAACATTACGGGTTGATTTTTGTATCTTTTTTTCTGACCGTGAACTCACACAGACATACCGAGCCAAAAAAAGTCTCCTCACATCCTCTCTACTCTCTCTTTATTTTCCTCCGTGCTTCCCTCCCTTGTTCTGCCTTTTGTTCTCGCTCTCTGTCCTGCTGTGTACCTGTCATCTTCGATTCAAGTCTCTACTTGAGTATTTTGGGAGGAGACAAGAGAGGGGACACAAGAAGGGACATGGGGACGTTGGAGAGGGAGGATGGATGCATTGTTGCATAAGCTCAGGTTTGTTTAGTAGGGCTGTTGGTGATTATCACTACAAAAATGAAACGATATTCTATTTCCATCATCCCATTCGTCATTTTTCACTGTCATTCCTTTTTCAGCATCACTTTTTCATTGGACTTGCTGTAACACTTGATTTCGTATGCAACACCCGCCCGCCATTTGGTGTGAAACAAAGATGGATAGTTTTTATTTCTAGAGCTTCTCTTGTTAACACTTCCTCTGTTCATTTCCTTATCTTCTCCTCTTCCTCTCTCACTGTTTCTAATATCAGTCTCCATTTGTAGCGCATTGTTTCCCAACAGAGTTTGTCCGTTTAATTAAAAGATTAACACTTTGTTAAGGAAGGAAGGGATTTAGCATAGGTCTGGTTGCCAGGCAGCGAGGTCAGTTCATTACAAGGAAATGAGGAAATAACTCGTCCCTATCTGTAGCAGCACGCCATTAATATTGTAGCACCAACAGCAACATTCAGGTTTATTAGTTGAGCGGACACAGTGAAACTTGCACATGTCTTAACACGATTTGAAGGCACACCATCATCATTAAAGGTGTGACTCGCTTTACTGCTAAAATTTATTTCCCTAAGAACATTTTAGTTTCTCAGTAAACTCCTCATGTTGTTAAACCACCTAATGTAACAGCACTGAACTGTATTGGATCTAAAGTGGCAGTGAGCTGTGTGTACTGCTGATGCCTCCATTCAGTTTAAATATGGTTCAGCATAAATATTACATGAGCAGCGTTACAAAAGCAACAAAATGCAATGAGGGGTGATCGAAACTGAATGAAACGTACAGATAACCTTTTCTCTCTTCATTCTCTCTCTCACAATTTCTCACTCTGCCACCTTTTCCTTCCCATTCTCCGTCTCTCTTGTACTTCACAAAATGAATAAAAATAACTGATAACCTTTTCTTTTTGGCTCTCTTTTGTTCCCTTTCTCTCGTTGTCTTTCATCTTAATGTATTCAAGTGTATGGCTGACTGAAAAACAACATTTACATCTATGCGGTTTGCAGTGTACAGTATACAAATTGATATTATTATTATTATCAGGAATGTCTCCTGAATAAGTAGCTGTTTTTGTAAGCCACCGTGTTATTATGGGTCTTGTCTATATCTGCTAAGAATGTATGCATCAATATTTTATATATGAGGGGAAAATTCAGGGAAAACATTTATCAAGTGTGCATGAATTCATTATATTGAGGAAACATGTGTGTACTGTACGATTGTGCAGCAGCATGTTTAAGAAGCTTCCAATACTGGGTGTCCATTTCTTTTGTTTTGCGTTGACCCTGTTTCTCTCTCTATCTCTGTCCCTCTTTATTTCCACAGTAACCTCCTGTCCAACCCGTATGTGTGCGACTGTCATTTGGCGTGGCTGGGTCAGTGGCTGAAGAAGACCAGGGTGGTCAGTGGGAACCCTCGCTGTCAGAAACCAGCCTTCCTGAAGGAGATCCCCATCCAGGATGTGGCCACGCCAGACTTTACCTGCGACGGTGAGCCTCTCTCTCACTCTGCACCTAACTCCGCTCAATGTCTGCTTTTCTTTTTTGCTCCATCAACATAATTGGAAATAACAGTGCTTACAAATAAAACATTGCTAAAAGAAGATTACATTCTTAAAGAAGAAATTCTGTAGTGAATAACACTTGAATAGGATAGGATTGGTCTACCAAGTTCCGCAAGATGTGCAGCCAGTGTTTAGAATTACACTGGAGTGTTAGGCCCTGATCAGAAAGGAAAACCAGAAAGGTCCCAGCCTGAAACCTGAAAGAAATGACACGTGTCACTCAGCAGCCATGTGTCCTGTACAGATAAGAGCATGAGTCAAGTGATTGAAAGCTAAATTAAATGTGTCTTTGCATCATGTTTACTCCCAATTACTGAAGGCATTCTCCATTTTTCAAGAAAGACATTTTAAAGGAAATTTCCTCAAAGAAGGTTGTTTTATGTTTGGTGATAATGCTCAACACAACTTTTAATAAAGTCCTGCTGCAGTGGAGCATTGGGTGGTGAGGGAAAAGGTCAATTTATATTAGAACTGCATTTTTTCGTTTTTGGGTTTGGGTTTTACCCAGTGTGACTTACTGCACTGAGGAAAATCAGTTGTTCTCAGGCCGATTTTACTGATATCACAATGAAATCTTGTCACATGCTCAGATACGTCAAGTCTTTTGTTTGTACTGGACTCGACTGAATATATTCAGTCCTGAATCTCGTCTTTTTGTGTCAAACTTTAACAATCCTTCCAGACACTAATTGCTAAAACTTCCATCATGCCATGTCTTCAGACAGCAGACACACATACACATCCTCAGCAGGGTATTGTGAGGACAGAGTGATCATTAACTACTGGCAAACAGCAGCCGTCGATGACATCACCTTGTGGTTTCTACAGTGACGTTGCTGTTACCACGACGGTGTCTGCCTATAGCGGCTTAGGCCGCCGTCTTGGCCGCCAAGTTTGACGCCATAGACAAAGTGTGGTCTGGCTCTGGTGTCTATTACATCTTTGTTTCTTTTCCCCACTTTTTCTTCCTTAATAGCTTTACACTTTAAACTCGTTTCGATCTCGTCTCTTCCTCTCTTTCCATCTCGTTCAGCCTCTCTCTCCCTCCTGACTTTCTTTGAATTCATTACACTTTTCTAATTTCCTGTAGCTGTGCTGCAACCATTTACTGAAAATGAGTTTGGAAAGTAGTTAGCCGGGTTGGCTCAAGTAAGGTCACTCTGAGATGGTATCAGATCTTAATATTCATTCTTGCATCTTGCGCGCACACACACACACACACACACACACACACAGACATAAATTTGATCGGCTGATAACACACTCGAGCCCTTGTACTTCCATCCTTCTGAGGAACTTACTGTGGTTACATTAAGCGTCTAATCTCTAAAACTCTATGTTAATCCCAATTCTAATCCTAGAAGAGTGCACTCAGTAGCGTGCAGATCTCCGCCAGGTGTGTCTTCCTCTCCCCTCCTAAAAGAAGAGTTGAATCTCACTCAGTTGCCCCTACCGGCTCCCTTACAGTCAAGATGGCAGTAAAGATGACAAAAACAGGGATTTATTCACCTCGTATTGTGCCTACCCTTAGTGGAATTAATCTGCAGATGCTCCCTTTTTTTAATTTTCTATGGATGTCAGTTTTTGAACCAAAGGCCAAAATGTGGCCTGCTACTACTACTAGACTACTAGACTACTACTGATTGTCGGAAATTCCTTTTGCTACTGAAGCAGTTGTTGATCAGTTGTGACCCCTACCAGCTGGTTAAGAGGAGTGAGGGGTCAGCAGTCAATGGCGGCATAAAAAAGTCAATAAAAGAGGCTTTTCAAAAATTGTGAATAACCACAACCACAGGAGGTCCTTAACCATACAGTCATAAATGTGCACAAAGAATATAGTGCTGCAGGAATGACCTATTTTTGTAGGCCAACCTGTAAGAGGCTGTAAAAGCCGATGTGACGTTGTGATGACGTATTGTGCTCTCCTTTAGCTACTTGTTAGCAACCGCCTTTTTTAAGACACATACAGGCTTCAAAATTCACGAGTGGGGTATTTACTGACGTATTTTATATCGTAGAACAAAACGTTAAAATCTCTTAAGCTTGTGTTAACCACAGACTTTATTTCAGGCATCTAACTAAAAACCCATTGCAGAGATAATAAACCACCATAATTCAACATACAGAAAGTCATTGAAGTAAATTAATCTGTAAGAACTGAGGAGCAGCATTAAAGACCTAAAATACACAAAATCATTTGTGCAAAATGTTTGGTAGTATGTTTTTTTGACCTTGTAAACCTCCAATTTAATATGGAGTCATTTAGTCAAACACTATTGCTCGAGGATAGAAATCAAAGATCTGGATCATTACCAACATCAAATTAATTGTTCTTTGGCTCAAGACCCAAAGGATTGAAGACATCCTGCTGGCAGTCAGACAAACTAACTACCCAACAGGGGCGCCATCGCCTCCATACTGAAGGTGTAAATCTCCAACTGGTTCTCAAAAGAATAGAAGCAAAGAAACACACTCGCACACGACCAAGGTCCCCATGTCCGGTCTATTTATAGTTGAGTAAAATGACTGTTAAGTTGTCCGGAGGCAGCCGGGGGAAAGGTAAAGTTAATTGAATTTGTGAGAAGATATTTAGCGCACATTTAGATGTTAGTTCAATCAGCCAACTGTGGAGTGAGTCAGCCCACGGCTACACCTCCCTGTGGACTCCACAGCTACACACATCTGATAAGACACATATACACACTGCTCCACACACGTGCACGTAAGCGCCCATTTGCTCGACATTTAGACATTAGCACAATTAGAAAACTACAAAGTGAACGAGGAAATGGCCATAGGAGAGGGGGAGATAGCTATTTAACAAACTAAATGCGCACCAAACTCATGCACTTCTACTTACGCATGCATGTATGTCACTGCAGCACATGGCGGCATATTGGCACAAAGGCTTGAACATACAGTAGATGAGTATAAACTTGGCCTTCCTCTCTCCACGCACACACACACACACACAAACTCAGATTGCAGTTGTGTTATGATTGGCTTAGTGTCCAGTCGTCATTATCCTTCATTATGGTTTTAACTCAGCTTGTTTTACATTTGGGACCGCAGTTCAACTATTTACATGCTGCAGCGCTAGATTAAAGCTGCGTGTGTGTGTTTGTCTGTCAGTCAAGGAAATGGAGGGCGTTTTAAGCCAAGAACAACTCTGTAGTCTGTGATCCTTCTTATCTCTGAGTGTTAAACGATTACAATCGCTCAGATGTTTTTTGTCCCTGCCATATGTTTGTTTGGAACGTAGCTGCACAGCCTGAACAGTCTTTCTAACAGTGCAACTGTTAACTTTAACACAACCATTTTTTTTTTAAGTTTTTTTTTACAGCAAGACTAAAGGCGTCAATGTAAAGACAAAAAGAAACAGACTGGTACATGTTACAGGTTCCCCGATCTTAGATAAAGAAGTCATAAAAAGCTTCTTTTTTTTTCAGACAAATATGATATGCAATTTTTGAAGGACATTCACATCTTGATATGACAATAAAATGCAGGTAGTATAGCTACAGACAGGGCTGTAGTCAAGTCCAACTTAATCAAGTCCGATCAGCAGCCAGGAACAACTTGACCAGTTGTCAATAGCCGAGCCCGAGACCAAGGCAACTCCGAGTCCATCAAGGCACGAGTCCAAGACAAGTGCAAGTCTTCAAAAAAGTGAACTCGAGACAGAGACCGGACTCGAGTACTACAGCCCCGGCTACAGATGACTGCACATGACTTTTCAAAGTTGTTGCAGGCCATCCTGTCAACATCTGCTCAGTGCTTCTCCAGAATCATCTGAGGGTTTTTAGCATCACTGTGACCTGCCTGCAGGTCCTGAGCCAGATGTTGAACCACACCAGTGTAGCTGCCTCTGGTCATTTGATATGGATTGTAAAGTGATCTTTGAAAGTGCTGAGTGCAGCGTTGATTGGAATTGACCAAGTACCACCCTTTACAGTTCAGTCTTTATCTCTATACATCCCTCTCTTTCTCTATTCTCTCCCTCCTCTTTGCCCTAACCGGTCTCAACCTCTGTCCTCTGGTCGCTTTCATTTCCTCCCTTTTTCCTCCCACTGTTGCTCTCTTTCTTTCTTTCTCTCACCTCTGTCCTTTTTTTAATTTGTCTGTCCCTCTCTTCTCCTCTCCCTCTTCCTCTTTGTCTAATATCCCTCCCTGTGTCTCTCTCTCTCTCTCTCCAGGTGTGGAGGATAATGGTTGTCTTCCTTCGTCTGGTTGTCCTGACGTCTGCACGTGCACAGACAGCGTGGTGCGATGCAGCAATAGAGGGCTGCACTCTCTGCCCAAGGGCATTCCCAAGGACGCCACGGAGCTGTGAGTCACGCGCACACACACACACACACACACACACACACACACACACACACACAATCACACACAAGGATGTACCCTTGTGTTCAATTGTGTTCAAATATACAGGCACACATAAGCCAATGAATGTACCTGCAGACATGTACATGCACACAAACAGAAATGGGCATTTGTGTCAATGCTTACTCTCCAATAACATGCAAAGTCACAACCACAACCACACACACACACACACACATAAACACACACAGTCGCACAATGCTGCAGTGCAATATTGATGCAGCAGTTTGCCCTCTGCTGCTTCAGGAACTAACAAACCATTTAGTGAATACACACACACACAACACACACTCTCTTTCTTTCTTACTGTGTGACTTGATGGGTTTATAGGGAAGTGAGGGCTGCAGGTACTTGTGATGTTGATGTCATAAATCTATGTATCACTGCAGATATTTTAATCTATCTACAATACACAGTCACACCCTGTCTAATACATTATCTAGCCAAACAGAAAGAGAGACATAAAGACTGCCAGACAGCTGAGAAGGGATACTAGAGAGTGTCCTTGGGTTCATTTCTTTAAAATATATCAAAAATTGCTTTTAAAAAAATATTCAGTTTCCAATATTATAATGTTTTAATGCCAAAGATACCAAATGGAAGAAGCCAATGTCCACGTTTTACATTTATAATCTTTGCCATAGCTGTGACGGTTTTTCCAAACTTTTAGTTGTACAATAATGTGACACGCCTGGAACAAAACATGCTAGTTAATAATACTTTTATTAATGTATTTACCTTAAGAT
The DNA here is from genome assembly GCA_916701645.2 of Sebastolobus alascanus. Taxonomy (NCBI): domain Eukaryota; kingdom Metazoa; phylum Chordata; class Actinopteri; order Perciformes; family Sebastidae; genus Sebastolobus; species Sebastolobus alascanus. The sequence goes on along the minus strand of CAKAOJ020000253.1, from coordinate 219,941 downwards.
GTCCCTGTATAGTACAGCTGCTACCTCTTGTAACTTGTTCTGTCTTGTTAATTTCAAGCTAGTAGGAATCAATGTAATAAAGAAAGAGGCCAATACAGGAAATGTCTGTAATAATAGTAATTGTTAGAATTGATGTAGGATAAAACAAGAGTATAACAATGTTAATCGAGATTAGGACATTTAGGAAAAAAGTAGGAACACAATCTGTCGTAGGGAGGGTGAATAATTACACACACACACACACACACACACACACACACACACACACACTGAAAGCTCTCTAGCTGTGAAATAGGTCTGCTCTGCGGGGTCAATAGCAGTGATTAGGTATTGATCAGGCTGAAGAAGACACTCCATCATACTGTCCACATGACCTACTTATGACCTGTGAGAGAAAGAGAGAGAGAGGAGCAGAGACCAACGGATCATAAAAATGTGTGTGTACGTGTGTGTGCTTGAGTGTATATATGTTTGTTAACTTGTTGTATGTTTGCAGTGGTTGAAATATATATTTAAAGCTACATAATTAAACTGCCTCAGCCTGGCAGGTTGACACCCCAACACTTGTAATCTTTTCATCTTGTTCCATCGTGATTGGCTGTCTGGTGAATCTTCCCTAGTCATTTACTTGTGCAGAAAGTGTAACATACTGTAGTTGCTAGAAGCTTACCTGTATACATCAGTGTACAAGCTGTGAATGTGTGAATGAGAGGCAAGAAAGCGCTTTGTCCAGTAATGTAGAAAAGCACGATATAAATGCAGTCCATTTATCATTTTTCCTGTCACTCTGTCCTGATAAAAACTATCAGATAAAAGCAAAATGGAATAAAAATAAAAAAAACAGATAAGATCTTGGTCTTGTCTAACAGATGTTTAGCTTTGCTCTTTTGGGAAATACATGTATTCACTTTTTTTGCTGAGAGTTAGATGAGATCATACCACTCTCATGTCTGTTGTATCAAGTATGGAGCTGCAGTCGGGAGGCAACTTAGCTTAGCATAAAGACTGGAAGCAGGTGGCAACAGCTGGCCTGGCTCGGTCCAAAGTTAAAAAAATATATATATATGCATACAGTACCACCACTTGTGAAGCTCACAACACTTTTTAGTGTTTTTTTGGTTTGTTTAGTCTGCACTCAAACCAAAATGCAAAACATGACAACTTGTGGTTTTACAGGGAGTTATGTGCTGAAGTTATTTTTGACCAACAACAGCAAGCAGTCTTGTGGTCACTGTGAGGTTGCCAGGCAACCATCAGAGCTCCTGCACAGAAGTGCTGGGTGGGATAAACTTGTTGTTTGAACTTTAGAGAGAGGCACGCTAGTTGTTTACCCCGGCTTCCAGCCTTTATGCTATGCTAAGCTAATACGCCTCCTGGCTCAGCTCTAGCTGAGTGGTATTGATCTTCTTCTCATCTAACTCTTGGAAAAAGCAAATACAAATGTCCCAAAATGTAGAACTAGAACTACTTACTCTCTTTTGTAGCTGATCACATTCCCATAGCGCACACCTGAACGTCAAAGAATATTACATAAAAGACACTAGACTCCTCTGTTAAATGTAAATATGCTATATAAATGTAGATTTGAGGTACTGCACCTCATTCTTCTTCCCACCAACACATCTTCCTTTCACGTCCCCGTATCCTGCACTCTTTAATGTGACAGAAGTTGCAAAACCAACCCCTTTATGTCCTATATTGCCATTTTCTCACCCCAACAGGTCTGTATTTGTGTCTAAATATAAATGTATACATAATACATTCTTCGTGCACCTTCCCTTGCAGGTACCTGGAGGGCAATATGCTGACATCTGTGCCCAAGGAGCTGGCAGGCCTGAAGCAGCTGTCATTGGTGTAGGTACCGCTCACATAACCTTGAACAGAATACACATATCTGTGTGTACAGACAGTTTAAGAAACCTGCCATGCATCCGCTCAGTATGTTCTGTCTGTGTGTGTGTGTGTGTGTGTGTGTGTGTGTGTGTATGTGTATGTGTTTGTCTTGTATCTACACAGGGACCTGAGCAACAACAGCATCAGCACGTTGGCCCCCTTCACCTTCAACAACATGACTCAACTAGCCACGCTGTGAGTTACCATGGCAACGCACACGCCAGTCGTGAACACACACATCCCCGCCCATGTCTTCATGGGTTCTGTGTGTGTATGTGAGGTTAAAAACCACAAGATAAATCAGTGTTTTCTTCTCCTTAACTTTGATTAATCGCCCTATCTTCTCCCTTTCTTCATATTTTCCCGCTTCTTCTTTTCTCTCCCATTTCTTGTCTCTGTCTTCATCTTTTCTCTCCCCTTCTCATTTCATCTTTCTTACTATTTGTCTTACTCCTCTCGTTCCAGTTTTTCAACGTCTGTCCTCCTTTAACCCTAAATATAGCTTCACTCCTCTCCCTCTTCTTCTTTTCTCTCCCCTCCCTCTCCTCCCTGTACCGTCTTCCTCTTCCATCTCATTGATAACATGTGGTATATTTCTTCCCTATCATCTTATTCCTTTCAAAATTGTCTTTTCACTCCTCCACCGCTCACTCAATGAACCTGTTGGATTATATAATCTGCTTTAGCTCCTCTTAAATTCCCCCCTCTTCTTACTGCCATTCTATCTTACATACAAAGTCCTTTTATTGCTTTTTTGCCTCTATCTTATCTATTACATGGGTTTTACATCAACTGAGAGGATTTTGTGTGTCCAGGGAAAGTACATTTGCTCTTTTCCAGCAACGCCCAGTTTTATATTTCATAGAGTTGCACTCATTCACGCCTGGGAGCTGCCCAGTGCAACCACAGGCTTCCACTGTTAGCCCGCAGATAGCATCAGTGGAACACTTGCTGAGTTAAATGCCTTGCTCAAGCACACGTTGCCAAGAGTTGAAGAGGTAGAGGAGAGGGTTTCTTTTTCCACATCGGATTTTCTTAAAGGCACAATGAATAGGATTTAACTAAAAAAAAAAAAATGTGTAGACTCTCAATCATCACTTCTAACCCTCTAGAAGTGTGTGGTGGTGTTTGTTTCAGCCCACTGTCTGCTTGTCTGCAAGAGGAATCTATGAAAATGGCGGACACAGCACCAGAAAAACGCAAATATAGCGAGGTCAAATGCCAAGCGGACAAAACAAACAAGAACAAGAGTGAAACTGGGGTTGACTTTCACCCGCTGGCGATCAACCTACAAGTTAATCCCCACTGAAAACATTTTTAGAAGTGTTTTTGACGTCCGTCACGCGCGCATCTCACGGAGCAGATACACTTCCTTTTTATTAAATGTTTCAATCCACACTGACTCCTTGAGACGCGCGTTTGAGATCCCCCACGTTTTTTTTACGCTTCAGGACTATTTTTTTTGCATTTAGTGAAGCATAATCTGCATAGACAGCTGTTTAACTCACACAAATATCCCACTGTAGACGTGTTTTGAACTTATTAACCGTATGTATTGATTGATCAAGGCTCCTCTGTGAGCTCGTCTGTTTCACTACAGGAAGATTCCCCCACTCGCTACGGTGGGCAGGGAAATAAATTCAATGAATCAGTACATCGGCCTACAAACACTGTTGATTTCTTCCCATGGAGCCGACATTAAACTATTTTGGTTCAGTAAATGTCTGCTGTCAGTCAGCCTGGTGAAGGCAGGTTAGCGAGCCGCTGTCCACTCAGCTCCCCAGGAGCTGCTGCTGACAAGACGTTTACGGAAGACGGAGTCAGCGCGGATTGGATGACAGAACGCTACGCGCCGCTCACGTCTCGCCCATGTTTCGCTCACGTCTTGTTCACATTTCACTCGCGTCTTGCTCATGTCTCGCTCCTGTCTCGCTCACTTCTCGCTCACGTTTCGCTGCGTCTCACTTCCTGTGGGGATTCCCAGTAACACTCGTTGAGCCGGGGAGGAGGGGCCAACTTTGAATGTTGTTTTTATAAACCACAACCGACAAATCCTGCTCATTGTGCCTTTAATCTGTAGATTTATTGGCTGTTAGGCTCCTTTCTCTAACTTCTACAAAAGGTTTTAACTTCAAGTTGGAGATGAGAAAGATTTGGTGTTTTTTCTGCTATTTCTCCTGAGACACCTTTAGGTCTCATGATAATCAGTAATTATGATGAGGCTTTACTTCATTGTAGAGCGTCATGAGCCCACACCTGCAGAGAAACAAAGTTCTACTGTTGTCTTCAGGATGCACATCAGACAGCACTGGATCATTATATGGTTTAATTATGTTAAAATAATGATAGCATCACGAAACAGCCAATTTCATCTCATTTGACCCTGATCACAATTCTGCCCTTTAATGTTTGTCTCCTTCACCTTCCTCCACCATTATTAAACTTAATTTTTGGGTCATTAGCAAGAGAAAAACATACCTGTGGTGTGGGAGCCTCAGCTTTGCCTCTGGCGTTTTTTTCCTCCACCAATTTTTTCTACTTGGCCTTCATGTTTATTTCCCCTTGTTTAACCTACAGTGGTAAAACCAAATCTGCTGTGTCATCTCTCCCGTCGTGCCTCTTCTTTATCTCTTTATCTCTACATTAATTTTTATGTATTGAGGGATGCAGTCTGAAAGACAAGAGAATATAATTTGTACATCCAAGAAAATAATATTGTGAAAAAAAGCACCCTGAGTGTTATAAACTGAGTGTTGTGACCTTGTTCGTGTCCTCTGTCTTCCAGCATCCTGAGTTATAACCAGATCCGCTGCATCCCGGTCCATGCCTTCGACGGGCTCAAGTCACTTCGCCTGCTGTGAGTAGCGAGCTTCATCTTCAAGTGCCGCAGTGGATTCAATATTCAACATTCCCCTTTGCTAGTTATAGTACTGAGCTAAATCAAACTTTAATCACTCCCCTGGTGCCGGGCCGAGTGCCATGTTAAGACCCAGTCACAAAATGAGTCACAGCCACCCAATCATTTGTTGTTTCAGGGTACTAAAAAAGATAAAAGTGACAATCTCTCATCTCCTCTTTAATACTCCCTCTCTATCTGCATGCTCTGGCCTCTCTCTCCCCATTGTGTCCCTACATTCTCTCTCTCTCTCTCTCTCTCTCTCTCTCTCTCTCTCTCTCTCTCTCTCTCTCTCTCTCTCTCTCCGCCCAGTGTTGTGTTTGATGAATCGACCTCCAGCCTCTGTTTCTCTCAGTCATCCATCTGGTTGTCCACCCTCTGTCTCACAAACACACACGCGCACACGCACCATGTGAATATTGCTGTCTGACCATCCTCTCTCACACACACACACACACACACACACTTATGAGAAGCTACACACACCTTCAGCGCTCAGTGACAGCAGAGTTACTGCCATATGTAGCTTTTTATATTGTAAGTTAACACCCAACAGCGATGCTACGGGGTCCTGCAGTACACCTGTACATCACTGCAGCAAGGTGAGAGGTTAAATCACTGGAGGTCAGCAAAAATAGGATCTTCAGGGGTGTTGAATTACCAACCCTGTCACCTACAAAATTACGTTCCCAACTAAACTGAATTCATAATTATTCATAATTCATAATAATTCATTCATAGGGAATAAGTGCTAAAATGCTAACTCATTTCCGGGTTTTATAACTCATTCCTGCAGCACTCTATTGCGGGAACATCTGAAAACTCTTTACTTTACGGTACAATGGTGTTCTTTGGTGCACGATATGACATATTTATACACAATGTCATTGGTAGTGTTGATGCTGATAATCTTAACCTTCTAGTATTGGCTCAAAATGAAGGTCAATTTCTGTTGGTAGAATTTCACATTCAATACAAATATCTATCACAATACACCATATCAACATGAAATAATGATAATAATGTTCTGATATTTGACATTGTGTTACTCTCTGTAGACATTTCTTCCTGAATGCTTTGTTCAGAGAGAAACAGTTGGTGTTTGACCCTCTCAGAAGTCGTCTTTGTTTCTGGCCTTCTCTCTCTCGCTATATATCGACTGTATCTCGTCACCTTGCAGAAGTTTAGTCATCGCTTTTTTTGGTTTCTTCCCTCCTTTCTTCCTTTCATTTTAGTTGATGTTGCCGTGGGGACTGATCCCTCTCTGCCCCCGCATAGCAACTGGTTGCCAGGCAGCCATCACTGTCACTTCCTCATTACCCACAACCCCCTCTGGGCCAGCCGTACGCGGGGGCTGTTAGACCACCGCACATAGACGCGCAAACACACACACACTCACAGTGATGCACACGAACACGTAAAGTTGCACGGATATACGCACTAACTTGCATGCACGGCTACACACTCTGCTACAAACTGACCTGAACATGCACACACTGAATTATGCACACAAAAAGTCACACACACACACTTTTCCAATAGTGTTGGTTTGATAGCTGTCCCCTGCTACAGCCCTTCGCTCTAATGGAATGTGAACTTATATCCAGCAGGCAACACACCCAAATGGCGAGACTCAAAGGACACACACACACACACACACACACACACACACACACACACACACACACACACACACACACACACACTGTGCAGTCTGTGAGCCCTGGGAGACAAAAGTTTCTGACACACATCTACGCGCACAAACTGGTGCACAAAAACCCAAAGGCACAAAACAGAAATGCACATGCTCACACCGATACACATCACAGCCTGCAGTTTGTCCCTTTGACACAAAGATTTTCAGACACACACACACACACACACACACACACACACACACACTCACACACTCACACACTCTATAGTCCGCCTGATGACCATATGAGACCGTTTATATTCCACTCAGAGACCAGGACAAGCTTTATTGCCCGGCGATGAAAATAAGCTCTGTGTTTATTTTGTGTTATTCTTTCATAAATATTTTATTTATTTTCCATTATAGAAGGGGATGATGGTGTGTCTGCAGCTGAGGAACCACAAATAAATTAAATAATTCAGCATGCAGCTAGTCGGGGTTGCTGTATTAGTTTGCTGAATATCTACAGTAGCATTCGGCAGCTCGGCTGTCAGTTCCATTTACTCCTGATATGATGGATGTGAGGCAGTAGGTCTGTTTAGATATTCAGGTAACACTTTATAATAACCATCATTTATAAATGGTAAATTAATTGAACGTAGTTGATAGCTATTTTACTGTTAACAAATGATTAATAATATTTACTAATTATTAGTGATGCTATAATTTCTGTTATTTGCTAATAATTAGTAAACATTATTAATTATCATTTTGTTGTTTGTTAACAGTAAAATAACTATTAACCGAGTTTAATTAACCATCAATTTACCACTTATATTGATGGTTATTATAAAGATATTCATTGTAAAATGAGTCATGAGTGCTGTCGTCTATGAGTAAGCGTTAAACTCAGCTTCACCATTTTGACCTAAATATAGACCAGTTAGTTAAAACTGGCAGCTGTGTCAATATAAGTACAGTAGTAGTATAAGTACTTGTGGCAGCATTAGACATAGTATGAGTGTAAGTAGATAAAGAAGTAGCAGTGATAGTAGTACTAGCAGCATCCTGGGATGAAGCCAAAGGTCAAATTCTTCTCCTTGCTACAAAAAGTGTGATTATAAAGAATGCTTAATCTAATTAATTAACTACAAATTAAAATTAACAACGGGTCAAAAAGAGACCTCTTGAAATTGTAACAAGGTCAGTTTTGTGTTTAATATTAATATAATATTATCTCTCTGTCCTCCAGCACTCTCCATGGCAACGACCTTTCAACCATACCAGAAGGAGCTTTCAACCACCTCACCGCTCTGTCCCACCTGTAAGTGCAGCCCTGTATACATCTGTTTGTGTGTACTATATAAGTGTCTCTGGATGCAAGTGTTGTGGATTAAACTGTGTGTTTGTGTGTAGGGCTCTGGGTGCCAACCCCCTGTACTGTAACTGTGACCTGCGCTGGCTCTCTCAGTGGGTCAAGGCTGGCTTCAAAGAGCCGGGTAAGAACAAAGATCACCATCAAGATGCTGTTAGAAAGTTATTTACATCTCATATTGTGTATAAGAGAAGTTGATGTCTGTCTCTTTGCAGGCATCGCTCGTTGTACTGGACCTCCTGACATGGCCGACAGGCTGCTGCTCACCACACCACTCAACAGATTTCAGTGTAAAGGTAAATCATCTCCTCTTTATTCTGCTCACCGCTCTCCTTTTGTTTCCTTACTACCACCTTCTGCAGTATATTCAACACGTCCTCTTCCCAACTCGTCACATACTGACGCTTTGTCAGATCCATCGGCGTCACTTTTTCGGTCGCAGTGAACACGTTCTTAATGTTGTGAATTAAACAAAAACACTTAGGATTAGGCAACAAAACCGCTTGGTTAGGTTTAAGAAAAAACAACATGGTTGGGCTTAAAACTACTAAGTTTTTACAATGAAAATGTGACTGGTTTAAATTGTAGTAACTTGAAAGTCCAGTATGTCTCCTACCGCTGCGAAAGGGTGGCTTGTGCGGCGGTATCGAACGCCGATGGCCATGACAAAGCGGCGGTATTTGATGCCCTGGGAATGAGAACGAGCTGGTGTATTCTATTATGTGTCCATGTCAGTGTTTTAGCACAGGATTGATCCCTGGATTCAGTCAGATTAGTGCACAGAAAGGTTCTTAAAACAGGAATAAAAAATCAATATCAGTTATACTGAGTGAATCGGTTCTGTGTTATGACTCTTTCTACAGTAACTGGACAGTTGTCTTTTCCATCTCAGTCAAATTAAGTCCTGATTTTTAGGAAGTTTGACCCTTTTACTTCTATTAGACTATTAGATTGTTGAAGTATTTTATTCTTGACCTTGTAGTGTTCCAGTAGAGGATCCAGACCAGTGGAAGTAAATCTGTGTGATTTACTTTCCTTCCGCAGGTCTGGGTTTTGTTCTTTGGCAGTCTGCTGGCCAGTGGTTGGACTTTTATCCCGTCTCAGGGCGAGTTTCAGTGTTTTAGGTGAGGAGGGCTGCCAACGGTTTTATATTGAAATGACTATGTGCATTGCAGACCAGTGGTTAAACACCAAGAAGGCGTTAGCGGAGTCCAAAAACATTCAGATTATGAAAATCACAAATTTTAAACGCTCATTGGTCTAAAAGTGAGTGTGAATGTGTTTCCTCCTCTATGCGGGTTAGCTGTGTCGATGACTAGTGACCTGTCTACCCCGCCTCTCACCCAATGCATGCTGGGATTGGCTCCAGCAGCTGTGTGGAAGAAATTAAACGTCTGGTGTTTATGTCAGGACCTTCTTTCCACCTCTTCAGAGCACATAGCTGAGATTGTGTCTTTTTAAACAAGTTCAGTTTATTGAGATATTGAATGGACTTGTGGAAGTCATTTTTAAATATTATCATTTATTCAATTGGTTCTTCATTTTCCTGAGTACGTATGTTGTAAAAATACCTTGGTTCCGTATTTGGATGTGTGTGTGTGTGTGTGCACACACTGACATGAAGGGAGCATGAAGGTTTCATGGTAACGTGTTGGTCAGAACGATGGTAACTAAGATTAAATAAAGTAAGTTGACCAATAGAAGAGGTTTTCTCTGTTCTGGAAAAAGTATATATTCTGTGTGCTATCTCCATTCGGAGGGGCATTCTCCTTTAACTTCTGGTCTCCTGTGTTGACGTATCAATGTCTCCTAATTGCAATTATATTCGTTGACTTCTACATCGTTGGTTTTGTGTGGTTATTCAGAGTGCTTTTAGTGTTACAGAACAATTCTCAATAACACAATTCAGATGTATTTTCAGGCTCAGAGGCAGCTAACAGCTAAGATTAGGAGAGGAAGGTTTTAAAGCTGATCATATTATTCTGAGTGAGTTACCTCTAGGTGTTTGTGTAAATATAGTAGTTGTTGTACAGTTGTTATGTTTCTTATTTCTGAAAACGAACTTTTAAGACAATCAAGTGTATCAAGGACTATTGTTTAAAATGGTATGTGAGGTTTTTTGTGCTGTATCACTGATGGATCCGCTCTTTCAGTGATGCAGCACGCCATTCTCTAAAAGAGGATTTTCTAAGTTCATAGATAAAGAATGAGCAACAAAAAAACCTCCATCCCCTCAGTTGTATTTCAGTCTTACAGAACCGACTACAGGAGCAGCCGACCTGTAACATCACCTGCCTCGGGGCTCCCCTGCTGTCACACCAGAGGGGAAAATAATTTAAAAGAGGACTTTTTTACACACAGGAAAAAAAAAATACATCTTGAAAACCACGGTCCTGCATGTACTAAGAAACTGCAACACAGGGGCGTAGTTTGCTGTGCATGAAGAATTGTTGGAGAAGGTTTTTCCAGAAGAAAGTAAGAGTATAAAGTGGACTGTGACTCTGCTGAGATCACACTCTTGTCGAGGTATAGAGGGACCTCACATCATCACACTGAATCAAATACTCTCTTCATCTTCCTCCTGCTTCTACGTGCCCCGGCCTCTGAAACAAATCACATTTATTGCTCTCCTAAGCTCTTACTTTTCTTATCCTGTAAGGCCTTTTCTTAGCACACCATCCATTAAATGAAGTCTGTGGCAGAGCCTTTTAGCACAACATGACTAAATATGTATCTCTCCGTCTTTGACACTTCCCTTTGCTCCCTCTCTGTCTTCTTATCTTCCCTCCTCCTCTTTCTAATCTCATCTGCTTCTGTTTCTGTTATCTGTCTCAGGTCCAGTAGATATCAGCCTGATGGCAAAGTGCGCCCCCTGCCTGGCGGCGCCCTGCCAAAACAACGGTACCTGTGTGTCCGACGCTACTGGATATTACCACTGCACCTGTCCATATGGATTCAAGGTGAGACACTAGATGGAGACACTTTGAAGTGGAAGGGGGTGAACTGAGGTAACATGCTTTTGGTTCTTAGTCTAAAATAGAAGCCAGCATTTCTTCATCTCAAAAGCAATACAGTTGACTAAATATTAAAGATATCACAGGGAAATTTATAAAAAAATATATATATATATTTTAAAAATAGCTGTTATGGTCCCATGCCAATTTATACTGACGTGACTTTAGTGTAAACAAACATGGCGGACGACGGGCAGGAAGAATTAGTTAGTTTTTGAACTACTTTGTACCCAAAATTCATGAATGATGGATGGATGAAGTCATGGAGACATGTTGAATAAACACTCATGTTGTTGCCACAAATCAACAAGGTGGTCCTCCATTTCTGGGGTCCATCTTACTACTACTTTATGCTTCGCATTAACTCATGCATTAGCCGCGGCCGCCATGACGGCAGTGGTTGTCCCAATCGTAAATATTGAACATGTTTACTATTTACGATTTGAAATCGGTGCGGCCAGGATAGACTTCTGACCTGATCGGGGGATGTAAAAACACTCTTAACATACCTCACACCACAAGAATATCTAGAGAGATAATCTTTAGAACCATCAAAAAATCGGGGCTTTGCTGACGATTGTCAGGAGAGGGGAATCGGCCCAAAATCGTCTTGATTCTGGTGTAGTGCGTGCATTATGTATGTATGTATTGCTGTGGTAAGTCTTGGTTGTTAAGTTCATCAGCTCCACCATCCTAGAGGAATTCCAAAGTGGCTCTTCAAGAGTGAAAATATACTTAAGCAGGTGTGGAAGCAGTACAAATCAATCATGGAACCTTAACAATGTTAGTGCCATGCTCTCATCTCCTGATCCCTAATGCCAGCTACTGTCAAATAAATAACCATCATTTGGTGGCTCCTCTGTATTCTGAAGCTTGTGAATCCAGGTGGCACAGCAGCAGAATTCTTTTACTTCTGCTGCCCGATTCGTGGAATTGGCTGTATGTGTGAAAGGTATCCTAGATGGATCACCATGCTGCATAAGCCTGTGGTATTAGCAGTATTATCAGGCTTAGCTTCGGCCTTGCATGCATAATGTATCTACCTGTTCATCAATAGAGGAATGATGACTGCAGCTGGCTGCTCTGGGAGGTATCGACTGATCAAAAGACGAAGGGTGTAATAATTGTCAAGACCTCTGCGTTAAGAAAGACATGCAAATCTACTAGTGAGGGGGCGATTTGCATCGGAGGAGTGTGTGCGGAATATATGGGAGTGTGTGTGTGTGTGTGTGTGTGTGTGTGTGTGTGCAAGCAGTTAAACGATACACTTATGGCCTCATGTGTACACACACCTCATAACCTTTGGGCTTTTACAGGAGGACAAAGCCTTAGTCTCGCTTTTAATAAAACATCACTTGCCAAGGTCACAGACTGGGAAACAGGGACTGTGTGTGTGTGTGTGTGTGCGTGTGTGTGCTTGCGTGCGTGCGTGCGTGCATGTTCATGTCTGAGTGTATGTTTTCCTTTCTGTGTCCACTGGGACGACGTTAATTAGAATGTGTTGGAGGAATCAAAGAAGGAGCAGAAGAGAACAAAGGAGGGAGAGAGGAAGATGTGAGAGAAACTTAAACTACAGGAGATGGAGTGACAGAGGTGGATTTGTAGGAGAGAAATGGAGAGAAAACATCTGAAAGAAAGGAATAGTTAGAAAGAAGGAGAGGTAGAACGAAAGAGAGAGTGAATACAGATCTACAGTAAAACAGAAAAGAGAGGAGGAAATAATGAAGATGGATGGAGAAGGAAAGCAAGAATAAACGTCCTGTTCTCCGCTTTGATCAGAGGAAGTGGGTGTGTTGGCGGCCAAAGGTTCGGCGGTTTGAAATTAAAACTACAGCCGCAGGGTTGGATGTGGACAGAGAGAGAGTGGGTGTGTATGTGTAGGACTCTGATACGTGATACAGTTCCTAGTGAAAGCTGTTTATTTGGAAAACAGGTGTGTGGTGAGAAGAGCAATGAAGCGAGGTTGCGTCATGCATACTGCACAGTACATACACATGTGTGTAAGCTGATTACTGTGATTGTGTGTAAGAGGGAGAAAGAAAAATAAGTATAATGAAAGCTTATTGGGAAAGTAGAGCAGTTGGGTAATAAATTGCTGTATTTTTTAGATTACCAACCAGAATATTCAGCCCTCTATCTCTCTGCAGGCTATTTACTTTCACTGCAACTTAAATATTAAAAGGTGTGTGGTCCCAATGCAGAAAATTGGTAGTTAACTACAAGTGCAAAAACTAAATAGTAACTGTCTGGCCTTCCAGACTTATATACATATACAGTATATATTTGAATAGGATTTAATAGGAACAAGCTCTTTTTGCCAGACTGCCTGACTCCTTCAATATGTAGTAAAACATCCACCGCCCCTCTGCTCACAGGCGTCACAACCAATCTATGAACCCATCGGCTATCGGTCTAACGACGGATAAGCCTCTTGGGGGAAGGGGCTACATTTCTTGAGTTCCGGTGTAGACAGCTGGTATCTGGGCCAAGACTTCCTTTTCCATGCGCTGCTCATTGTCTACAGTCCGATTAGCAACTTGAGATGCGAGATTGGAGTTGAGAGACGATGTGTACGACCGGATTGTTTCACAAGTAGACAGTTTACACGTTAATTTTAAACCAATAAAAAGCTAAATCATCATCAGACGATAGCCGGTGGGTTCAGAGATTGCGTTTCGGCCAATGCGTTCCACCTCTTTTGCTCTCCACATGGACTGTTTACCTGCATTCAACCAAAGCCTGCTCGAACCTGATTGGTCAATACTACTCAGACTACAAACGGAACCAGAATGCTTTATTGCTAATAATGCTAATAATTATTTTTTGAAAGTGCCTGCACTTTTCCAAACAGTTTCTAATGACGGCTTCTCAGATGGTTCTGTGTTAACAAACCATCTGGCGGGTCAGGTTACCCGGGACGCCAACAGTTTGTTTCCCACCATTAGCATGTAGCTTATTAGCTCCACTGTTTGTTGGTTGTCAGTGTAAATGGTGATGAGCGCCAGAGAAGGAGAGGAGAATGTAATGGTGAACCAGAGGGAGGAATTATCTGTTATATAATGAAATGAACACATCTAGAACTGTCTTTGTTTGAGTAGTGAAATTATCTCTCGAAAAAAATTATCCAATGTTCAATTATTAACTTTTTTGCCTTGTCCTCTCCTTCAGGGTCAAAACTGTGAAATACCCATCAATGCCTGTATTAGTTTCCCCTGCACTAACGGAGGAACCTGCCACATCCACCCTGGCCATGAAGACCACTTCAGGTACACATCTGTTGTTAACTAATGTGTCTTATATTAACAAGGAAAAGGATTGCATTTGTGTGTCTTTGTTTATGCAACCAACTGTCTGCCAGTTTCCAGCACAGTTTCTTATGTATTTCAACCCAGCAACATATTTTAGTTTTTATGCTGCATGTAGGAGATTGAGAAGAATAAAACAAGAAAGTGTCATTTCAAAGAAGTCCTTCAGGAATCCATTTACGCTGTGGGTCAAATCTTATTGCCCTCTCTACCATGCCGCCCCTCTCTATTAGTGGACACGGTTTAAAAACCTCACCCTGTATTCTCATCTAAAGGGAAAATTAACTTTACTCTGCCCTTAGAAATATAGACAACGTGATTAGAGTGGACAGTCTTCACTGGACAATGCATTACCCAAGATAACAACTTATTTTGACCTTATGATGTGTTTTCCTGCCTGTGTGTGTGTGTGTGTGTGTGTGTGTGTGTGTGTGTGTGTGTGTGTGTTGTGGGGTGGGGGGGAGTTAGACAGGAAGAGGGGGGACTTTGTAGAGGAGGAACCCCCATTTGGGCTGCTCATTAAATCCTTGTGCCCTCTCTGACCTCCTCACTCGCTTAGAGGGATGTTTTAAACTTCTGTCAGTGTCCAAACAAGTGTTTCTCAACTGATTCTGCATTAATCTGTCGACACGCTGTTCCCATAATGTACACGTGTGTTATTTATTTTGTGGTTACACACAAATGATGTAAAACATCATATAATATAATATAACCTACATATGATGGAGACTTTTTTTTAGATCGTATGATGCATTTTATAAGCTGTAGTTTCATTTTTGATATTTGAGAATGATCAAAGAGAAGGAAAATCTGTTGATGTGAGCATTTAATTTTCACATAAGTATGGGCAGACTAGTGTGAATTTTGAATTTTTTGTGCTTCGGTTCAATTACATGCCAAATTAATTTATAGAGAGTACCGCTACTTTTATTGCAAACCCAATGCAGCAACACTGAAGTATCAGACTGGACCATTCTGACTGAATAAATGTCCAGTGAAAGGTTTGCCAGTGTTGTAGTTCAAGACCACCTAAACTGAGACCAAGTCAAGACCAAGACCAGACCAGTGCGAGTCCCACATTGCATGACACACTTACGATAAAATGTGGAACATGCAAACCAGAGATACTCCTCAAATTCATCTGGATGATCCACATTCTCATAAAAACACCCACAGAAAACAAATGAAGATTCCTCTCCATTCACCTCTTTTATTGCTGTATATAGTGTATATATGTGTATATACTGTATAACCATGAGAAATGTCCTGATAAAATAATGAAAAGGCAGTGCAGAGGTACATTTTGTGTGGGAATTTTCTTTTGTTTTCTATGAGCAATCTCAGTAATGATGCTGACAAATAAATCAGACAATGCACAGGCAATTTAGTGATTTCCCCGCAGTTGTGGTCTTGACCGATCTTGAAATAGTCTGAGACAAGACAAAGTAAAAATACCGTCAATTCCGGGACGAGATCGAGACCTTTAAAAAGTGGTCTTGAGACCAAGACCGATCTTGAGTACCACAACACTGTTTGTTGCAATCAGTGTGTTCAAAGTGAAATGATGGACATGTAATTACCTCTGAAATGCTATTACTATGCTATTATGATCCATCCATAACAATTGCTGTTTGGGATTTTAAGCTGATGCACAACATAAGCACAAACCCAAAGTCCATAATGTACTTGACCCCTTTATTCATCTATAGTCATCCGAGGGAAAGCGCACTACTCTTGCTCGCTCCTTTCCAGTAACCCCTGATTCTCATTCATACCGTTTCACACATTCACACCTGGGAGCTGCCCAACACGATCACAGTTTGACTCCTGGCTGCAGAGCAGCTCCGCTGGAGACGCTGGGGGTCAAGAGCCTCTCAGTGGCAGCTGTAGAGGGAGCGGAGAGGGGAGCTCATACAGGATCTCAAACTCGCTTTTCACACCTCTAGGCTTAACATGGACATGGTGTCGGGGGAAAATAAATATAGTAGTAGTAGACCACAAACCAATCCAAATTTTAGAAATGTGATGGATTAAAAACAGACTGTATGTAGTGTGACTTTTATATTTTAACAGCCTTTTAGGCATTAAAGTGAACCAAACCACATTATTT
The DNA here is from genome assembly GCA_916701645.2 of Sebastolobus alascanus. Classification (NCBI taxonomy): domain Eukaryota; kingdom Metazoa; phylum Chordata; class Actinopteri; order Perciformes; family Sebastidae; genus Sebastolobus; species Sebastolobus alascanus. Next base: position 203,712 of record CAKAOJ020000253.1, on the reverse strand, counting down.
TACACTCTTTAAAACTCTTTGAAGGGCCGGAGGCAGCCTTAGAAGTGAAATTGCTTAAGTTAAACAAAATATATATTAAAATACTGTACATTCTGCATGCTCAATACACACATGCAAGTTGAGTGAGCACCCTTGTCCCTGCCAGGGTCATCAGTGTCTCTCCTCTTTGTTCCAGACTCCTGACAAACAGCCACTTTGATTGAAACAATTGTCATAAATATCTAAACCAGATTTGTCTGCCTCTGGAGCCCCTTAACAAGGCCTTTGCCCTTTGTAAAGCTTTGATGTGCGTCTGGCCTTTAACGTCCTGCGTGGTAATGCTATTAGGGGTCTCTTTACCCTTTACAGATCTTCTCCTAATGTTAATACCAATACAGGTAGAAACTCGTGCCCTCTGAGACACACCGAGAGAACGAGACAGAGGAAGACAGAACGAGTGGGAGACCAGACTCCTTTGACAATTTGACATGTTATATCATCATTTGGGGATATTCAATAAGTCCAATTAGTCTCGGCTCTTAGCGGGGACCCATTTGTCAAACTATATCCTTTAAATGTCAAGACTGGGATTTGATCGGTGGAGCAGTGCTCTCTGACCCTATCAATTTGTGTTTCTTTGTCATTTGTTTCTCATGAGAAAACTTTCTTTCTTCTTTCTTTCCTATTCCTCCTCTTCCCTCTCTTTATTTTCTCTTCCTTCACTCCTGTCAAAGCTGACTATGCAGACGAACGACCGCTTAAAGGCAGGGTGTTTGATCTTGAGAAACTAGCAATAGAACACTAGATTTTTAAAAATGATTCAACCGAAAAAACGAACCCCGCTTTGCCAATTCTTTTCCAATGAAAGTAGCTAGCAGCACTAGCTCCAAAAGTCGCTAAATCTAGCGAGTAAGTTGCCAAGTCGGGAACACTGACAGTCCGTCGTTTAAGGCCTCCCTCCAAAGCCACTCCCCCAATATTATAATTAGGAATGTAAACATATAATGAACGTGAACGGCGAACATGGCTATATTGTTAGTACTCACAGCTGTCTAGATCTAAAGAGAATTTCACCAAATATAACAAAAGATGTTTCTAAAATCTTTACAAACCCCACCTTTAATGAGGTAACAACCAAATTAAGCCAATTAAAAATGCAACCACTCCCAAAGCCAATATTTAATTTTTGCAATAAGGGGTAAACGTATGATGTGTCAACTAGAACGAATCGTACATGTTTCTTCTTGGCAGGTTTGGGATTGAGACAGGTGTACTTTGTGTTCGTGCAGACAGACATCCAAATTACATGTTGCATGAAAAGGTTTTCCATTTTCCATTGCTCCAGCTCTGTTTAGCTTTTAGCTCATTGTTTTCAGTTCTACTGGCCAGCACATAGCCTGTCGGGGATAGATATAGTAATTTTTTTTGTATTGGGGCTGATGGAGACCAGACCACAGCTAAATGGAAAGTGTTTTTGGACTTTATTTTGGCAAAAAATATGACTCCAATGGGATTGTTGTTCTGTGTCTGCTGGATGTGTAAGCAGGCAACTGGATGCTAATACGTTAGCCGTAATAACTTATGTTGGCTTAGTTTGGACTCTTTCTGCCCCCCAGGGGTCAAAAATGGCTCAACAGACATGCAGGGTGGGGGGAACCAATGACTTTATGGTTTGGGAAGAGAGAGATGTGTGTTAGCGTGAGAAAAAGTCTGTGAGGCAGCAAAGTTAGATTAGAAAATAGTGTCCTTTTCTGTGTATGTGTGTGACTCACTTGTGCTGAAATGACTTCCTCCTTGCTTAATGTGCCAGGATGAACTTGCTGTAAAATGCTTTTCATTTAATAAAAGTAACTAAAGTGTAAGAGACTAACAGAAGAAGAGAGAGTCGTGAGAGAGGGCGAGCTGCAAGTGCAGCTGTGGTCAGATTTATCAAACATTGTGTGATCAGTACCTAAAGGTAGTGTGTGTGTTTTTGAGTGTGTCTGATCTATTATAAGGAGTTAACCGGACTGAGATAAGGAGGGTGGGTAGAGGGGAAGGAGATCAAGGGCTGGAGAGAAGAGAGGAGGGTGAAATGAATCTAAAGATTGGGGGAGAAAGAGAGCGAGAGGAGGGAGGAAGATGAATGGAGGGGAGGAGGAGGCTTTGATAATTCCTTTAGAGTTGCCCAGGTGTTGACTCTAGTGGCATCAAGCTAGAAAAAACCTTATCTCAGCATGTTTTTCTCAGCTCTGGGTGGGTTTGTTTTAAAGTTTTTTTTTCTTTGATTTCTGGTTTTCATTAATAAAACATCCCCCAACAACAAAGACAGAGATGACATGAATCAAAGGACTGTGTTCAGAAGAGATGACTGCCTTTCTCTAAGATTCAGTGCAGAAGAAGGCAGTCAGAGAGGGGTTGTGTGAAGCAGTAATATTTTAAACTTTGAACAGCCAAGTTAAAACTTCATTTCTGCTATAAAATGAGGCATGAAATGGTGTCTCTTGTTGGATCGCTAAATATAGATATGCCGTGGCTCCAGTGGTGTGTAAAACCAGCACTAAACCCACTAGAATACAGATTAAATTGTTTTTCTTTAAAGCTCTTATAGGAGAATTTAAGAGGAAGTAAAGTAGAGCAGCTGATGTATCTGGCTGATTGATTTTATTTCAGGTTGTGCAGCAGGAGTGTGTGCTCAGATCTGGCCCAGTCACCATCTTATAATGCACATTGTGTTTTTCTGTGTGTGTGTAGCTGTGTGTGTCCGCCAGGTTACGAGGGCCAACGTTGTGAGATAAACCCGGACGACTGTGAAGACAACGACTGTGAGAACAACTCCACCTGCATCGATGGAATCAACAACTACACCTGCGTCTGTCCACCCAACTACACAGGTATACATGTACACACACACAGAGAGACACACACACACTGTCTATGTCTACACTCAGATGCACTGGTGGACTCAGGCTGCCCTTCCAGTGGAGATAACCAGATGAAATGCCCTCTAGAATGCCCTTTGAGTAGAGAAAGCATGATGAAATGCCCTCTAGAATGCCCTTTGAGTAGAGAAAGCATGATGAAATGCCCTCTAGAATGCCCTTTGAGTGGAGAAAACATGATGAAGTTCCCTTTAGGGTGCCCTTTGAGTGAAGAAAACGTGATAAAGTGCCTTCAAGGGTGCCCTTCCAATGGAGAAAATGTGATGAAGTGCCCTCTAGGGTGCCCTTCCAGTGGATAAAATGTGGAGAAGAGCCCTCTAGGGTGCCCTTCTTGTGGAGAAAACGTGAAGAAGTGCTCTCTAGAATGCCCATCTTGTGGAGAAAACGTGAAGAAGTGCTCTCTAGGGTGCCCTTCCAGTGGAGGAAATGGAGAAAAAGTGATGAAGTGCCCTCTAGGGTGGCCTTAAAATTGACAAAACGTGATGCAGTGCCATATAGGCTGCCCAACATGTTAGAAAACTTTCAGCATGCTGGTGCCCTTTGTATTTGTTTTCGTCCCTGCCCCTCAGACAGCCACTGCTCAGATGTTCCTGAAACCCTCAGTCTCTGCCCCTGAGAGGCTGGCAGGGTCACCATGTCCCTCCACTACTGCACACACACACACACACACACACACACACACATACAAAATCATATTTTCCACTTTACTGGATGGTAAGTTAGTAATGGACAGCATCTCCGCAGTGACCTGAAACTGCTCCTACAGGAGGTTTAAGAGCCGTCACACAGGAGAGGAGTGACAGAGTGATGGCAGAGAGGGACTGTGTGCTAGAAGGAAAGGGAAAAATAAACATAGCGAGGGAAAAGGGTAAAGAAAGGGCCGATAAAGGGCAGAGGCAGTGAGACAGAGAGAGAGGGACTCAGTTGGTGCAGTAAGTTGAAGTTGAACTGCTGACTGGGAAGTTAAGTTTTTTATATCTGTGACAGTGTCCTCTAAAACACACACACACACACACACAGCTGGTCCCCTTTGACACTGGATCTCGGTCAATATACACACACACTCACCCGCACACGCACTATGTCATTATCGTTGTTGGCATAGAGCAGCCTCTCACACTGCCAGCCACCTTACCACATACAGCTGTTGCACACACACACACACACACACACAGCTGGTTCCTCTGGCTCTGAACCTCCACTCAGCTCAGTGAACCGAGGCGTAATCATCAGGTGTCACATTAAGGGGACAGTCCTTCGCTAGTCGCTCAGCTTTCTCCAAACTCAGCAACCAGGACTGTCACGTCAGATTTGCACCAGAGGGGGAAAAAAAATCTAATTTAAGGTCACACGACCTTTTAAACAGCTGATATAAAGTTTCTACAGCCGAGGAGTTTCGTTACAGAAAGCAGAAAGGCTCAAAATTGGACATGAGAATGAAAGTGCTGCTGTGTCTTGTAGATTATCAAGTTTGATATTTACTGAAGTTGGCAATAGAGGAAAAGGTCAGGAGGTCATCGAGACCATTTGGGGGCATTCTCTGGAGACGATGCAAAATGCATTTTTATGAAATTAGTGTTTGAAATACTTGAAATGGAGCAAAATGCTCGTGAAGGGGACATTTTGACTTGAAGATCGTGCTACAAAAAAGATCAAGAGGCAATAAACTCAACAGGAATCATCCTCTTGGGATCATAAATATCCATACTAAACGTCGGGATAATCTGGCCAGTAGTTTTGTTCAGATATTTTTCTCTGGACCAGATTGTCCAGCTGTCCAAAGCCCTTCAATTTCAAAGAATGTGATACAGTTTTCCTGTGCTGAAGGCTCACTTGCCCTCAAATCAAGGATCACCCATATTATTTCAATACCAAGCTATGGGTGTCAGTATTTCCAGCATGGTCTCATCCCAACTCGTCACATACCGAGGCTTTGTCAAACCCCTTGGCGTCTTTTTATGGTCGCAGTAAACACATGCTTAACGTTGTGAATTCAAACAAAAACACTTGCTTGCTCCACACTTTCTCTGAGCGTTTAATATTGCCACGGATGGGTTTACCTTGTAGTTAATTGAAAGCCCGGTGCATCTCATACAGGTGCTGAAGGGCGTCTTGTGTGTTGGTTTCACACGGTGAGGACGTTTGCCAGGCCGCCATTGTAAATAAAAATTTGTTCTTAATTGACTTGCCTGGTTAAATAAAGACGGCTGTTACAAAGTGTCTGTATTTGACGACCTGGAAATGAGAACAGGCTGGTATTTCAGCAATATTTTGTGTGTTCATATATCAGCTAAAATTGATCTTTTGGGACTGTTAATATGCTCATAAAATTGTGACAAAACTTAAACGTGTTCTGGCTAGCACTTTAACATAATTTAATTGCTCTCATAATAATAATTAGCAGATTAAAAGCTTGATAGTTTTTGAGGTTATCTATTGTGTTGCTTTATGGCACAAACACTGATCTTCCAACACACATAGTAGGTAAAAACCAAAGTTCAATCACTCCCAGCATGTTTATCGTCTTCAGTAACCTCATCGATGGTCTCGTTTGTGTATGGTAATCATAAAAGGTATCACAGTTAATTTCATATTGATAAATTAATGGTGGCATCTTTAAGTGAGTCTCCAAAGTGTGAAATAGCCTCTCCAGGAGGCACCTAGTGTAGATTTAAAATTACTGTCATATCACTCAGTTTTTTGTACATTTGATGAAGCTTAAATAATGTCGGATGTGTTTCCCAGCAGACTCAGGAGTGTACGGTAGCTCAGAGCAACATGCGTCTTAAAGTGACTTGAGAAGAGAGCGGTGGAGACAGACAGGGTGGGAGTGAGGCGGCACGATTAGATTAAAGCAGGCAGAGAACGATGGAAATGTGCTTGACCTTTCTCAATCCCCTCTTCCTTCATATGACCAATTTCAGCTACTGCTTTTACACACACTGTTAACCCTTCTCACCCTCTGAACGTGTGTGTGTGTGTGTGTACATCTGTAGAGTGCAGCCACTGTTACACAGCCTATTAACCCCCCTCTCCATCAGCTCTGAGAAAAAGCTGATAATGCTAGTCCCTGTGTGTGTGTGTACATGAAGACATCCACTGCACATTATCTGAGGCCTTGAACAAGATACACACATATAAATTATCTTTTTCCACCCGTTGTTTTTCTGTCTTTTCCGCTGTCATTTGAAACTGACAGAAAGAACATGTGAAAAGGTTAGACTGGCCCTCTCCTCCCGCCTCTTTTCTTCCTCCTTTTTCCTATGTTCTGTCTTCTCCCTTTATGCTCTTATTCTGAAAATCTGGTTGGTACATGACGCTGTAATCTGCGTAAAACACAAACCAAAACACACACATACACATGCTGATTTAGCTTCACATACAAGCTTTTTTTAATCACTAAAGAAATAAATATTCACTTTCTCTCTCTGTGTCACCAGGTGACCTGTGTGACGAGGTGGTTGACGCCTGTCTCCATGGTTTCGACCCCTGTCAGCACGACTCAAAGTGTGTCCATTTCGGCCGCTCTTACAGGTGAGTGACAGCTTCGCGGGAGGTCAGCACTTAAAGGGGTCAGAGGTCACATCACAGAAAGTGACAACAAAGTGACGGGAGCAGCAAGGTCAAAATGTTAAAAGCTGACTTTTTTTGTGAAACGAGGAGAATCTGAGCGGTCATCGCTGCCACGGGACTTGAGCTCTTGATTAGAAAAATATACAGAAAGACAGACGGAAAAAACATTTGCTTGTTTGCAAATAAACATGTCGTTTATCTCAGGGTTGGTAAAATGAATCTTACACAAACACATGTAATCCTTGGACTTATATTACCATCTTCTCCTGTAATACTGAAAGTGTGTATTTTTTGGCAACATATCACCAACATATCACCATTCTCTCGACATTATTTTTGCCCTTACTACTTAATTTTCTGTTGTCATGTAAATACTGTGTACCTCAAACTTTATAAGTGTTTTAACTTTTAGATAAATTCTATAACCTTTCAGCTTAACATAGCTTTTCATAAACCACAGAAATAAACTCTAAAATGTTGTTAAATAGCACTGGGAACTGCCTAATGGCATTGTGTTAGATGGAACAGAGCAGCGTGAAACAAAAACATGATTGGTTGACGCTTCATCATGTCATTGGAGCGCTGACAAAAGTTGAGACAAGCTCAACTTTATTCGTTACGCGACAAGTGTCGGGCGTCAGTTTGTAGCTTCATGTCACCGGCTTCCATTGAGAATGACTTGTAGCCTGTTGCTCTGTGTCCCTCGTAGTGTGAACGCAGCATTAGCGCTGTTAGCACCATTTGCTGTGATCCACCAGCTCAGCCGTCGACATGTTGAGAGATGTGCGAGGCAATAGAAATGCTCCCAATCTCAAATTTAGCACCTTTAAACATTTTATAATTTAACTATTTGCCTAATTCTCTAATCAAGTGAAATCTAATTTTTTTCCAACTCAGACAGCTTGTAGACCCACAGAGTTTTTATAAATGTGTAACTTCCTTTCTAATAAGATGTTTTGCATTACATGTTCAAAACTTTTCCGAAAGGAAATTGGTCTAAAAGTGAGTAGAAGGTTTGCAGGAAATGTGTTGTTTCTAAAAACACTGGCTGTAGGAAAGAACTGCAAACTGTCACCTCTTTCTACAGTAAAGCATCTGTAATCATGACGCAAAGCCTGTTGACACACATACAAGGTAATCCCATCCATATTCCCATGTCTCTCTAGGTGCGAGTGTTTACCGGGCTATGTGGGCCAACACTGTGAGCAGGACTATAATGACTGTCTGGAGAATAAGTGTCAACACGGAGCGGAGTGTGTGGACGCTGTCAACGGCTATACTTGCGTCTGTAAAGAGGGTTTCAGGTGAGAGTCGTCGTGGAAACACGTCATAAACACGGCAAATGGTTTAAACAGACACAAATACAGTTGCACACTGCAGGGCCAGACTGGGAGGAGATGCAGATGGCGCTCCATAATCAAGCACTTGACTGTCTGGACCCACTGTGTGTATATGTGTGTGTGTGCAGCAGATGCAGCTCCATGTGGTTAATTATAGCAGAGAGAAACAAATTCATCACAGGGGACAGAGAGAGAGAGAGAGAGAGAGAGAGAGAGAGAGGGAGAGGAAGTCATAGGTATGCAGGAAACAAATAAAGGAGACAGACAGCAGCGGAAAGATGGATGCGGTACGGGCAAAAGAGGAAATTCAAAGAAAGGTTCAGAGTTTCAAAGATGCAAGAAGATACAGTGGAAAATACAGAATATGTTTGCCGTGTCATGCTGATAAAACGTGTCCATTTCCTTCAGGAATATTACCTTTCCAGCTTCACCAATGCAATCTCCAAATGTATTACAAAATACAGAACTAAACAAGTTTTATCAGCGGATACGGACACAGCAAATCACCTCATTAAAGCTCTATGAATAAGTTATCTCCTGTGTGATCTCCTCCTCCCTCAGCGGGCTGTTCTGCGAGAACCCTCCACCAATGATCCTCCTGCAGACCAGCCCCTGCGACCAATCGGACTGCCAGAACGGCGCCCAGTGCCTGGTGGTTTCCGGGGAGCCCGTCTGCCGCTGCATGCCCGGTTTTTACGGCAACAAATGCGACAAGATGGCCACCATTCACTTCCTGGGTCGGGACGGATACGTGGAGCTGCCAAGCGCAAAGCTCCGTCCCACCGCGCATATTTCATTGCAGGTATTTTCAACCTTTGACCTCTGCTAACAAAGTTTTGGATTTGCATAGATATATATACAATATATACGTAGATGCCGCACTGGGAGGTCAGGACTGGCCTGTAAAAACAAACAAAGTGAACCGGCAAGCTGCCGTTTTTCTGGATAAAAAGCACTATAACGTTTACATTTCTTTCTCTTTATATTCAAGCGTTTATAATGTACGTGGAGTACTGTAGGTGAGATTCCACCCACAAAAAGACCACTTGGAAAAAACAGTTCAATAACGTTACGTTTCTGCTTCCCCGGCCGGTCTGTCTGTTGATATGGTATTAAAAAGTCGTACTCTCATAACACATTTTCCTTTAAGATTTTTTCATATTATCAACATTAAAGTTTAAGTTACATCTTTACAAAACATTTGCTTCTGTAGGTCATCAGATAAGAGCTAGCTAGAGTTTGTTATTGTTTAGCTAATCCTCGACCAAAGATAATGTTAGCTTATAGATCTTCATGTCTATCATAATATTGTGTTTAAATCTTGAAATTTATGATATGCGTCTAATATCTAATATCACAAACAATAAAGCTGATGTCATGTCTTGGGTTTTGGAACAGTAACGTTAACTCTCAAAATATTATGTTGCTAACGTTGATACAAACTCTTTTGAGCGTCTAGCAGCGATTATAGCCTAGTATCGAGATTTTAAGTAACAAACAAACAAAACTTTATTTTTCTACTCCTCATAGATCATAAATCCTTGAATATAAAAATGACTCATTGAAATCGGTTGAGAAATGTAAACGTTATAGTGCTTTTTATCCAGAAAAACGCTCCCCGTTCACTTTTATGTGTTTACATGCCAGTCCTGACCTCCCCAATATGGCGGCGACGCTGACGTATCGCAGCAACGGGCTAAAGCGGCCAACGCGGTACCTACGTATATACATCTATGTGGTTTTGTAGAAATCCTATGGTCATGCAAGTATTTATAGAAAATGTATTGTAATGAAAATATTTTAAAGTATATCAACGTTAAACGTTTCGAAGTATAAAAGCCGTTTTCTGCTGCGCTACATGGAAAACATTTATGGGCTGCTTGAAATACAGCTGCAAGCTGCTCAAATCAAACCTATAGAGTTGCACGACTTAGTGCCGACGAAGCAAAGCAAACGTCTGCTACACCCTCTGTTTCCATACACACACACACACACACACACACACACACACACACACACACACACACACACACACACACTCATTCACACACACCATACATTTTGGACACCTGAGAGTCATATCCTAAGAGAACTATTTTCCTTCTTTTTGGAAATGAGAGGGCAAGTGAGCGAAAGAGAAACAAGTAAAGGAGGGCAGGCTAATTGATATTTACCACCTGTTTGGATCTGTGTGAGTGTGTGTGAATGTGTGTGTGTGTGTTGGGTGTGTGTGCTTCTGCGTTCCTGCCAGGAGCTTTCAATGTCAGTGCCAAGAGTGTTAAAACTCTACCAAGAGGCCCTGACTCAGAGGTTAGAGAGAGAGAAAGAGAAAAAAAAAAGAATGAAAGGGCCACAGCACTTCATAAATCACTCGATGTTATTTCTCTTTCTCTTTAACACTTTTTCTCTTTTCTTTCCGTCTGCATACCAGCTCCCTTTTCACCCACTTTTCTGTATCTCGCTCACTTCTTCCATCCCTCTCTTTCTCTTTTGTTCCCCTCCTCTTGCTCTGCCTCGATCTCGTCTTTCCTCCAGCAGCTTGTTAGCAGGTGTTGACTTGTCTATGCTCCATTGAAGCCAGAGCGTTAAGTGCTTGGCCCCTTGGCCCCATTTCCACTCGCTAGTTAGTTAGCGCTTAGCGGCGCATGCGAGCAAGTGTGACATGTCAAGTGTGTCTGTGTGGGAGGGAGGCGAGAGTGACCTCGTTTAGGGACGTGTGTGGTGGAATTTACATTTTCTCCTCATTTTCATGCAGTTCTTCAGCGGTTTGATGGTGTGACATAAATAAATGTAATTTCTCTTGTATTTAGAGCTACATCAACACTTGCAATCTGAACTAAAAACTAAAAACAAGCTCAGTTACATGTAGGAGCTTCGCCAGGTAGGAGAAGCTGTGCAGATTTCACAATGCTTAGACAGCCAACAGTAAAGTGGAACACAGTAGAACCCAAAACATTTCACCATGTTTTCAAGTTTTTAAAAACAAGCTGAAATTTTTACAATGGTAAAAATAACAAGTTGTCAAATCAACCAGTTTACTTGCAGCATAAGAAGGAAGAAGGAACGTGATGAAGCTGAATAGCTGAGAATAATAATAACAGATATAACTTTTAACTTTTAATTTGTGTTTTAAATCAACATTTGAGACGGGATTTGCTTATTTCCTTATTAGCTGAATTTATAATTTTACTCAGATATACCCAAGCTATGCTACGCTGAAGTAGTGCTGGGCAATATATCAATATTATAACGATATCGTGATATGAGTCTAGATATCGTCTTAGATTTTGGATATGGTAATATGGCATAAATGTCGTCTTTTCCTGCTTTTTAAAGGCTGCATTAAAGTAAAGTGATGTCATTTTCTGAACGTACCAGACTGTTCTAGCTGTTCTATTAATTGCTTTTACCCACTTAGTCATTATAGCCACATTAGTGGTCATTATTTATCAAAAATCTCATTGTGTAAATATTTTGTGAGAGCACCAATAGTCGATCCTACAATACCGTCGCAATATTGATATCGAAAATATCTTGATATTTGATTTGCTCCATATCCCCTAGCCCTACGTTAAGGCTTGAGTTCTGTGTTTACAATTACAATTAAAACAACAGGTCTTAAAGGACCAGTGTGTAGGATTTAGGGGGATCTATTAGCAGAAATGGAATATAATATTCCTAAATATGTTTTCTTTAGTGTATAATCTAAACTAAGAATCGTTGTGTTTTCGTTAGCTTAGAATGAGCCCTTCATATCTACATAGGGAACTGGTCCTCTTCACGAAGCTGGCCGCCATGTTTCTACAGTAGCCCAGAACGGACAAACCAAACACTGGCTCTAGAGAGGGCCGTCCGTAGTTCTCCTACACACTTGGCACACGGGAGACGTTGCAGTTGGTTGCAATCTGCAACCTCACCGCAAGATGTCGCCAAATACTACACACTGCTCCTTTAAAATATGTTTTGTGTGTATTTCTCATCCGACATCTCTGTCTCTCCAGGTGGCTACAGATAAAGACAACGGTATTCTGGTGTACAAGGAGGACCACGACCCCCTGGCACTGGAGCTGTACCAGGGACACATACGACTCATCTACGACATCGCCACCTACCCACCCACCACTGTATATAGGTAGGCCACACACACACACGCACACACACACACACACACGCACACACACAGATAAAAGCACTCTCACTTTCTTAATGTCTACACTGAAGCATGATTTGCTGCATTCATGTACTCAGTCTATTATGCTGAAGGTCAAGTTTATACATGGTTCAAGTACTTTAAAGGTTAGAAAACCAACACATTCACTCTTGTTAACTCACTTAAGCATGCACACTCATTACTCATTCATTTCTAGTGCTTTATTTACGCTTTTGTAATTAAATGGAAGTTATATTATGCGCTTGATTCAGATGATACAGGGGTTCAAGGCAGGTTAAGTGCACTTCAGAAATCAAAAAGCACATACACACATTCACACACACACACACACACATAGAAAAGTATGCAGAAAATAAAGAACACTTATGTGTTTGTTCACTGAATGATGTTCCTGTACTGTATAACATTTACAAGATTCAAGTGTTACAGGGGTTCAAGGTAGCGCAAGGGTACTTAAAAATACAAAAAGTACACACTTACACATACCAAAAAGTAAAGGTGTCAAGGATCTGACATTTTTATTTATAGTACTTAAGGACTTTTCAGTAGGTGCTGATCTGGCCATGTGCACACAAATCCACCAGCATATTCTTTCTCACCCACACACACACACAGTAGCAGATCCATGTATGAGCACTTCCCTCTATAAACAAACATGAACTCAGAAACATTCCTTCACAACCCCGACTAGACAGTCGTGTCCCTGAGTGAAAGCCACCAGGTAAAACTTCAAACAGTGGAAACAAAAGCCCTCATTCAGTGTGTTCAGCCCCTTGGATATTATATGATTAACTACATTCACAGTTTCATAGGAGTGGATATAGCGGGGTAAGCTATGGAAACAGCCGTGGTAATCCAGGAAAAGAACATGATAATGTTTTCAGTAGTTACTTGTAGGAGTAACCATTTAGGGTTTTTATGCAACATGTGCAGATATATTACAGCATGTGACATAACATACAAGCAAAAAAAGACCAAAATAAACGTACAATGCAACAACCGTACAACATTACATGTGTGCAAAAAATGCTAAAAGATGCAAGGGCACCGTTGCTGCATCCTGTGCTTGGCGCCGCCCAAAACAGTTGTGATTGGATTAAAGAAATACAAACAAGCCAGAGCATTTTTTCCCCTATACCAGAATGATTATGTTTGGATCGGGACTCTTTTTTTGCACTTACGCAGCGCTGTGGAGACAGGTCTGGCTATGCGAGACTACTCAAGAAAACAACAAAAATGCAGTCACAGGGCTTTTGTCATAGCATAAAATGTAATTATCTTATCATGGTTTCTGGTCTGACCATAGACTGTATATAAGAAGTGGACGTAGTCACGGTGACGTAACACATTGGTTTGTTGACTGACGTTTTGAAGCCTCAAGTTCGGCATTTTGGCCGTCGCCATCTTGGTTTTTTGCAACCAGAAGTGACACAAGAGGGTGGAGCTAAGTATGACCGAACGATGAATAAGACATTTTTAGGCGACCAAAATGTTACATTAACTTTGATGAACTGAAAACACACTGTGAAAGGGTTAAAGTTGTAAGACGAAAAAACACGGACAACTCCCAGACCGGACAACGTCGTGGTAGCAACCTGTCAATCACAAGGTAGCCACGCCCTAAAGCATCCCCTGCTTTATGGTCTATTTGACTCTAAATGGGACCATAATTTACTAAATGAACATCATGCTGTATGGAAGAAGACTTGAAACTAGTGATTGAGACCATAAACTCATGTTTACAATGTTTACTGAGGTATTAAATCAAGTGAGAAGTAGGCTCATTTTCTCATAGACCTCTATACATTCAGACTTCTTTTTGCAACCAGAGGAGTCGCCCCCTGCTGGCTGTTAGAAAGAATGCAAGTTTAAGGCACTTCAGTATTGGCTTCACTATTCAGACCTGGAGGATGCCGCCTGGTTCTATCACAACCACAAACTTTAGCTTTAGAAAATAATACACATTCACAGCGTATCATACAGTATGCAGTATAGATGTAGAAGTACAATGTGTTTCTGCCTGTCATGCATTATTGACTCTCTCCGTCCTCACCATTTTAGAGGAGCACCCAAAATTGACTGAAGGGTGGATTGAAAGAAGTCGAAAGGAGAAGGGAAGGTGTATGACAAAGAGAGAGGAAAGAATAAAAAGAGGGACAGAAAAGAAAGATTGCCCGACTTTATGTTGAAGTAGACAGTGAGAGAGAGAGATAGGGTCCATGTCCATCTTTGTCTGGTGCTGATTGGCTCATATTGATTCTGTCTGCTTCTCTGTCTATACTGTCTGTGGCAGGAGGAAAGAGGAAGTGAGATGTGGGAGGGATATTTGATACCAGATTAAATCCCACGTATTATCTCGAGGGATATTCAGTTTGCAAAGCACAGACCACAACATACAAAACACTTGATAACATTTAACTCATTCTACATCAGCAGCAATATCTTGTCACGAGAGAGACTCACAGCTGCCAATCTTGACGTCTTATCTCCTTTTTATAGCATCCAATTACTAATTAAAACCAAAATTATCAGAAAAATTAACAGTTGAACATACATCAGCGTGATAAGAGCTACCTAAAATGACTGAAACCATCTTTGGGAAAAATGTATTTGCTGTGTACTTTGACTTTCTATTTTGGCCCATGTCCCATCCGCTAACATGGAGGGAGTGGGATTTATGACCTATACTGCAGCCAGCCACCAGGGGGCGTTCCAGATGTTTTGGCTTCACTTTTGGGGAGCTGTCGTCTCGTCCATCTTTATATACAGTCTATGTTTCGAACTACAGAGCCTCCGTGTTGTTGTACACTATAGTGTACGTTTTGAATATGTCCGTTCCGCACAACGTAATTGGTTGATACCTTTATTCGCGAATCGACCTCGTTCTGGAAAAGAAAATACAATGCTTTTTTGCTGCATAATATTTGTGTTCTGTGTGAAAGTACTCATGACAAAAACAACAATTCGAAAACATAAATTGTCGTACAAATTAATCGCACGGAAAAAAAACACCCCCAGTGTGTAAAGGCCTTAATACTTAATGTCAAAAAATGACTTTTATTGCATGAGGCAGGGAGTGGGCACGGCTCTGCCAGTCCAAACAGAGCTGGTATTTCCAGAGTTTCTCGCAGCGGCAGATAATGGAAGGTGTCAAAGGCGGATGGAAATATAACTTCCAACATTTAGTCCAGCATGGAAAGGAACAAAACCTTCAACTTGAAAAAGACCCAACAATACCACTGGTGTGAGACAGAGGCTACCAATCATCTTGACCAAGGTCTCATTTTTTATGGCAATTATACCAAAGTATGAAAATAAATTTTACAGGATTATATAAATATTGAAAATACTTTTTGAATGATCCCACCAGGCAGGGTAATAATGCCAACTGCAAATGAATGAATGAAGGGAGGAGAGAGAGAGAGAGAGAGAGAGAGAGACAGATGCTTGTGTAATTGGAGGAATTAAAGGAAAGAGAGGAAGAAGATGGAGAGAGGAAGGAGGAGAAATGAGGGAGAGAGTTTATTGCTTTCTCATTTACTCACCATTCTTCTGTCTTTATATTTCAATCAGTGATTTTCTTAGCATGTGACGTCTGGCTTTGAGGTTTTGGCTCTGCTCTGTTCTATTGTCTCTGTGGATCGAGACAAGGTCACAGCGGGAGGAGGAGGTGCTGGTAGCCTTACTGCTTCTGATGATAATATGCAGCCGGCTCATAACAAATTTGACTTAAGGATTACGACGTTATGTCATATTTTAAATCCTGCAAGTAGCTGCGGGAGAAGAAAAATTGAAGCCACAATTGACTACGTCAAGGGCACGACTGTTTCTGCATCAGGCATTTCAATCATCATTCATTTAAACCCTCTCGCTTTTGTTTCAGAATTTGTATTAAAAAGTCATGTGCCCACAGGAAAATGTGCATATATTTTAAATGATCCTACTAGACTTTGGTTTATTCTGCAGTATTTTACTATTTTAGACAAATGATATGCGGCGTTGATTTCCTCTGAATACAGGAGTTGAGTCTGGCTTTTGATGAATTATAGCTGATACATGTCAATCAAGTTTACTTCATTTGTGAGATTCAGGGGAGAAATGATGAAGGGAGGAATGAAGTCTCTGCATGGTGGTAACAGTTTAATACTAGGTGTTAAACTGTTAACGGCCGGTTAAACTCCAAAATGGACATGAACATCGGACACCAATGTGGTTCTGTTTATTCTACGTTTGGTGTCTGCACGAACACGTTCACACGTTTGTCGACACGTATGGTCCACGTATACAGTCCGCTCAGTCGTACAGTTTGTGCTGCGTTGACCCTGCAGTCAGTGTGTGCCACGTGGATGTGATACTGTAAGTATAATTTGGGTTTTAGTTGGACAGGACAATAGTTTTTTTCATTGAACATGGTGTCAGCATTCGCAGGTTTTAGAGCGTTTAACATCAACAAGATATGCAGTGTATATGTCTAGGGCTTTTATTGTGAAAGGTAAGAACGGAAGGTCTGGTCTGCGCTGCCTTTGTGAATAAGAAAGTTTGCCGTCTTGGTTCGGACTACGGAGCCTCCTTGTTGTTGTACACTATAGTGTACGTATTGAATATGTCCGTTCCAATGTGATTGGTTGATGTATTTATTCGCAGTCAAAACGCTCAGGAAAATCGACCTTGTTCCAGAAAAAAAAAAATTGCTTTTTCGCAACACAATATTTGCGTTCTGTGTGAAAGTATTCATAACAAAAAAATATATACTGATGAATTAATCGCACAAAAAAACACCCCTGGTGTGTAAAGGCCTTAATATTGAGTGCAGTCTGCATCATGTGGAGGTTATTTAGTTGTGTAGCATTGTGTTGGTGAATGTCTTCATTGACCTTTGATAAACTGATGCATACAAACAGCTTGATTATGATAATAATGTGATGCTGTGGGTGAATTCAGGCAGCTGTAGAGCAGCGGCCCTGGAGCTGGTAGAGACCATAACCTTCGGCGGGGCGGATATATGCCAAGAGGTCGTCTGTTTGCCATAACAACAACTTGTCATTCCGTCTAGTTTGCTGTAATTTTTTGCAGTTTGTCGACTTTCCATTCTGTTTCTTCACATGAATGATGGTTTGTAATCTGCGTGGGTAGATGTGTAGAAACCACTTATATATGCTAGTGTTCACCATACATGACGCATTGTGAAAGGCAAGTAGAGGAAGGGCTGGTTAGAGAGGAAGGAAAGAAAGAATGAAACGATGGGCTTGATCTAATTACCTGGCACAGACGGGGAGGGGTGGAGACGGGGTTGTAAAGGTCGAGTAGGAGAGAGGCGAAGAGGACGGTCAGAGGGACGTAGGGATGCATAGAAAGACGGATTGATCCGTTGACAGGCAGACATAGATAGAGAGATAGATGGAGGACTGATGATGGGCGGAAGGCAGCAGCGAACAAGCAGGATAAAGAGATAACTGGGTAGAATAGGTTGCCCGCCAGAGGAGGAAACGGGAGGAGGGATAAAACAGATGGATAGAAGCAGTCGAAATGAAAAGACCATGAGACACGGTTGAACGGCAGGATGGATGAAAGAGGACTGAGGGATGACAAGAGGGATGGAGTGAAAGAGGGGGAAGAGCAGAGGGGAAAAGTAAACCGCAGAGTGAGTCAGGGAATTATCCTTGTCTGGTGTTGTTAACTTGACACGGGCCACGCCTGAGAGGGAGACAGGCAGACAGACAGAGTGCAAGAAACACTCAGAGAAGCAGAAAGAAAGTGTAAAAGATGAAGACAGAGAGGGACAAAGAAAGTGTTCAGTAGCACAGAAAGGAAAGATTGAAGGAGAGATAAAGAAAGCGCTAAACTGGAAGACACAAATGGAGCATAAGGAGGAACATGAGAACGTCCACAAGAAAGAAAAATGCAGATTGGAAGCGAGAGAAAGAAACCGAGATCCATAGAACCGAATCATGTCTGAGCACAATGCTAAGCACTAAGTAAACACTGTCTCTATGTTATGTTTAGCATTAGCAGTCGGGAAGGAGACGAGGCCCAGCTCCAAGCCTGGGGCTCATTTTACCACAAGCCTCTATGTATTCCTTTGAATGTGCCATCTTTTTGATTGCATGAGTCTGAGCATTGCAAATGGCCTATCTTATCTGCCCTAATTTGGAAATTCATTGTAAACGGACTCAAACCGCATGGCCAGGCAGGCACAGCAGAACGTCCTGCCACCATTCAACTGATACTGTCCAGGATGGCGTAACTGTTAAACCACCACAATCTGAGCGCAGCGATTCTGGCAGATATCGAACATGGCGCTGTCCGTACAGTTACTGCGGTCGTACAACGGAGGGCCAGGGACCGGTGCCAGTCCCTGGGATGTTTCTGAGCGATCCCTGGGTTGGTTATCTGGTGTAGAAACCAGAGAGCCAGGAAGGGCATTATGTTCAAGCCAGTTTTTGACGACGAGCTGAAATTGAGCCAGACCACGGCATACTAATGTAAAACTAATGCTGGTAAAATGGTATATTAATCAGTCACCTCAGTTTTAACAGTTCAAATTTGGCTTTGACATACAGATTTGATTGTGTGTGAGGTTTTGATTGTTGGATACTGTACCTGTGTGTCTAGGAGATCAGGTTAAAGGCCCAGACACACCAGCAACAACTAGCGGCGACGAAGGCCGCCTGTTGCGTCGCTTCATGTCGCCTGTGTTTTGTCCAAAAAGTTGCACTCAAACACACCGCAAAGACTACAGCCGACAGCGAACTACCACGTACGTTCTGCGCCTGCGTGAGATGAAATAACTCTCCCTACCAGCAGGTGGCGGTAGTCTGTATTCGTCATTCAAAAAGGGAAACTGGAAGACCGAGGACGGCGGATATACAAGCAGTTGCTATGATACGTACACACGTACACAAAGCAGCGTTTTACGACCATTTTCACACCACTCTCACTCACCACTTAGCTTCATCCAAGATGACCATGTTGTTGTGAAAATGTCCGTGTGTTGGAACGATTAGATGAGATGATGATGAAACATGAGAAGAGCCTTCTGTGTTTTTCCTCTTGACTTTACTCGTTGGTTTGCTTTCCTCACTTCCGTTTCTCTTCTCGTGCACTGATTTTTTTAAGCTGAACAGCCAGTCAGAGTGATTTCTCTCACCGACGGGCTACGCTGCCTATTCAACATGCTGAATCAGCCAACAAAACTCTGACACGGGCAGACTAGAGCCGACGGTGCGGGACAAACCGCAAAAACTAGGCCGACAGACGCTCACCGACGGCCCCAAACTGTCTAACAGCCGACCGTCGGCTTGGTGTGTCAGGGCCTTTAGTTTACACTATAAAAGAGAGAGGTGGAGCAGGACAAAGAGGAGGCCTGTCCACATGTAGACCCTGGTACAGTACACAAACATGCGGAAAGGATAAAAAGCAAAATCATGCATGGGCATTCACCAATAGGCACACGCACATCTGGACAGGAGGTACAACCCGCAGCGAAACAGAAAAATTGGATTAGAAAATAGAGCGGAGAAAAGAAATGGAGGAGTGCAAAAAAAAGAGGAGAAATCTCAGCAGGGACGCCAAAAGATGCAGGGGTGGAAAGCAGAGGGAAATAAAGTGAAAATAAAAAAGAGATACGTACAAGTGGGTGAGCTTTGGATGTGTAGAAAAAAAGAAGAGGGGGAGAGAGAGAGAGTGACAGAAAGAGAGATAGGAGAAGGTGTACTAGTCCTTCACTGTGCCCTCATTAGCAACAGATGAGAGTGGTTATGCATGCCCAGTGTTAAATGAACATGTGTGTATGTGTGTAGGAGAGAGAGTGTGTGTGTGTTTGTTGCGTATTAATGTGCTGCCCTTTACTAATGCCGCACTAATCTCCCATCGGGTCAAAGAGAGCACATCTACTGTTATTCATCAGCGAGCAACAGAGGGAGGGATGTAGGGACGGATGGGAACATGAGAGGAGAAAAGGATGATACAGAAAGGTGGAGGCAGTGGAAGTGATGGGTGGATGGATGAGTGGACAGACAGGAGACAAAGAAGAGACAGAAGAAGGGTGAGGAGGGATGATGATGGATGATTGGACAGGAGAAGATGGAGAGGGATACAGAGAAAGAGACTGAGGGACAGGTGCTATACCAACTATGTAAACAGTGAATCCGTAGTCAATATTAAACAATACTAATACCAGTTTTGTATTTTTACATTTTGTGCCAGTCGTTGCAATTTAAGAAGAAATTAAAATATGTGACCAGAGAGACTTTATGTGAAAGACAGTAATTATTTTATCTGTTAAAAGGTTTGAAACCAATCCTTGGCTTCAGTGCTTCCATTGAGCACAGTTGGTAGTTTGAGAGGGTGGGAAGCCAGTGAGGGATCATGTGCTGAAAAAGAGGACCTTTTGAGCTGCCCGTGCTGAAGGGTTTGGGGATCTGAAGGATGGCGTGAACCCCCACATCCCCTCAAAGGAGACAAAGTTTCTCTCCAAAGTTTACAGTACAAATGGGTTGCATTTCAGAAGCGAAAAGTAAACCAGCCAAAAATGAAATTAAAATGAGTTATAGCTCCAAAGATACTATATAGATAATGTTTGATAGAACAGCCCAGTCACCAGGAAAAAATTTTGTCATCGGAAGTTTCTGCAAACCAGGGATACGTTTAATGTTGACGTTTTTGCATTCAGTCTGAACAAGTGACGTAGTTTAAAGAGCGAACCGAGACACACCGGGCGAGAGAGACGGAGGGAGGGAGGGAGGGAAGGAGGGAGGGGAGGTAGATGGGTCCAACAAACACAAGGCTTTCATCCAGGAGACCGCTGTTCGTGTCCCGTGTGTCACGTTACACTCAGCTGTTCGTGTCCTGTGTTCACAACGTTCAGTGTTATTTTCACTTAACAAACGTCGTAGTTTTAAGCCCAACCATGTAGTTCTTTCCTAAACATAACTATAGTGGTTCTGTTGCGTTGTTAGTTTTTTTACGTTACGTTGTTACATTTTTTGAACACAAACCATGATCTTTTTTCTAACCTTAACCAAGTAGTTTTGTTGCCCAAGCCTAAGCCAATCGTTTCACAACGTTAACCACGTGGCATTGCGTTTCTGCAAGCGTGATACGAGGCTGATATGAAACGTATTTTTGGTTCAGAAACGTCGCCATTCAACGTATCCGTGGTTTGCAGAAACGTCCATTGCCAACATTTTTTCTGGCAACTGGGTTGGACAGAAGCACTACAAAGTTGAATCAACACTTCTCCAACATACAGTAACATTAGGAAGTTCTTCGTGGTGCTGTTATATTAGTTTTCATAACATTGTGCAGCTGTTCCTTTTATTGTGTCCACCATAAATAGTCACAGTGTGTCCCATGCATCACTGTATAGCCACCTCTCCATACACACCAACTAATGAACCCAGTTTCTCCTGATGTTTGGCATCTAAAATAAATTAGCTACTTAGACTGTCACTATTATACAATTTGTGCCTACAGTTTCTAGTTAGAAACAGGTCTTACAAAATGATTTTATTCCCAGATTTAAATGAGTAAAGTGACTGAATGTGTGACCTGAATCTGACTCTTTAAAACTGCCGAGCTGTGGTTAAAACAAACAGACGATCCTCGAACATTACAGGTTTAAAACGCTCAGAGGCAAATCAAACATTCTAATACTGAAACCTTACAGTGCTCAAACAACGAGCGCTCATTCCTGGACGCCGACATCAAAACGTTACGAATCCACTCCCGAAAAGTACAAATTTCATCTGAACCGGCCGTCCGGCTTTAATGAAAGCTGAGTAAAGAAAGAAAACAGCGAAGGAGCTCGCCGCTCAGCAGCTGCCGTCTCAGCAACGACTAATTGAGGTTACCACGGCAATATGGGACCGGGATGTCTGTCTGCTGAACATCATTTTAATCAGATTGGGCGGCTAAACACACACCCACACACACACACACACATACACACACACATACACAGCCTGACACACATGCTCATAAATGCACGCATGGAAGCACACACACAGATGCACTCACAAACATGCAAATACATAAAAAACACACACACATGCACGTATAGTGTGTAAAGACTACACATACACACACACACACACACACACACACACACACACACACACACACACACCACAAATGTGGTTTAGAGACATAGTAAGTAAATGATAGCGGTGCCTAATTAGATTTAACAGTGTAAGTGGATCTGCGTGGTTGTTTCTGATCCAAGTATTTTTTTTTTTTTTACTTTGAGATCCAGTCAACGACCTGTAATTACTGCTGGGTTTGTATTTGATTCAGTTATATTAAAAACAAGCCAGTTTTTTGGTTTTTAGGAAGTTCTTTTTTTTATGAAGTTTATTTGTGTGTGTATGTGCTCATTCAGGGTGTATTTGATTCGGGACTGACAGGAAATTGACGTCCCCTTGTGGGTTTGGGTGAAACATGATGAGAGAAAGAGAGAGAGAGGCAGTCGAAATCTGCTACGGCTGTGTGTTTGTTTTTTATTGAATTCCATAACGGACTGCCTTTTACTGAAACACAGGGCCAACACACACACACAACACACACAGCCGACTTCAAAGAACCTGAAATACACACTTAAGTATGCGCTCATACACACACACACACACACACACACACACAGATATACATTGTATTGATCCATAAGTAGAAATGCTCCTCGCACAGCATTCACAAAAATATATACTTAAACACGGGGTTAATAAAGATAATATGTATTAATATATTTGTATATTTACACGTCTCAGTGAGGTTCTGGAAAACGTCCACTTCACGTCAAAACACTGATGGAGCCTGATATTGGCAAACACTCCACACACACACACACACACACACACACACACACACACACACACACACACACACACACACACTCCCCTGCAGGTATGGCATCTGCTCAGACATGGAAGCACTAACCATTAGTCATCTACTGCCACCCGGTGGAGCTTCAGTGTCACAGCAGGTCCACAGCTCAGCCATGTTTGAGAGGACCGATTTGAGTTTTAGGCCATCAAAGTGAGGACATTTTGGAAAATGAGGACATTTTGGCCAGTCCTTAGTTGTTATGGTTAAGGTTAAGGTCAGGGGTGAGGGAATGCATTATGTCAATAAGTGTCTTTACAAATACAGAAGTACAAGGTTGTGTGTCTGTGTGTAAAATGTGCCAAAATAAGTGGGTGAGGTGTGCAAAACAATCCTGTGCCATGTGAGCTGCTTGTTTGATTTAACTTTCCAGACACTTGGATACATTTAAAAAGGGATGAAGTGCTTCTAGAACGAAAGCAGAGGAGCCTTAGAGGAGTAAAAGACGTAGAAACTGCTGTTGTAAGGTAGGGAGAGGAGGGCAGAGCTGAGCAAAAAGAGGATACAGGAGAAACCAGGGAGGAAGAAGAAGATGAGGGAGAGGAAGTGGAGAGAGAAAGGAAAGAAGAGAAGGATAGGACATGTATGGAAAGAGAAGAGAGAGGGGATACAAAGTGAAGATAGAGAGGAGGGTAGTGAGATAGAGAGCTAATCTTTCAGGCTAGCGGACCATTATTTTGCTTGTTTGAGACCGTTATTAAATTACATGGCTCCTAATGGAAAACATGCATGTGTCTGTGTTGAGTCTACAGTGAAGTAGGAGCTCTTATTATAGAAACCGCCGGCTATATACTTAACTAGACTGATGTCCAGAAGAACAGCTTCTTTTTTTTTTTTGCCATTGTTGATTGCATAAAATGATTTTGTTACTCATCTGTCAGCAACATATTAATCCTTTCAGATTTGCATTTTCTGATCATAAAATAATTTGATTCTTGACTTTTATCTAATTAATTTGTTGTATTACAAGTCAAATATGGCACAATAAGAGAACGCACAGTAAATCGATAATTAATAATAAATCTTTGTAATACCTATTGATTTATTCTTGTGTATGTTGTAAGCCCTACTTACTGCTTAATATGTAAAGCTATGTAGCATGAAAAAGGTCCCACCAACCGTATATATGCACAGTTGTACTTCATTACAGCTGGGAGGAAAAACATGATTTTTCTGTATTTTATCCTTTTTTGCATATTCAGTCCCTTTTTATTTTCTTTTTCAATCCGTCTGCTAGTGGTGGCGAGATGAAGCGTCACGAAGCATTGAAGCTCTGCAGCAAATTGATTCGCAAAAGGTTCATTTCACGAGGCTTCATCTGGGCTTCATGTGCACACGAAATCGGTCAAAGAGTGTAAAACAGGCAGATATATTACAGATGTGTCGCAGTGGTTTCACCGGGCAGAGGGCAGTGAATGTGCTTGTGTAACTATTGGAAAATGATAGAGGGGAGACTTAATTCGTTTTTATTCAGGAACAATAAGTTCTCAACTGTGTTTCGGCTTCGGGCGTCTTCAATGACGTCATTGGTCTAATACGATACAAGCCTCGATACGCGCTTCTCAGAAAACTTCCTGGATTACTCGACACACGCTCCGAAGCCTCGGCGCAGCACGTAGCATCACTACCATCTGCTTCATCACCATCCTCTTCTTCTTTCCCATCATAATCTTTGTCTCCATCTCTTTAATCGTGATGATCTCCTTCCTCTTCTTCTAGTGTTACTGCATCTGCTCCGCTCCCTGTTTTTCTCCTTTTGTATTGTCAGCATTTTCTGTGGCAGTCCCTCTGGCCCGCCTCCAGAACTCACAACCCCGCTCCATTGGCTGTTAATGTAACATCACTGTAATCTGAACGCTCTATAAACAGCTGTCAATCGAAGCTCACTCGAGGCTCCTTAGCTAGTTAGCCAATGAATGGCTGCAGACAAAGGGATGTATTGTCTCCATGTTGAGCTGTGGGAGTCGAAGCAGACCACCAACGGAAAGAGTGGCTTCACTTGTTCTTTTGTGATGTTCTGCTTGTTTTCTCCGGGTTCAGGGAAGGAATAACTTGGGTGAACGGAGGCACAGTCTGCTTTACCACCCCGCCATCTACCTCTCTTCCCCTCTCTGTCTCTCTCTCTCTCTCTCTCTCTCTCTCTCTCTCGGCTGTGCCAAACCACTGTCTCTATAGCTGTCTGTCTCCCCTCCAGCAACAAACCACTTAGTGGGGAATCTCAGACGCACACATTCACACACGCTTTCTTCCCAGGGTCAGACGTGGTGCAAAAGGTCACGATCCTGGTTCATTGCAGGCTCCTCTACAGTGGAAACATTTATTTCACCCAAAAAAAATTTAGCGCTCTAGTAAGAGAGCCTGTTTCTTTAACACAAAGGGTTTTGGTTAGTTGAATTTGGCCCAAAGGACATTGAAATGTTTTCCGTGGTCATTTGACGAGGACTAAAGACAATGGTGATTGTTGTTAGTTGTGTTGGTGACAAAACACGTCAGTGGGGCCGTAAAGTGTGGTCGCAGCTCGCTGGTAGCTTGTCCTTTTCTGGAGCGGTGGGGAGTGAGGCGGAGGGACCGTAAGACCCAGCGGCCCGATGTTCAGCTCATTTTTACTCATTTAGAAAAACTGTCATGGCCATTTTCAGAGGGGTCCCTTGACCTCTGACCTCAAGATATGTGAATGAAAATGGGTTCTATGGGTACCCACGAGTCTCCCCTTTACAGACATGCCCACTTTATGATGATCACATGCAGTTTGGGGCAAGTCATAGTCAAGTCAGCACACTGACACACTGACAGCTGTTGTGGCCTGTTGGGCTGCAGTTTGCCATGTTATGATTTGAGCATATATTTTATGCTAAATGCAGTACCTGTGAGGGTTTCTGGACAATATTTGTCATTGTTTTGAGTTGTTAATTGATTTCCAATAATAAATATATACATACATTTGCATAAAGCAAGTATATTTGCCCACTCCCATATTGATAAGAGTATTAGATACTTGACAAATCTCCCTTTAAGGTACATTTTGAACAGATAAAAAATGTGTGATTAATTTGCGATTAATCACAATTAACTATGGACAATCATGTGATTAATCGTGATTAAATATTTTGATCGATTGACAGCCCTAGTTTATATGGAAGTCAGCCCACTCCAACGGTTGCAATGGCAACGATACACATAAAAATGGCTGCCGCTCTGACATCCTGCTACGCTGATTTGAACTGTAATTTCCGTTCTACTCCTATTCTATTTTTATGGTCTGGCCATTAAATTATATAAATTCCCTCAATCCCCATGTTTAGAAACCACGGCCTAGATCAAGGGCACATTGTAATCTCCTCCAAAAGAACGCTGCATAGAGGATGTAATCAGTCTGTTTTATGTCTGAGAATAACATTTCAACACAGATTTCCCTAATTTCTTTTTCATTTGGTTTGGTCGATTTGCAAACACAACAAAACAAGAAAAAAAATGTTTGGAGTCTGTTTTGTGTCTGGCATTTCCAATTTGCTCTATCATGTTTTTTCCTCCCTAATTCTCCTGTCTGGTGTAGAATTCAACAGTAATTTATCATAATAGGAACCATACTGACAATCTCTCCTTCCCTTTTTTCTTTCTGTGTGTGTGTGTGTGTGTGTGTGTGTGTGTGTGTGTGTGTGTGTGTGTGTGTGTGTGTGTGTGTGTGTGTGTTACAGCGTGGAGTCGGTGAATGACGGGCTTTTCCACACGGTCGAGCTGTTGATTCAGAACCGCTCTCTGAGCCTGGTGGTGGATAACGGCGCCCCCAAGAGCCTGGGCAAGCTAGCACGCCAGCCCTCCGTCGACCACAACACCCAACTTTACATAGGAGGTACGCACACCCATTCATACATACATCTATAGACACATGTTGTGAACATGCAGACGGTACTTTTTCTTGCCCTTTGCTGCCTTTTTGTGGTTGTGATCACATGTTGGCCATGTACAGCTACATACAAATACACCCACAACATGCAAATACACACACACACACATACTAAAGCCCAGCGAGGGATGTGGTGAGGAAACGGAGAACTGTTTTTGTTCAACTTTTCCTCAAAAAAAAGGGGCAAGACACGCCCCTGAGAACAGTCAGCCTTTTCTCTCCAGCACTAGAACGAAACATAATGTTGTTGTGCAATAGTCAGAGCTGTGATTCTTGCTGGAACTTTGTATTTTACTGTAAGAATCAATCAAGAATGAAACCAGAGATTAGTGAAGTGTATTAATGAAGCAGTCTGCCTTTCAATTTGCTTTCTTTTTTCTCTGTTTTCCTTATTTTCTTCCCATTCTTTTATCCCATTTCTCTCAACTCTCACGTCTCTTTATTCACGTTCTTCTTTTTCCATAACTTCCTGTCTTGTTCTCCTCCGTTTCCCAGGCGTACCGTCTCAGGTGGTGGCCTCAGGACTACGGCCCGGCCCTGAACGCTCCCCTCAGGCTTTTAACGGATGCATCCACAATGTCCGAATCAATGGGGAGCCTCAAGACCTGAGTTACCGAGCCGCAGGAGGAGCGCGACCACAAGGGGTCGAGGGCAAGGTAATTACATGCGGAAGATTCGTTCTTGGCAAAAAAGCGGCATCTTTTATCTGAGCTATGCAGCAGCCTTTAGAGCCATATTGAGAAATATTTTACCTCTATAACTTGTCATAACCCTCTCAAATGTAACTGTGTCTTGTAAGTAATATCAGCAAACAAAGTTATGTTTCACGAGAGAAAGCAGACACGCAGCAGAAATGTCAAGTAATGAAATTATGGTGCAAAATCTGATGTAAATAATGCTGCTTTTTGGGGGGTTTAGACCATAAATCTTTATATTCAAGATCAGTCCAAACAAGCGGTACATTTTCATAATATAAGCAACAGCGGAATACATTTTGACTCATATAATAAAGAGTTTTAGGTCACATTTCAACAAAGAACAAATCAATTTCAGAGCTATATTTACACAAGACTTCCAGTGTTGATGAAGGCTGTGGCATTCATGCAACATCACCCCTTCTGCTCTCTTCTGTTACCATTAAAAGGCCCTTTGACTCAGCTTCCCATGACAGTATTTTCTCCTTTTCTTCACCAGAGCGAGGGCATTCTCGCAGGGTGCCATTCCTGCAGTGTGTGCGCCCAGGGTGCGTGCAGGGAGGGCGGAGAGACGGGGGTAACATGTGATTGTCCTCCAGGACGCAGCGGAGCGCTGTGTGACCAGACAACAGCACCGAACGCATGTCAGAACAACAGGTAAGCCGATATGAAAACCTAAAAAAAAAAAAAATAGTGGACCCGTCCTTAAACCCTGATGGTGCAGTAGTTGCACATTTACACTGAAAACAAAGAGGTTAATGACATCTGCCCCAACCTAACTCTAAACTGTCTCTCCTCTTTCCTTCCTCTCACTCCAGATGTGTTCATGGTCTGTGTGTGTCGAAGGGTCAGTCCTACAGTTGTCAGTGCACTACAGGCTACCAGGGTCAGTACTGTGATCGACGGCAGGATCCTCCAGCCTGCAGGGGGCAGCGCTGCGGACACGGGGAGTGTCGTGTGTCAGAGGGAGGAGAGCCCGTCTGCCACTGTCAGCCGGGGTTCACCGGGCCCAGCTGTGACACAGGTAAAATGGAGAATATTAGAAGAGGAGATGGGCATCATGCCAAGATTTGACAAATATCAGTACACAGCCTTTAATGTATGTGTTTTATCTCTATTAATGTCCAGAGCTTACATGTCAAGGAGAGATGGTGAGGGAGCAGCTGAAGCGCCACCACCCGATGAGAACGTGCACCTCCACCAGCAAGATTCCCCGCATGGATTGTCCCCGATCCTGCCAGGCGGCAGCACCCCCGGGCGTTTGCTGTGGCGTCACCAAGAACAGAAGGAGGAAGGCGGTTTTCCGCTGCACCGACGGCACCTCGTACTCCGAGGAGATGGAAACTGCTCTGGAGTGCGGCTGCTCCAAGTGCCCGTTGTAACAGCACCGTTTGTTAAGTTTGTTTTGCAACACCCACCACTGCCATTTTGTGAATTCTACACGTCAACGAGGCTGTCGCTCTGAGATTTTCCCACGTTGATGAGCACCACCATTATGTGATTTTTTTTTTTTTTTTTTTTTACACATTCAGTTTCAACGCCGCCAATTTGCTGCCAAGAGAAACCACAAAACAAAAATGGGACATGTGTGCGTGTTTTTTTGACAGAGAGAAAATATATTGTAAGATATAAGTGAGAAAAAACATAGAACTTATTTTTATTATGGATTTTTTTTTCTAAAAGATGATAAAAGGACTGATAAGTTGTGTTTTTTTAATATGTTGATTATATAATGTGTTACATAGTATGGAAAGTTATTTTGTACCTTGTAAGGAGAAAAAATACACAGCAAAATAGATTAACATTCCTTAAAAGTATATGAATTTATATGTATGTATAAATCTATATAAATATATACCCTAACCCAATGAATTCTATATTTTCAAAGTGTATTTGCATGATGTTAATGTGAGTGCTGATGTGTGGGAGGCTTTGGACACTGAGAGAGGAGGGCTGCGTTGATTCCACGACCAGGAAAAGGTGGCGGTCTTTTGTTGCCCTCCCTCTTGGAGAGGAAAAGGGAACTGTATGTGCCTAGCTAACCTGCTTCACTATATAATGGACATCATCCTCACATGTGAGTTCTTTGAGAAACCATAAAAGACTCTTTCCACAGAGATGATTTAACACATTGTTCTAATGTTGTGTTATTCTTTAGTTTGCTGTTGCACAACAGACTTGGAGCCACATGAGGTTTGACATGTTTGCTATTCATTAAAGTGAGGTATTCCCATTCAAATCAACAATAGTGAACCAAACTGTAAATTCAGCATCATGCTGAGTCTATACCTATTAGCTGCTGAGATTTGAAGGGACAGTTCGGGTGTTTTGAAGTGGGCTTGTATGAGGTGCTCATCCGTAGTCAGTGTATTACCTACAGTAGACGGGGACGGCAGAAAAACGTATTTTAGTCCCCTAAAAGAAAGGCCAACCTAAAAAAAAATCAATATCAGTTTAAGTGTACGCTATATTTAGAATGTTTTTGCCAGTTTACCTTGTTGTTAGACAGCTATACAGTCTATGTTTCCGATGGGGAACTGAAGCCGTTATCTATGCTCTCGTCAAAGCCACCAGAGTCCCTTGAAAAAATACAGTAATTTAACCTCGCAGAACAGAGAAGTTGCTGGTCTAATGCTGTCTCGATCGGTTAGTTTGTTTGTGTTGTGTGATTTTAGTTATTTCAGATTCACAATAGCACAAACATATTAACCAGTCAAAGCAGCGGTAGACCATCAACCCCCGTGTTCTGCGAGGTAAAATTACAGTTGTTTTTTTTTAAATGGAGTCTGGTGGCTTTCGCCACGCCGACCATCATCTACTGTAGGTAATACACTGACTATTGATAAGTACCTCATACAACCCAACTTCAAAACACCCAAAACATCCCTTTAAAATCTGTCTTAAAACAGATATAAAGGAAATCCCTGATGAGTCATAAGAGCTCATAGCACAGGTTCAGGTGGAAACAGGAAGTCATTTCTAATCAAACCACCTTAATAATGCCATGCTGAAAACAAGTGTTTTACTGCTACCTGTGGTTGAACGTTTCAAGTGTGTATCACTACTGGGTGTTTGTGGTCAGAAGTATGCTTTGTTGCACCTGTAACCACAACCAACAGTGATGTCACGGTGCACTGAGGTACACTTCTACATCACTGCAGCAAGGTGAGATGTTAAACCCCTGGAGTAAAAACAGTAAAAACATTTTCAGCTGGTTTCAGTTGCTCTTTAAATGGCTGCTCATCATGAGTTGATTTTCTAACAGGGCAGGGAAGCCGTTTTGAACAAAGCCATTATGCCAAAGTCAAATGTATTTGCCTTAACAGATAAGTATGTCAAAAATGATTGACAGAAATTGTTGATTTATACAACTTCAAGTGCCTTGGTGTACTTATTTTGAAATTCAAAAATGTTGCTGCAATATTGTCAACGACTGCTACTGAATGTTTGACGATTTTGGATGGATGAAGGCGCCCGTATCCATGACAATACAATCAAAACTGTATGGTGGCCTTTCTTAGTTCCCAAAGAAGATGATGCTTACAGTGAATAAATACCCATCTCTCCTTATCAGGTTGTGTGTGCAGGGCCTATGAAATGTGTTGAGATCCCAAAGCAATTGAAACAATTTAATTGAATTATTTGTTGGTATTAGCCTCATGTTTAATGTGAAATTGAAGCATCAGTAAGAACCCTTTTTTTATTTTTCCTCTTACAGTGTTAATGTGTGATGCATTCAGTGTGTTATATGATAAGTAAGGGATAATATACAGCGAGTGGGTCATTGTTGTGAAATAAACCCCGCTCGCGGTACATTATCCCGCTTATTACACGGCCACTTAAATAAGAAATCAATAATTTGACACAAAAATGGTCCTCCGGAGTCCGACATCAGAACTGCGCCCATAGCAACGGTCTGTTATACATAGCAACGGTCTGCTATAAAGAAATAACAGACCGTAGAACGCCGTGATTGACCAATCAGAATCGAGTATTCAACAAAGCCGTGTAATATCATTATATAATGTCTGATTGTTTGGTGTGCTTTAAGGTGCATACATACAGAAAAAAACAAATATTTCCATGAAGCATTTACTTCAGAAATGTTCACTTTTAAGTTTAAGGTGAAGCTTTTTGATCATTTGTTAATGTTTTTTCCAAATTTCCACATTGACAATGTCGGGTGGAGGTTAAATAAGTGGCTAAAGACAGTGTGCTCCAGTCTGATCACAGCAAACCTCCACATTATCAACTCAGTTACCTGCTGCGTCAAAGCAGCTTCTGTCACTTTGTCACTGTTTTGGACCAAGGTACCACAACACAGCCAAACATCAGTACGGTTTTTAACCGCCTATAGATGACTAACATGATTCAAAGTATAGCAAAAGACTATAATGTAACTACTACTGTATTGTTTACTTTATACATTGTTACAGCTGCAAAGTATTGTCACACTTTTACAGTTAATTCACAGCTCTAATATTCTGGGTTTGAGACATATCAGTATTATTATCTTTGCCTGTCAGTGTCACAGTTTTCCACATCTTCTGATCCTTCTAGCTGATCCTCCTTCTCACTTCTTTTCTTCATACCTTTCTCTCCCTGTTTTGTCTTTTTTCTTTGCGTCTTTGTCCAAGACGTCTCCTCTATTTGCTCCAGCCGTTCATTTCCACCTCACTTCCCCTTCCTTTTTCCCATTCTTTGCTCCCAGTCTTGTTTTCACAACAATTTCAGCTTCTATCTTTTGCCCACTTCTCTTTACTCTATTCATCCCGTCTTTTCCTCTTTATCGTAAAGGTTTAGTTCTTCATTGTGAACAGAATCAAACACCTTAGTTATTAGTTGTTGACCATAAAAATAACCGTAAAGTCAGTCATTTCCATTTTCCAGGTCTTAGGTTTAAAAAAACATGAATATGTGAGTGATGATAATTGATACTTATGTTGAATGTTCAAATTAAACTACCATTGAAACTATACTAATCCTCCATGTCTGAGTCTGAAATTAATGTTTGACTGCAAAGCTTAATTTGTGCAACAAAATCATCCACATCTCTACATTTGTAGTATTTGCAGTATACTTATACTTTTTGTCGAAGCAGGTTGCAAAGCCAGTCTTACCCAAATATTTGGGTAAAATATGTCCAATATATGATATTGTTATTTTATTTCTCAATTTTTCTATCCATGGTGTCAGAACTCTTACCAACTGACTGATGTACCATCAAAACATACTGAAACAAATTGTACGTATTGACTGAAAGTACTTTTGTCCTTTGATACCTTTGATTAAGTAATTAATTAACCCTTTTTTACATTGGCAAAAAAATGCAAAATGTTGTTTATAATCTTATTTTCCTTAAAGAAAAATAATCTCAGCTACTTGTTGGAGATTATTTAAACCTGCTTCCAATAACAATTCACTGGTTTTACTAGTTTTTCTTTTTTTCATTTTCTTGATTATGATGGACAAATCCGCCTTATTCTGTCTTCCTAGATGAGATAATTTCAAGAAATTTCCTGATAAAAAATGAAAGACTAGAACAGCAATCCAATTTGATTTTTTAATATTATTTTATGATGATTGCGTATAGTCTGAAGGTGTTTTAACAACATTTCAGTGACAGTGTTTAAATTAAAATACATATGTTGAAGTAGCTGAAATAAAGCCTGAATGCTGTTGAGCCAATATCCAAATGTGTGTCTACAATTTAAAATCTAGTTCAACCTTTAAATCACCAAACACATTATTATATATATGATGTTATAATAATCATGTAAAGTAACGGCTCTGTGTGAGGTTTTTAGCCAAGGACCCAGCACGGACCCGCCACGGAGGGAGGGGAAGTTCAAGGTGGCTTCATCTGTAAGTGGGCCAAAGAGTCAAAAGTTAAAACAAATTATATGACTAATTCTTTTTTTATTATTATTCTAAAATTATCTTTACACAGTTTTGCAAATTTGTATGGATCCTTTTAATTTTCTTTGATATGCTCTCAACAACATGGATGATAAGAGCATTGACAACATTAAATGTTGTATGATCATAGGAATATTTACAGCTCGGTGAGTACAAAGCTTGTCCAAAGTTATTAATTAACATGTATTTAACAAGCATTTGGTACATTTTGAATAAAGCTGCTGCCAGGACTCCCTCACTATCAAAAATCAGTCATTTAATAATAATAAGTGTCACATAACAAATTTCTTCTTCTGTTGTTGGAGCCATGTCTTCCCCGTTTTTGTTTACCTCAAATGCGGGTCACAGCGCCCCCTGGGGTGTACACGGCCAGTACACGACAGTCCGTGTGGTCAAATGTGGTATTGCACCCTTAAAGTCCAACGGAAGGGGAAGCCCAGGTGAAGTTGATTAAAACATCCTGAGCAGCTGTCAAACAATTAGCTTGATGCTTACTGCGACACCGCGAACGGACAAACCTTTGTGTAAGAAACTTAAGAATTTAATTGTGAAGCCAGGTCATACTCTGACCTCACAGCAAACAATGGAAAGTTTAACTTACCGTATTTACGACGAAACAACCGGGAGAGTTAGATAGCTTGTTTTCCAGTGTTGCTAAGCGACGTCGTTAGCTAGCTAACAGCGATGGAGTTGCGTCAACAAACAAACAACGATAGGACATGTTATGACATGGATACTTCATGAAAGAAAGGACAATGGTCTTCAACATCAAATACCGTGAGTCATATACACAGTCAGTCAGT
The DNA here is from genome assembly GCA_916701645.2 of Sebastolobus alascanus. Classification (NCBI taxonomy): domain Eukaryota; kingdom Metazoa; phylum Chordata; class Actinopteri; order Perciformes; family Sebastidae; genus Sebastolobus; species Sebastolobus alascanus. The sequence goes on along the minus strand of CAKAOJ020000253.1, from coordinate 169,529 downwards.
CTTTCTGTCTGTCTGTCGTGGCTGTCTGTCTGTCTGTCTGTCTGTCTGTATTGTGGATAAACTCCTTGTGTTGTTGCTGCTACAACACAGGAGTTCATATTGTATTATGTTTTGTGTTGCTGGCTACATGAACACAGTTATAAGCCTGAATTGCTTTGAATAATTAGCTATTTCTGCAGTGTTGTGTTTCCTGGTAGTTCAGTAACCTGTTGTCTGTGTGTGGTTTGTGAATAATCTTCTGCAGAAAGCCTGCAGGTGGTTTCTTGAGAGAGTTTCTTCCTTCTCTTTTTGTTTTTAAGCTGTGCTATAAGTACTGTTTGTGTGTGTGCATATATAGCATTAGATAAGAGTGATAAGTCATGTATTTGATACATGCACTGATACTTTTTGGTGACAATCTTTATGATCTGTGAATGTTTCAGTGGTCAGTGTTTTTAGTATTTATCTATACCTGTATCAGAGGTATACGCTTTGTAGTACTGAACATATTTTTGTATACAAATGAGATGTGTGTAAGTCATATATCTATGATATATGCATTGTTTGTTTTTGATGTGAACATAAGTCTGTTGTCTAAATATTTAGGCCTACTAATAGACATTTTCCACAGCAGACATTTTGACATTTCTGGGTCACAAAGTGAAACAGTATGCAACTTGCTGACACTGAAAGAAAAACAATTGCTCCAAAAAAATAAAACATCTTCAATGTCTTACATCACTAATACAATCAAAATATTTAATCATCCGAGGTAGGCAACGTATTAAATATGACATGCTATTCACTTCCTGATTTTACAAATTGACTCAGATTGCCTGTTATGTAAGTTCCATTAAACAATTCACCAGCACAGATGTGATGTGAGAGAATAAAATACATCCTCAACTAATACTCCATTGTTTGAGCATAGATGTCTAATTATATGTTTAAAGTCCACAAATCAAGAACAAGCAGTCAACAAACATTTTGATTAGTTTGAGTGAACCTGTACCAGAAGATGGCAGCAGAGTAGAGTGAGAGAGAGAGAGAAAGAGAGAGAAAGAGAGAGGGAGGGGACTACTTTTGTTTAATATCGTGTTAACAAAACAGATATCCACCAGAAAGCCAAAGTCAACATGGGAGATACAAGGTAGCACATACGAATGCAATGCTACATCTGCAACTATGGAAAAAAAAAATTACTCAATGACAAATATTGTCCAGAAACCCTCACAGGTACTGCATTTAGCCTAAAAAATATACTCAAATCATAACATGGTAAACTCAAGCCCAACAGATAATAACAGCTGTCAGTGTGCTGACTTGACTATGACTTGCCCCAAACTGCATGTTATTATTATAAAGTGGGCATGTCTGTAAAGGGGAGACTGGTGGGTACCCATAGAACCCATTTTCATTCACATATCTTGAGGTCAGAGGTCAAGGGACCCCTTTGGTCCAGTATGGTGTCAGTTTCTTCTCTTCTCTAAAACTGAGCCCGTTACCGCCTAAAAGTCACAAGTTGTGTTAATGCGTTAAAGAAATCAGAGGCGCGTTATTATCGCACTAATTTTGACAGCCCTAGTTTTAATGTATGTATTTTATCATAACTGGCCCTATGGAAACTAAACTGCACACCATGTAGGTTCATCATGAGTGTTCACTATTTCACCTGTAGTCCAAACTAAAGGGAATAATTCAGTGTCTGAGACGTGAAACCTGTTTTTTTGTTTGTTATGATCCTCTTTGCTCTAGGCCTTTGACAGTTAGCATCTGTGCTCTAACTAACTCCAAACCTCAAATTTAAATGGACAATGTTTCGATCCCAGTCTTGTCTACATATTTTCACCCTGTCGCTTGGCTCTAAGTTAACTCGAGACAATACTGATGTTAACTTATGATAACACCGGACATTTTACAAGAAAAGATGACGCTCGATATCTGTCGAGCGTTTTCTTTGGTCTTTAACGTATGATGGCTGTGTGTCTGGCCTGTCCGGTAGAGCTTTCACTGATGCACCGTGCACACCAGCTGTGACCAGAGTTTCAGTTCACAGTTTCTGTTGAACTGAAACTCATAAATTCACAAAACACTTGTTGTATTATGTAAAAGGTGCATCAGAAGTGTCTGAAATCTAATGAATATTGTCACATTTCAGTGGCAATATTTTTTCCTCATACTTTGACACTGTGCTTGGATTAAAACTAAAAATGACACCACACAGGAAAATAATAATTATTTTTATGTGGTGAAATTTATCTGCCTCTTCAAAGGTTTGCAGCACTTTTAAGATGCCACAGAAGAGCAGAAGTTGGTCTGGTGAATGTTTTGGAAATACAATGCACCACTGACTTCTGTGTGTTTTAATTATAGCAATGAATCATGTGTTTTCATGACACGCAGTGTCAGAACCAAACTGCTGGTTGCATCATGTGTGAAGATTGGAAAGAACAGGTTGATCATTTCCACTTTGATGTTAAACTGCAAACCAACATGATGACGGACCAATCAGATTGTTTTGAAACTGTTCCCTCCCATTTGATATAGTCACATTAAGACTAATCATCCTGCAGTACAATCTGAATTAACTGCTGTCTCGAGTGTATTAACCAGAAAATGCTGATCATATTTTGTGTAGCTTTCGTGTTCACATTTGGGCGTAAGTATGCGTACAAAATTCAGTTTCACTTCTGTTATGTTTCAATTATTGTCACCTTTTTATGGTAACTTTGGTGTAAATGTATAGTATGCAATTTGTTTTTCAGGATGCACAAACGAGCAAAGCTTTGTGACAAAGACTGTTTGTGTTGGAGAAGATGTGACTCTAACATGTAGCCGCCAGTCTGAATCATCAGGAATCTTATTTTGGATCAGACTTGTTGCTGGAAACATCCCTGAAATCTTAGCAGCCACTTATACTTTTGATAGTGGCAACGTTAATAATACCCCTCGCATAACAGCAAAAAAAGAGACTGGAACATTTGTTCTACATATTCCCAAAACAGAGCTGAGTGATACGGCATTTTACTACTGTCAACAAGTGGCTGAACTACAGACAACATTTCTGAATAAAACCTTCCTGAGAGTCAAAGGTAAATGAAGCAATATTCACCTTGTTCATACCAGATATTCAATTTCCTTCAGTTTTGTACAATGTGCTGTTCTCTCTTGCATAAAAAGTTATTCAGAACATGTAGAACTTTGTCTTTTGGGAACAAAAATATATTTTATAGGGAAGGTTGGTGGCATCAATTGGTTTAACTATACAGAAATATTGTTTTCCTCATTTCCCAGGACCAGAACCTGATATCACTGCCGTCACCCAAGACTTTTCATCTGATCTGGTCCGTCCAGGAGACTCTGTGACTCTGCAGTGTTCAGTCCTCTCTGACTCTGAGAACAAAACATGTCCAGGAGAACACAGTGTGTTCTGGTTCAGAGCCGGATCACATGAATCTCATCCCAGTTTAATTTACGCTCATGGAAACGGTGGTGAATGTGAGAAGAGTCCCGAGGCTCGCTCTCCACAGAAATGTGTCTACAGCTTCTCTAAGAACATCAGCTCCTCTGATGCTGGGACTTATTACTGTGCTGTGGCCACGTGTGGGGAGATATTTTTGGGAAATGGAACAAAACTGGACCTTGAAGGTAATCACCATTTTGCATATTTATTCTATTAGATGTCAAGCTAAATCCTTAAAAATCAGCTTCAAGTAAATATTTTAAGATAAATGTATTTATTTTTTCACCTCGTTAACTTTTACCGTTTGTTCTTGTTAATATTTCAGCCTCCAACATGTCGTTTGGTGATTGTCAGAGGGCCAATACAACTCTGTGTCTGTTGTGTGCAGCTTTGGCTATAAGTTTGATTGTTATAGCCTCACTGATATACACCATCAAGAAAAAACAATGCTTTCATGGTTGTGATGGTAATAAAACTTACTCTATCACGCATTGATTTACTAAATTTGACTTGATAAACATTAGTGCTGTGTTTCTGTAGTCAATCTATCCTTATTTTTCATGCTGATTGTTGTTAATGGTTCATCATGTTATAATCTAGCTGCTGCTGCTGCCCTGCAAACACATGCTGCAACAACAACTGGTGATCAGCAAAGTGAGCGGGTGAGTGATTTTAAAGATAAGATGTTTAGTTGGTACATTTATGTTGGCCGCTCCCATCTAATAATGTTGTGCCATATATTTCTACAGATGGATGAAGACTCGTTGGTTTATTCTGTTGCAAACTTCACCAGAGGGAAAGCTGGCAGGAGTGTAAGGAGAGGTGCAAATTCAGTAGAGGGAGAGAGCATCTACAGTGGTGTCAGGGTTTTGTGATAGGAACAGCAACATATACACCGAAGGTCCTAATTGATGTTTGTTTAATGCTTGAGTGGTACACTATTTGGCAGATGTTTAGCAGCACAATATGTTACGTTAAATGGCAAATTTTTATTTCTGTAATTTGATTATCTCTACCCAAGGTCAGTTTTACGTGTGTTTGATACTCTACCTGTCTCTTTTGTGTGTTGTAAAAATGTTAAGCTATTATGTGGAAGTTTTATATTCAAACTTTCTATCACAAAAGGCAAAATTATAACATTCTTGAACAAATAACTAACAAACAGGATGAAAGAACCAAGTTATGTAAAGCAAATTTGTTTGAGTAATAGATTGCATGTAGTTAAAGCAATGTGAAACTAAGAAGCCTAAAAGTTTTAAAAATCAAGTTAAAATTATCCTAGGAATCACAGTTGAGATGACTGATTTGTGTAGATTTAATGAAAATTTGAGTACATTTTATGGAGATTCATGCTATTGACGCCATAACTTAATTTCAAACGTTTTTAAGAAATTTTTAAGAAAATATTAGAATATTCCGGTTGCCTTAAAATAAGACTTTGCTACCATTTTTTCTTAATTTTGGTGATTTTTAAACATAAGAAAACAATTCTTATCTGCTGTCTGTGGAGAAGAGTATCTCAAACCTGACACAAAAGAAAATGGGATTTAAGAAAACATGATAAATGCTTTCAGACTAGTAACAGTCCGTTATCAAAATCAGTTTCATTTTGTGAGCAGTCTACAGGTTGATATAACTGTCAGTCTTAGTACTACAGTAGTATATTTCCTTTGCTTAACAATGCAAAAGAAATACATGAAATCAATTTAAAAGAATTTACCCAATTACTCACTTTGTCCAATTCCATGCTATACATTCACTCTATAAACTATACATTACTACATTATTGTACTCCACTGTAATGTTAGTTTATCAGCAGTGAGTGGTCTGTTGTGTGTTGCATTTTGAATTATGCCCAACAGGGCCACACATTATATTCTATATTATATTACATTATATTATACTATTTAGTCTGCATACCGGCATTTTCAAATACTTAAAGGCCGTGTAAAGGAAATTCAGAGTTTTGTTTCTAAACACATTATAAATGTTGGAATATAATGTCTGAAAACATGTGCAAAGGCTGTGAAAATTGTCGTACTGGATTGTGGAGTTAGACTGTAAAACTGTTTTTGGCCACCTCTGTGTTCAGGATTTTGTGGGCGGGGCTAAATACCGACTTTGTGATGCGCCAAAGTCATCCCTAACGATGACGCGCCAAAGAGACCCCTAACGTAGCGCCGCCCATTGGCTAGCTCAGTCGATAGATAGTGTGACTCATGTTAATATGATCGTGTTTTCAAATCCCGCTATAACCGTTGACATTTTACATCACTGTTTTTGTTCTGTATTGTATTTTTATGATTGTAATCCATCCCATGTCCTATGTATATTTATTCCGGGCGGGGGGCGCTGTAAAGCTCCGCGGCCGCGAGCCACCCGAGCCCCGAGCCTTTCCAAGCCGACCGGCCGCCTCGGATGAAATGCGCCCGGCGGGGCCAGCCAGCGCCGGGGAGAGGGGAGAGGGGAGATCTCCTCTCCCCGGCGGAGGCCAGCGAGCGCCGGGGAGAGGAGAGAGAGGAGAGGGGAGAGGGGAGATCTCCTCTCCCCGGCGGAGGCCAGCGAGCGCCGGGGAGAGGAGATCCGCGAGGGGGTCCTCCCACACCGGGCGGCCGGTCCAAACCGAGTTCAATCACCCGGGGAAATGCGCGACGGGAGCCGTTATCGGCTCACAACATCTACGGGATGAGCCTCGATCAGAAGGACTCAGGCCACATTTCCCCAATCCGCCCGTCGGACGGCGATCATGGATGTATTCAAAGAAAAAAAGGCGATTCGGCGTTGGGCTCTTCCTTGTTTACTCGCCGCTGTGTTGTTTCAGCCGTTGATGTAGAGAGAGGTGTCAGGTTTCAGCGCCCTCAGAGGCCACGCCCCCAGCGTCTCAGAGCAGAGAATATTGAGGATTTTTACATGATTTTGAAAGCTAATTTTATATACTTGGCGATTTTTTTAATCATTCAAATTTGGCTGGGTGGTTAGTAACACATTTTTCTGTGGTGTGATAAACCCAGAATGTATATTTATTTTTGCTTTACACGGTCTTTAATGTTTTTTAATTTTGCAATCTGGATGTACAGTATTGCTTATTGGAACACAGCTTGAGTATATGTGGCATAAGACACTGGTAGAAGAGAAGTTTTATGCAGTATAAATATGTTATTTTTGCCTATTCTAAAATGGTGTATTTCTGGTATATACTATGACAGTTTTCCTAAAATTAAATTTAAAAAATCATGATATAACGCCTTGCTTACAGTATCACAATATATTGCAATATATCGAATCGTTACCCCTGTATCATTATACGTATGATATTGCCAAATTATTGCCAATACACAGCCCTAACATTTACTGTTGGGAGGAAACAGGATGCAAACTGTTCTCTCCTGTGTTAAAGTCACTTTAAATGGCCGACCATCTACCCAGATAGGTCACTATCACATCTGCTACAACTACAACATGCTGCTTCTGCCTCTAAGAGCAGGAAGTCAGGATTTGCACAACCACAAGAGGTCGCTTGTCAGAAAATAGTTACTGTAACAGAGAAAGTTGTTTAAAGCATTTAAACACATGACTGATGTTGTGTCCCTTGTTGTGCACTTAATTTCCTGAGAAGTCTGTCATTTTAACTCTGGCATAGACAAAACAACTATTGCACTAAGGCAATTTGGAAAGGAAGGTGTCAGTCCACTTCTAAGAGAAGTCTAAGTCTAATGCAGTTTATGTGTTGAAAAGACAAAATGGTTCAACCACAGGATTGTTTGACTGTGGTGTTGCACGTGGTGATTTATGATAATCTGGTAACCACTTTAACAGTTATCAGCTCCAGTGGGCATTTCCCCCCAATTCTCAGAAAACGAAAATAGCTTAAAATAGAGGTGTCTTTCTTTTGCTTGTGTACTACATCATACATGCAGCCATTTCCTTACTGAAAGTGGGTTAAGAAGCAACCTCACTTTGTATTTGAGAGCAGCTATTTCCCTATCATACTGTGATACAAGAAGCTTTGTCCTGACTGAAATATCTCAACAACTATCTGATGGATTGTCATGAGAGTTTGTACAGACATTCATGGTCCTCCGAGGGTTACTCTTAATGACTTTGGTGACCCCTGAATTTCTCTTGCTAGCTTTTTCTTGTGCCACCATCAGGTTGACATTTTTGTGTTATTTTTCTGTCTTGACAACTATTGGATTGATTTCCATTAGATGTGGTGGAGATATGCATGGTCCCCAGAGGATGAATCCTAATGACTTTAGTGATCCCTGACTTTTCATCTAGTGCCACCAGCAGGTCAACATTTTCACTTATCCTATGAAATATCCCAAAATCAATGTGATAGATTGGCACAAAATTTAATGCAGACATTCATGGTTTCCAAAAGATGAATCACAATTACTTTGGTGATCTCCCCTTTTCATCAAGGGCCATCATCAGGTTAAAAATGTAATTTGTACAATATATTTACATCATCAGCCTCAGCTGTACATTGTATTTAGTGCTAAATAGCAAATGCTAGCATGCTAACACAGTGAACTAAGATAGTAGCATTGTGTGTAGCCTATGTTAGACATTTAGCCCAAGTACAGAACTACATGGCCGCAGTCTTGTTTACTTGTGGATTTGTGTAACACTGATGATGCAGGATGAATGCTTTATTTGTCAGTTCAACTTCTAGTTCACTTGTAATGTAGGCTCTATGGACCTGAAATGGACTTGAACAAAAGGCAGCAATATATACCAGGTCTGTCCTTGTAACACATTATAGAAACCAACTTTATAGGGGCAATAGCCTAAAATAGCTCCAAAAAATACTCCATCACTCAACTGCCCACTAATGTTATAAAACATGATTATGCTCATTGGCATAATCACCCCCTGCCCCCAGGCATGTGCAGCCGGGACCGGGAGAGGCCGCAAAAAAAGTTGTCGTGGCCGGTAGAAAACGGAGCAGCAGCTGGGAGTGACATGTCTTGCTGCATTCACTTGCACTCAGACAACGGAGTTTCGCTCTAGTAAAATATCTACGTCCTTATACCACAAAAATGTATTTGTATTAAAATTACTGCCCAAACATTTTCGGCCTGCGCACTCCTGGCGCTTGCATTAAAGGGCCTTGCTGATGTCAGATAAAACATGTTTTCCCCGCCAAAGCAAATGTCAAACTCCGCCTATGATTGAGATGCAGTTTGGCATTTTTCGCTTGTATTCGAACAGACCACAAAACCTCAAAGGTCTTAAAGTTGCATAAGAACATTGCTACAGGAAATGTGCTTTTGAAACATCCCTGCTGTGAGGGTCTGACCTGTCACCACCATCTTATATCTTCACATTTACTCTGTGCAAAGGCAACGAATATCCTAACAAGAGACACCATCAGGATGATCCTTTTATGCATTACACTGCTTCTTCTCCATCAAGGATGTAAGTGCTATCTAACTCTGTCCAAACTATTTATTATTTGAGTATTCTGTGGGGATTTATTACATATTTGTAGTAAGCAAATTAACAGTTAGTATGTAATTAAACATTAATATTTTTAGCCGTAGTTTCAGAAATAAATGTGTGTATAAATGCATGTGATGCATAGTTTGTTCTTCATTTCATAATACTACATTATACATATAGATTATGATTACTATGTATTACCAATCATGTACTCTCCATTGTCTTTTAATTCAGATGCGCTGATCTCAGTGACCACAGTTCAACTTGGTGAACCTTCAATCTTCACATGTGTTTTCCCTGATTCGGAGTATAGCAATACACGAGTCAAGTGGTACAAACAGAGGATTGGTGATACTCTTGTATTAATGTTGACACTGATGAAAGGAACTGAAAATCCTTCGTATGAACCAGAGTTTCCTCCCTCAAAATGTTATGCAAACCATTCAAAATCCATGAGCTCTATGACCATTTTGAAGACAACCCAAGAAGATGAGGCAGTGTATCACTGTGCAGTCACTACCTGGAGTGACGATCAGTGGACTAGCACATATTTATCTTTAAAAGGTAATACATATCTGTAATGTGTATAATTGCAAATAGCCAACTCTGCTTATTAAGTTGCATGACAGACAACTTTTCACAATTTGTTCTCTTTTGTATTTTGTAGGAGACACTCGGAGGACGACAGACTTTACTGTTGCTCAGTGGCCGACAGCATCTGTTCCAGTTCATCCAGGCGACTCAGTCACTCTCCAGTGTTCGGTCCTCTCTGACTCTGAAAAGAAGTCCTGTCCAGGAAATTACAGTGTGCACTGGTTTAGAGTCAGATCGGATAAATCTCATCCAAACATCATCTACACTGATGGAAATAGACATGATGAATGTGAGAAGAGATCTGACACTCAGAAGAGTTGTGTTTATCGCTTCTCCAAGAACGTCAGCCCCTCTGATGTCGGGACTTACTACTGTGCTGTGGCCACATGTGGGGAGATATTATTTGGTAATGGAACAAAACTGGACATTGAAGGTAACTATCATTATTCAGTTTTAACATGTTTTCTCCATTTTATTGCCACCTTAAGTGCTTTTAAGGTTGTAAAAGTCATCTTATTCCACACTGTTTAACAACATGATATACTATATATTCTGTATTGGCTTGTTTCAACCCAAGACTCCGTGTTTTTATGGCTTTACCATTTCATTAAATGGAAATATTCTAGATGTCTTGGGCATCATTTTACACACATTTCTCTCAAATTCATCCTGTCATATTTAATATTTTCCTATCTTAATGATAGGAAGGAAAGGAGATAAAGTTCTGTAGGTTTGAACAATATTTTGCTGCACATCATAAATTAGCCATGACCAACCCACCAGCAAGTCAATGTGGTTTAAGAGTTTAATAAGGAAATATGCAAATTTAAGTTTTGATTAGTCTTGATTAGAGGTCAAATACAATCCATACTGATTGATTGTAAGCAAATATGTATGACATGTAAAATCCTCATTGGTGGAATTACATTTTCATATTCTTTTATTAAATATTATTGTGTGTTTGTTTATGTTTCAGGACCCAGCTCGTGGTCATTTGGTTTACTGACGGACAGTACATTTCTGTACCTGCTGTGTGCTGTCTGGGCTATAAGTCTGTTTGTTATAGCCGTCCTCATTTACGCCATCAAGAAAAACAAATGTGATTATTGCAAAACTAAAGGTAATAGAAGTTAACTCACTATATCACACTTTATTTAGCTGATACTAATGTCATTAGTGTTGTAACAAACTGGTTCATCTTATCTATGTTTTATCTATGTCATATTGTAGCTGTTTCCCTGCAAGAAAATGTCGCAAAAAGGAATTTAAAGGTAAGATCAACCTATCAAAATACTTACGATGCATCGGTATTGTCATCTCACATAATTTGTGATTCATTTTCTCAGAGAAATGAAGACGGATGGATTTATTCTACTGTCGTCTTTACCGTGATGGAAACAGGCAGAGGTGGAAAGAAGGATGCAAAAGCAGCGGAGAGAGAGAGAATATACGCTGCTGTCAAGGCTTTTGGGTTGGATTAGCATGTTAAGTGGACTGTTTGAGATCAGTGTGTGATAGTTGATGTTATTCTTTTTAAAGCTAAAGGCTGTTATTATTGTGGCTAATAGGTAGTGGTGTGCACATGATGTACATCTTGATTTAATGTGTTGATGTTATGCTTACATGTAAAATTTGTTGATTGAATTAAAACGCTTTTGTTCCATTTATGTATGTTGGACTTTAAATTTTGTGAAACGGTGATAAGCACAGCACAGACATGAGTGTAGGTCTGTCATCCATCTTTGCTGCTATCACACTGATACTTTACTGTCACACACTTTCTATCTTTGTCAACTGGGATATTTTTAGTCCTTTTCCCTCAAATAATAATAATAATAATAACTTGGATTTATATAGCGCCTTTCAAGAAACCCAAAGACGCTTAACATAGACATAAATAGACACAACAAATGGAACATAACAGTAGCTAGAGGCCATGGGCCTTGTTGAAGAGGTGGGTTTTAAGGAGTTTTTTGAAGCTGTCCAGAGATGGGGCGTTGCAGAGCTCTTTTGGGAGAGAGTTCCAGAGGATGGGGGCTGTCACACTGAAAGCTCTGTCCCCAAAAGTTCGCAGGTTTGTGTGGGGGATGGAGAGCTGACCCGTGCCTGAGAATCTCAGGTTCTGGGACTGTGTGTATGGGTGGAGGAGGTCAGATAGGTACTGAGGAGCCAGGGCATTGAGGGATTTGAAGGTGAGGAGGAGGATTTTGTAGGTGATGCAGGACTTGACCGGGAGCCAATGGAGGTGGATGAGGGTGGGGATGATGTGCTGCCAGGGCTTGGTGCGGGTAAGAACCCTGGCAGCTGAGTTCTGCACATACTGGAGCCTGTCCAGGGCTTTGCTGGGAACCCCGGACAGAACTCCATTGCAGTAGTCCAAACGGGAGGTGACGAAGGCGTAGATGAGGGTTTCTGCCACGGAGTCAGAGAGTGATTGCCGGAGTCGAGAAAGTTTCTTGAGTGGAAGAAAGCGGATTTGGTGATGGACTTCATGTGCGACTGGAATGAGAGACTCGGCTCCGGGATGACACCCAGGTTGCCGACTTTCGAAGATGGGGAGAAAGAGCAGCCGTCAACGTCTAGATGTAGATCTCCAACCTTCCGGAGCAGGGCCTTTTGAGCCACAACCATGAGCTCTGTTTTGTTGCTGTTGAGTTTTAGAAAGTTAGATGACATCCAGATTTTTCATGCAGGCAGTTTACAAGTGACTGTGGGGGGAGCTGGGTGGATGGTTTGGTGCTAAGATACAGCTGTGTGTCGTCAGCATATGAGTGAAAGCTGAGACTCTGGTGGCGGATGATCTGACCAAGGGGGAGCATGTAGATGGTGAAGAGGAGGGGTCCAAGCACGGAGTGGTGCCTTGAGGCACACCATGGTTGACTGGGGCCGGGGTGGAACTGGAGTCTGTGATGGTGAGAAACTGTTTTCTGTTCGTGAGGTAGGACTGAAACCAGGAGAGAGCTGAACCGGTGAGGCCAAGGTAGTCAGATAGGCGGCTGAGGAGGATGGTGTGAGAGACTGTGTCAAAGGTGGCTGAGAGGTCCAGGAGGATGAGGATGCTGATGTGACCAGAATCAGCAGCGATGAGAAGGTCATTCGTGATTTTGATGAGGGTGGTCTCCGTGCTGTGTTGTGGTCTGAAGCCAGATTGAAAGGTTTCATAGAGCTTATACTGCAAAACATCCTTTAACATGAACATTTCTAAAATGTAATGTCTTATGTTGCCATGTGAATTCCTAACTGTAAGGTTCAATTGTTTTTATCATTACCAATTAAAGGCAGAGTTGTGGTGCTGGTTAATGAAATGCTACTGTAAGGATAAAAAAAAGCTAAACCTGTGGCGTCATCATGCATCTGTCTTTGTCCACAAACAGAGACCACGAAGCAGGAAGCCTTTATATTCAGTCTATGTTTAGGTATAATAAAGGTGTTAAAAGTTTATGCATATCACTTTTTCGCTATTGTTGATGTTGTTTGACGCATACACTTTTGGGAAATCGTTGTGAACTTGATTCAGAATTTTAGCAAACCATGTCGGTGCATAAAACACACTTGGTCTTTTCCTGTATGACCACCATACACCAAGATAGCCTGCAGGGGGCACTAAAAGGACTTGGTTTTGTTGTTGTTGTTTGTTTTTCTTAAATATGCATCGCTGATATTTTGGTGAAAAAGTAGAAGAGTAAATAGATTTGGATTGATTTCTGTTTTCATGCTTCTAAAAGAATTTAGACAACGTTTAGCTAACTAACATACAGTCATGCACCCTGAACCTATGACACACATTAAGTGACAGCCCCCTCATTTGCATAATGAGGCAGTGTAGTACATTAAAGTATAAATGCATAATGTATAATATATCATATAATATTATATTGTTATGTATGAATATAAAATTAATACACATTTATAAAAAAATATATATAAAATAAATGAAATTGAATGCAAAAATAAATAATTAAATAGAAAAAATAAATGCTAAAATTTATAATAAATAAAATTAAATGCAAAAAGAAATACATAAATAAATAAAAGGGAATATTAAACAGAAGAGTAAGTAAGGGAATTAATTCAAAGATAAATAAATAAAGAAGCAAATTAAAACAGAAATATCAATTTATGCAACATTTGATCAATTAATTAATGGTTACATTTATTTTTATATTTTTGCTACATTTAATGACTTATTTATTTATCGAGTCATTTATTTATTTATTCATTTACTTTTGATTTTGGCAGGTTCTGTTCTCCATATGTGTGTTGGTGTTGTGAAGAAACATAAAACCCAGCCTCACCATCGACCAGTGACAGGCTGACTTGTCAGGAAAAAACTTACCATTTATCTCCGTTTTGCCACAAAAACTGCTGGTTGCAGCATTCTGAGGGATTTGCAGCCACTTTATGTCCTTTTTTATGCAAATTGTGGGATCAGTTTTGAAAAAAATGTTGTTGCAAAGCCCTGATCATAAACATACACACACGAGCCACAGTACAACACACATGCAAATATGCCGACATCTATTCAAATTGCAGTAATAAAACAAATAGCATGTAACTCACTTTATTAGCAGCAAACTCAGCAATTAGTAGTCCAGCTTGTATGTAACATCATTTTTCAATGGATATGGCAAACTCACATATTCTGTCCTCAGGTACTGAGCGCCTGTGCAACCAGTCACATTGTTGCATGCTGTCATTTGTCACAAGTGAACTTGACCTATAGGAAGCGCTTATTTAATACCAAAATATTAAAATGAATTAACAGCATGGCATTTGTAAAAACATTCAAAGCTGAGCTAAGCCGAAGCTCTATGAGAAGACTTGGGGTCCGGTTAGCATGCAGGCGCTGCTCTACCTGGGCTGGTGCTGTGTGTGGTAGTCTGCTCTCACAGCAGAGTACACACACTCCGGTGACTCTCTCTTTTTCTTCACTCTTGTCTCTTTTCTTGCGGAGAAATTAAGTGCTGCATAGTTCAATGCCTCTCCGTCACCACCCTGCAAATAAATAATTGTCTATTAATACAATTTTATAGATGAGAACTATAAAATGAAGCACAGATAATCACAACCAAGTCTAGAATATACAGTATTGAACAAGAGTACCAACAGTGCGCTTGTTTATATTCCAGCCAAACAACGTTGCACTGGTGGAAGTTAACGCTTATGTTTTAAAAAATACTAGATTCATAGTTTTATTCTACTGTGTAGGTTTTATTGACAACCTGTAACACATTGGCAAAAGATTCAGTTTTTAATAAATCTGTCGACTATGTGAAATTATGCCAGACAGAGAAGCCTGAGGAGTCCAGAGTCAGAATAACGTAACATAGTGTAAAACTAAGATGCTTTTTGACTCTGAATTTGATGCTTAGTATCAAGGTTGTAAACATATTTACCAGGTCAGCTGATTGATCCACTGTTGACTCATGTCCAGGATTACGGGCGGCACTCGTTGCTCCTGCTGATAAAAGTAAAGCCTTCAGAAAGTGTGTACACACTGGGAACTGCTGTCATATCAATGTGACTTTAATCAACCTCACAAGACCTCACATTTCAGTTCTTTGCTTTACGTTTTCTAGATTAATATGATACCAGTATCTTAAGTCTTTAAAACTGAGTAACAGCCTCTTGAAGACTGTAATGTTGCGTCTTAGAGGGTTAAATACTTTTTTCATATTTATAAACGCAAATTAATTTTAACGGCACTTATTTCTGTAACGCTTTAACGCAACCGATCTTTTGGAGGTTGTAGCGGCCTCAGCTTTAAAGCTAGTTTTATGATGCTAAGTTAAGAAACTAGCATCATATGAAATATAAGAAATCCATTGGTACCAACAATGTCACATTCGCTTGTCTGGAAGGAGGTTAAATAACGCTCCAAACTTATGATAAATTTTGGCGAGGAAAAACTAGCATGGCCATTTTCAAGGGACCCCCCCTTGCCTTTTGACCTCAAGATATGTAAATGAAAATGGGTTCTATGGGTACCCACGAGTCTCCCCTTTACAGACATGTTGTTGCCTGTTCGGCTTGAGTTTTTTTTATGCTAAATGCAGTACCAGTGAGGGTTTCTGGACAATATTTGTCATTGTTTTGTGTTGGTAATTGATTTCCAATAATAAATATATACATACATTTGCAGAACTCAAGGTAGTTTAAGGTAGTCATTTTTAAATTTAGCCCTTGAGTATTTCCCTTTTGTGTGACTTTGCGATTTGAATTTATCTCAGAAAATACCTATCCCATTTATCCTACATTTACCACAAAATTGTTAGTTAGTTAGTTAGTTATAAGTTTGCAGAATATGGCTTTACAATTACAAAACATATGGTGAGATTTTACAATGACTCAGTTTATTTAATGGGTGAAAAAGGGCAGATTATTCTAGTGTTGCAAAGGAATCTTTCACATACGATACGTCTGCATACAGAACAATTATTT
Source organism: Sebastolobus alascanus (assembly GCA_916701645.2). Lineage (NCBI taxonomy): Eukaryota > Metazoa > Chordata > Actinopteri > Perciformes > Sebastidae > Sebastolobus > Sebastolobus alascanus. The sequence goes on along the minus strand of CAKAOJ020000253.1, from coordinate 153,604 downwards.
TTAGCATATATTAGCCTGTGGTGCTGACAGTTTTCCATGTCCACTTTTGACAGATGTTTATGTAAAGACACACATGTATGTTGTCCCGAAGAAGACATATGAATGGATGTTTAAAATGACCCAGGATTTAAAGTGGCAACCATATAATAATAAGGTTCACAGTTTATATCCTTGGGGCTAAAACTGATAAATTACTACCTATACTAGATTGGCAGGGGAAAAAAAGACAAGAAGATAGAAGAAAACAAAATTATTCAATAGCTCATATAAACAAATCTAACTGCATTTTCTAGGCATTCTAAATGTTAGAACATGAGCATAAATCAGTGCCTAAATAACTCCGTGTATATTTGAGGAACCTACCTTTGCAGTGTTCACAAACTCTCCTTCGATTTACACAGAAAATAAGGACAACAATCACCGTCACACAGCAGGCCAGCAGGGCTCCAAGCACAATGAGTACTGGGTCCAGTTTAGATCCTGGAATTAAAAAAAGTCAAATTAGACACTTACACCTCATTCATGCTTGTTTATTTCAATGACTACCAGGAGCATTATTAAGAGTAACTCAAAATCCAAAATAGTCATTATTGGCTGTCCAAGATGCTGTCATGTTTAGAAAATTAATTGTTTTTTTCAACAAGTATGATGTTTTATCTAAGTCAAAACTAGCCCTCTTCCATTTGTTGTAGCAAGGAGTTTTAATAATTTTCTTTCCTTGCACCACGCTTATCAAAACTCTTTTGAGAATAAACGGAAAATTACAAGAAAGGCATGAAAAGAACAATAATTCTCCTTTGACTAACATTTAACATGTCAAGTAGCTGAGATTGTCTGACTTAAAGTTGCAACTTGAAAGAGACTTATGCACATAGATTTTTAGAAAAATATATTTATCCACAAATAAATATATGCAGAGTAGCAACCATAAATTATTGATATTCTTTATACATTTGTATACATATTAATCTAATTCAATCTGACCAGCTTTAACGTTTAACCCATTTGTGCCCAAAGACTATATTTAGTATGATAATGAAAAATGCCACAACATTTGTTCTGATTCATCAAAAGTCTTGAAATATGGTACAGATATAACTTGAACTGAGTTCATAGATACCAAATACTTGTAGTTTTTGAGATAGAGCCATTTTGTTATCATACTATATCTAGCCTTGGGGCACATGGGACTACTGTTTATTCCTAAAATATAATGGAGTCTATTGCAAAAACAGTAGTCCCATCATGTGCCCGAATACTAGATATAGTATGATAAGAAAAACTAACTTTTCAGCCAAAGGATTTCACCTATTCTGAAAATGTCTTCACATTTGGGCATAGGCAAGCCCAGAGAACACCTCCACCACCACCAAAGGAAATAAAAAATACCAGTTGCGGGCACAAATGGGTTAAAATGTACTAAATATTTAAGAATTCAACATTAAAGACTTTAAAACGTACTTGTTTCCACTTTAGTTCCTTCACCAAACAGGATCTCTCCACATGTGACCACAGCGCAGTAGTAAGTCCCATTATCAGAGGAGCTCTGTATAGTTTTGGGCAGACTGTAGACACAACTTCTTTCCTCTTCTTCATCACTGTGAGTGTAAATGATGCCTGCATGAGATTCCCCTGATCCAGATCTGAACCAGTAAACACTGTGTTTACCTGGACACTGGACTTCTTTGTTCTTGGAGTGAAGTGAACACTTGAGAGTCACTGAGTCATTCGGCTGGACCGACTTCGGACTTTGTTTTACGTAGAAAGATTTCTGCTGATTACGATCTGCATGATTCAGTCAAAAAGACATCAAAAAGAATTAATGATCTAAATTATTTGTACGACATAAAAACTTGGCACAAACACTGAAAGAAAAATTTATTTTACCGTTCACAGCCAAGAAGATGCCATTAACAAAACTCTGTGAATACGCTGTTCCCTTGTGACAGAAGTATGTTGCTTCGTCCTCTTTGCTGACATTTGTGATGGCAAGAAAATACTGAGCCTTCCCCTCTGTGACTTTGAAACGTGGGTTGTTAAATTGTGCATCAAGTTTTTGTTGAGCAAAAGTTCCTGTAGCAACTGTTTGGACCATATATCCAAGAGGCTGCTTATACCAGTAAAAGAAATGTCCTTCCTTCTCAGAAACTGGACAGTTCAAGGTAACATTTCCACCAACTTTGACCGAGGTCAAAGAGATCTGGAGAGGAAGCTCTGCAGTTTGAATCAGGGCTGAAGAAAAGAGACAAATAAAAATCTTCAACACAAGACAAAAACAGCGATGAAAGTAAAATATCTACCATAAGAAATAACTTTGACTTGTCTTTTAACAAACAATATAAACAATCATACTGTATGGTTTAAAGTTGCACTTACACACTGTACTGAGAAGAATCAAAGCAGCCAGTCTTCCGATCATTGTGGTACAGAGACCTTCTCTTGCTCAACTGATGTCTTCCTACCTAAATGAAGGTTATGTCACAAGATCATCAAAGTGTTTGCAAAGTGGAAATCCTCCTGATTGGCTGAAATGCAGTAAATGCACTTCCTCCTAAATTGATGATCCATTTTCAACAACTCATAGAAGCACATGTATTGTTTATTGTCGTTTTTCACTCTAATACTACTTTATGCTAACGGTGCATGATCCTAACTAGTATTGATAATTGAAATGGAGCCCAAACTTATGACCTAAATTGCATTTGTATTTTTTCCAAAGGCATGCCTAAATACACAGAAGGGCTGACTTAAAGTCATAAAGATACTACATGCATTATGCTTTTTCATGCATTAAGGACCAGTGTGTAACAATTAGGGGGATCTGTTGAAAGAAATGGGATATAATATTAGTAAGTATGTTTTCTTTAGTGTTTAATCACCCGAAAATAAGAATTGTTGTGTTTTTGTTACTTTAGAATGAGCCGTTTATATCGACATATGGAGCAGGTCCTCTTCACAGAGTCAGCTATGTTGCACCGCCATGTTTCTACAGTAGCCCAGAACAGACAAACAAAACTCTGTTAACTATTCCCGCTTGGGCCGGAGTCGATAACGTTACTCGCTCCCATCGCCGCTGCTCTCTCTCTCTTGCTTCACCACTCACTTCCCGCGTACACACACACACACACTCTTAAGCACCCTACTCGTACAACAACTGGCTTTAGAGAGGGTCATTCAAGTTCACGTCGGCCAGAGTAGCAATCCTACACGCATGGCAGTTGTAATCTGCAACCTCACCGCTAGATACCGCCAGATCCTACACGCTGTTCATGTAGGTCATGCATGAATTCAGGATAATTCATGCACCCTTACCATGAAGGGTTACCAATGTTTCCAAAGCACTTTTGTCACTATGACAAATTAAATGCCATTCAAGTTTAGGTACCGTATCTCAGATGTTCTGTCTTTTCCTGCATCAGTGACATCAACTTTGAGAACAAGTTTGTTTCCAGACTAATAAGCAATGAAGACTCTCCTGAAAGAGTCTGTCTGTTACAGAGTTGTGTAACCTGACTAATACATGGCTACTGTACTGGAAACTTATTGTTGAGCTTCTGTCAGTGTTTTCAAACTGGGTTACTTTTATTAGCACCTTAATTTATCATGGAAGTGATCTGTCGGAGGCATGTGTTTTTTTTTCTTAAATGTGTTATTTCTTAAATTACTGGACTTCCCCGGGGAAACTGTTTAAGTTGGAATAGGGCTTATGGCCAACATCCAAAATTTTAGATAAATAAAAGTTTTCATAATAATTAAAAACTTTATTTCTTAAGTGAGGTAAAGACAAAGTGCGAAGAAGAGGCAGCAGACAGACAGCAGTCTGTATATTCGTCCATCACAACTTCCCCCAATTACAGATGAAAGACAACAAAGAAGCAGGAAGCTTTTTATGTTGTAAGCACACTTAGTCATTCTGTCTGGATTGTTTGAAAAATACTGTTTCAGGAGAGATTGACTGGAGATGACTGCTTCTGTATTTGTGTCTTGAAAACAACACACACAAAGCCACAAGCAGAAGCTACACTGAGAGACAAAAGCTGCGGTGGGCCATTTTTCCGCCTTTGACCAACCACTAAGGCTGTTTACGTAGAAGAGACCTGACTGGGCTTCAACAGGATATGAAGTGAGGTTAGAGGTGCAAAAAGAAAAAGCTACAAGGGGCTAATTTTAGTTTAACCAGTTGACCTGATTGTTATATTTTTACTTACATGCTCATTTATAGCATAAATCACTGTCAATTTTTATTGACCATGCACGTCATGCGCCAAATGTATCAATTGATTTAGCACCCATCTTTCTTTCCCATTCAGTCCTAATCACTGTCGCATGTGGAGCCTACAGTGCCATTATGAAAAAAGTAATGAAGTCAAGCAACACACTTCACTTTTGATCTCACAGAAAACAAGAATCTGCACTCACATGGCGTGACGTTCAGCTGTGTTTTGTTCTATGTATGTGGCTTTACCTTGTGATGTACACTGGAACAGATCTTAAAGAAATATTTGTTCTGTTCCAAAAGTTAGATGAGAAGATAGATACCACTCTCATGTTTGTGTAATAAATATGGAGCTGGAGCAAAGAGGCAATTAGCTTAGCTTAGCATAAAGACTGGAAACAGGAGGAAACTGCTAGCCTGGCTCTCTCCAAAGTTTCAAAAATACACCTACTTGCACACCGAAAGCTCACTAATTCACATATATCTTGTTTAATTAGTACAATTGATCCATGAACATTAACCCCAAGGAGATATTAGAATAATAACATTTGCGTGAGTTTGTGGCATGATGCCTCAAATATTATTGGGTGAGAGTTAAGGATTCGTCACCAGTAAATTTAAAAATGATATGTTTAATACAAACAAACCGATGAGTGAATGAAGACTTGCAGTAAAGTCTCTTTCTGATTTACCAGATAGAAGAAGTAGGTCAAAGCTGTGGGAAGATCACAGCTAAAAGCTCTGCTCTTACCACAGACATCTTGGTGGGAACAGTGACTGAGTAGCATTCCCCTCTCTCACCGATGACCCCTAAAGAAAAGCTGCTAACCTCAGACAAGTGCAGGCAGAACACACTGTGACCAACAGTCCATAACCTTAGTATCACTATAGAATGACATGGTAAAACTAAATGTGTGTCCTGCATCTGTATCTGCAGTAGTCCTGTAAGCTTTTATTGTGAAATTAATGACAACAATAATGGCAATTCAATTGTTGTCTGTTGGGCTTGAGTTGTCCAGAAACCCTCACAGTACCTGTGAGGGTTTCTGGACAATATTTGTCATTGTTTTGTGTTGTTAATTGATTTCCAATAATAAATATATACTGTATACTCCCATGTTGATAAGAGTATCAAATACTCCCTTTAAGGTACATTTTAAACAGATAAAAAATTTGAGATTAATTTGCGTTTAATCATGATTAACTATGTACAATCATGCAATTAAATAAGGGATAATATACAGCGAGCCGGTCATTGTTGTGAAAGAATCCCCGAAATCCTGAAGGGGATTCTTTCACAACAATGACCCGCTAGCTGTACATTATCCTGCTTATTACACGGCTATTTACTGAAGAAATCAATATTTTGACACAAAAACGGTCCACCAGAGTCCGACATCAGAGCTGCGCCCATAGCAACGGTCTGTTATACATAGCAACGGTCTGTAATACAGAAATTACAAACCGCAGAACGCCGTGATTGACCAATCACAATCGAGTATTCAACACAGCCGTGTAATAATCGCTATTAAATATTTGTATCGATTGTCAGCCCTAATAATAATGAAGACAGGTTGGTCCAGCAGCAGATTAATGATATTACACACTTATTTAATGCAACATTAAGTGTAATGCTAACAGAAGGATAAGTCACACTTGGGTCAGTTTCTATAATGCAAACACACTGCTTACTTTTATGTGCACACAGGATATTTTTGTATCAACATGGATTTTCTCAAGAATGACAGTGGCCGATTTCTGACATTATCCTTTTTGTTATTTAAACTTTGAATAATGATTCATGATGCACTCTATCTTCCAAGCATCAACAGATACTGTATATCTATTATTATTTCAGCAAAGCAACATTAGCAAACACAAGTTAAGGCTGGAGCATGCTTCTGTAACTTTTGTACTCATATGGATTTTGAGTATAATATTTCTGTGCATCTTTGAAGAAACATAATTACAGCTTAAGTGTAAATGAACAGTGCACAACTAATCTCATGTTAAGTTCACAACATTTACACACACTTTTCCATTTCATGTTGAGGTGGCTTTCTCACAACAAAGAGCTGAACTCCTTTTCTTGACAATCAGTGGATTTCAACCAAACAGAAGTCGTGCTTATCGTTGCTACTGATGTCTCTTTTTCCTCTGTCTTCCAAAAATCCAGTGATCAAATAGTTCAATTCCTCTGCATCACCATCCTGAAAATAATAGTTTTAATAGTCAGAGCTGAGAAATCAATACCAAGTGTAGAATTAAATATAGCTTATAGGGCTTTGGTATCAGCGAGGCTTCCTTACCTTCAGTTTCTTGAGAAAATAAGGATGGCAATCACAATCACGCAGAGAGCCAGCAGTATCCCGAGGATGATAAAAAAAAGCTAAACCTGTGGCGTCATCATGCATCTGTCTTTGTCCACAAACAGAGACCACGAAGCAGGAAGCCTTTATATTCAGTCTATGTTTAGGTATAATAAAGGTGTTAAAAGTTTATGCATATCACTTTTTCGCTATTGTTGATGTTGTTTGACGCATACACTTTTGGGAAATCGTTGTGAACTTGATTCAGAATTTTAGCAAACCATGTCGGTGCATAAAACACACTTGGTCTTTTCCTGTATGACCACCATACACCAAGATAGCCTGCAGGGGGCACTAAAAGGACTTGGTTTTGTTGTTGTTGTTTGTTTTTCTTAAATATGCATCGCTGATATTTTGGTGAAAAAGTAGAAGAGTAAATAGATTTGGATTGATTTCTGTTTTCATGCTTCTAAAAGAATTTAGACAACGTTTAGCTAACTAACATACAGTCATGCACCCTGAACCTATGACACACATTAAGTGACAGCCCCCTCATTTGCATAATGAGGCAGTGTAGTACATTAAAGTATAAATGCATAATGTATAATATATCATATAATATTATATTGTTATGTATGAATATAAAATTAATACACATTTATAAAAAAATATATATAAAATAAATGAAATTGAATGCAAAAATAAATAATTAAATAGAAAAAATAAATGCTAAAATTTATAATAAATAAAATTAAATGCAAAAAGAAATACATAAATAAATAAAAGGGAATATTAAACAGAAGAGTAAGTAAGGGAATTAATTCAAAGATAAATAAATAAAGAAGCAAATTAAAACAGAAATATCAATTTATGCAACATTTGATCAATTAATTAATGGTTACATTTATTTTTTATATTTTTGCTACATTTAATGACTTATTTATTTATCGAGTCATTTATTTATTTATTCATTTACTTTTGATTTTGGCAGGTTCTGTTCTCCATATGTGTGTTGGTGTTGTGAAGAAACATAAAACCCAGCCTCACCATCGACCAGTGACAGGCTGACTTGTCAGGAAAAAACTTACCATTTATCTCCGTTTTGCCACAAAAACTGCTGGTTGCAGCATTCTGAGGGATTTGCAGCCACTTCATGTCCTTTTTTATGCAAATTGTGGGATCAGTTTGGAAAAAAATTTTGTTGCAAGGCCCTGATCATAAACATACACACACAAGCCACAGTACAACACACATGCAAATATGCTGACATCTATTCAAATTGCAGGAATAAAACAAATAGCATGTAACTCACTTTATTAGCAGCAAACTCAGCAATTAGTAGTCCAGCTTGGATGTAACATCATTTTTCAATGGATATGGCAAACTCACATATTCTGTCCTCAGGTACTGAGCGCCTGTGCAACCAGTCACATTGTTGCGTGCTGTCATTTGTCACAAGTGAACTTGACCTAAAGGAAGCGCTTATTTAATACCAAAATATTAAAATGAATTAACAGCATGGCATTTGTAAAAACATTCAAAGCTGAGCTAAGCCGAAGCTCTATGAGAAGACTTGGGGTCCGGTTAGCATGCAGGCGCTGCTCTACCTGGGCTGGTGCTGTGTGTGGTAGTCTGCTCTCACAGCAGAGTACACACACTCCGGTGACTCTCTCTTTTTCTTCACTCTTGTCACTTTTCTTGCAGAGAAATTCAGTGCTGCATAGTTCAATGCCTCTCCGTCATCACCCTGCAAATAAATAATTGTCTATTAATACATTTTTATAGATGATGACTATAAAATGAAGCACAGATAATCACAACCAAGTCTAGAATATACAGTATTGGACAAGAGTACCAACAGTGCGCTTGTTTATATTCCAGCCAAACAACGTTGCACTGGTGGAAGTTAACGCTTATGTTTTAAAAAATACTAGATTCATAGTTTTATTCTACTGTGTAGGTTTTATTGACAACCTGTAACACATTGGCAAAAGATTCAGTTTTTAATAAATCTGTCGACTATGTGAAATTATGCCAGACAGAGAAGCCTGAGGAGTCCAGAGTCAGAATAACGTAACATAGTGTAAAACTAAGATGCTTTTTGACTCTGAATTTGATGCTTAGTATCAAGGTTGTAAACATATTTACCAGGTCAGCTGATTGATCCACTGTTGACTCATGTCCAGGATTACGGGCGGCACTCGTTGCTCCTGCTGATAAAAGTAAAGCCTTCAGAAAGTGTGTACACACTGGGAACTGCTGTCATATCAATGTGACTTTAATCAACCTCACAAGACCTCACATTTCAGTTCTTTGCTTTACGTTTTCTAGATTAATATGATACCAGTATCTTAAGTCTTTAAAACTGAGTAACAGCCTCTTGAAGACTGTAATGTTGCGTCTTAGAGGGTTAAATACTTTTTTCATATTTATAAACGCAAATTAATTTTAACGGCACTTATTTCTGTAACGCTTTAACGCAACCGATCTTTTGGAGGTTGTAGCGGCCTCAGCTTTAAAGCTAGTTTTATGATGCTAAGTTAAGAAACTAGCATCATATGAAATATAAGAAATCCATTGGTACCAACAATGTCACATTCGCTTGTCTGGAAGGAGGTTAAATAACGCTCCAAACTTATGATAAATTTTGGCGAGGAAAAACTAGCATGGCCATTTTCAAGGGACCCCCCCTTGCCTTTTGACCTCAAGATATGTAAATGAAAATGGGTTCTATGGGTACCCACGAGTCTCCCCTTTACAGACATGTTGTTGCCTGTTCGGCTTGAGTTTTTTTTATGCTAAATGCAGTACCAGTGAGGGTTTCTGGACAATATTTGTCATTGTTTTGTGTTGGTAATTGATTTCCAATAATAAATATATACATACATTTGCAGAACTCAAGGTAGTTTAAGGTAGTCATTTTTAAATTTAGCCCTTGAGTATTTCCCTTTTGTGTGACTTTGCGATTTGAATTTATCTCAGAAAATACCTATCCCATTTATCCTACATTTACCACAAAATTGTTAGTTAGTTAGTTAGTTATAAGTTTGCAGAATATGGCTTTACAATTACAAAACATATGGTGAGATTTTACAATGACTCAGTTTATTTAATGGGTGAAAAAGGGCAGATTATTCTAGTGTTGCAAAGGAATCTTTCACATACGATACGTCTGCATACAGAACAATTATTTTTAGCATATATTAGCCTGTGGTGCTGACAGTTTTCCATGTCCACTTTTGACAGATGTTTATGTAAAGACACACATGTATGTTGTCCCGAAGAAGACATATGAATGGATGTTTAAAATGACCCAGGATTTAAAGTGGCAACCATATAATAATAAGGTTCACAGTTTATATCCTTGGGGCTAAAACTGATAAATTACTACCTATACTAGATTGGCAGGGGAAAAAAAGACAAGAAGATAGAAGAAAACAAAATTATTCAATAGCTCATATAAACAAATCTAACTGCATTTTCTAGGCATTCTAAATGTTAGAACATGAGCATAAATCAGTGCCTAAATAACTCCGTGTATATTTGAGGAACCTACCTTTGCAGTGTTCACAAACTCTCCTTCGATTTACACAGAAAATAAGGACAACAATCACCGTCACACAGCAGGCCAGCAGGGCTCCAAGCACAATGAGTACTGGGTCCAGTTTAGATCCTGGAATTAAAAAAAGTCAAATTAGACACTTACACCTCATTCATGCTTGTTTATTTCAATGACTACCAGGAGCATTATTAAGAGTAACTCAAAATCCAAAATAGTCATTATTGGCTGTCCAAGATGCTGTCATGTTTAGAAAATTAATTGTTTTTTTCAACAAGTATGATGTTTTATCTAAGTCAAAACTAGCCCTCTTCCATTTGTTGTAGCAAGGAGTTTTAATAATTTTCTTTCCTTGCACCACGCTTATCAAAACTCTTTTGAGAATAAACGGAAAATTACAAGAAAGGCATGAAAAGAACAATAATTCTCCTTTGACTAACATTTAACATGTCAAGTAGCTGAGATTGTCTGACTTAAAGTTGCAACTTGAAAGAGACTTATGCACATAGATTTTTAGAAAAATATATTTATCCACAAATAAATATATGCAGAGTAGCAACCATAAATTATTGATATTCTTTATACATTTGTATACATATTAATCTAATTCAATCTGACCAGCTTTAACGTTTAACCCATTTGTGCCCAAAGACTATATTTAGTATGATAATGAAAAATGCCACAACATTTGTTCTGATTCATCAAAAGTCTTGAAATATGGTACAGATATAACTTGAACTGAGTTCATAGATACCAAATACTTGTAGTTTTTGAGATAGAGCCATTTTGTTATCATACTATATCTAGCCTTGGGGCACATGGGACTACTGTTTATTCCTAAAATATAATGGAGTCTATTGCAAAAACAGTAGTCCCATCATGTGCCCGAATACTAGATATAGTATGATAAGAAAAACTAACTTTTCAGCCAAAGGATTTCACCTATTCTGAAAATGTCTTCACATTTGGGCATAGGCAAGCCCAGAGAACACCTCCACCACCACCAAAGGAAATAAAAAATACCAGTTGCGGGCACAAATGGGTTAAAATGTACTAAATATTTAAGAATTCAACATTAAAGACTTTAAAACGTACTTGTTTCCACTTTAGTTCCTTCACCAAACAGGATCTCTCCACATGTGACCACAGCGCAGTAGTAAGTCCCATTATCAGAGGAGCTCTGTATAGTTTTGGGCAGACTGTAGACACAACTTCTTTCCTCTTCTTCATCACTGTGAGTGTAAATGATGCCTGCATGAGATTCCCCTGATCCAGATCTGAACCAGTAAACACTGTGTTTACCTGGACACTGGACTTCTTTGTTCTTGGAGTGAAGTGAACACTGGAGAGTCACTGAGTCATTCGGCTGGACCGACTTCGGACTTTGTTTTACGTAGAAAGATTTCTGCTGATTACGATCTGCATGATTCAGTCAAAAAGACATCAAAAAGAATTAATGATCTAAATTATTTGTACGACATAAAAACTTGGCACAAACACTGAAAGAAAAATTTATTTTACCGTTCACAGCCAAGAAGATGCCATTAACAAAACTCTGTGAATACGCTGTTCCCTTGTGACAGAAGTATGTTGCTTCGTCCTCTTTGCTGACATTTGTGATGGCAAGAAAATACTGAGCCTTCCCCTCTGTGACTTTGAAACGTGGGTTGTTAAATTGTGCATCAAGTTTTTGTTGAGCAAAAGTTCCTGTAGCAACTGTTTGGACCATATATCCAAGAGGCTGCTTATACCAGTAAAAGAAATGTCCTTCCTTCTCAGAAACTGGACAGTTCAAGGTAACATTTCCACCAACTTTGACCGAGGTCAAAGAGATCTGGAGAGGAAGCTCTGCAGTTTGAATCAGGGCTGAAGAAAAGAGACAAATAAAAATCTTCAACACAAGACAAAAACAGCGATGAAAGTAAAATATCTACCATAAGAAATAACTTTGACTTGTCTTTTAACAAACAATATAAACAATCATACTGTATGGTTTAAAGTTGCACTTACACACTGTACTGAGAAGAATCAAAGCAGCCAGTCTTCCGATCATTGTGGTACAGAGACCTTCTCTTGCTCAACTGATGTCTTCCTACCTAAATGAAGGTTATGTCACAAGATCATCAAAGTGTTTGCAAAGTGGAAATCCTCCTGATTGGCTGAAATGCAGTAAATGCACTTCCTCCTAAATTGATGATCCATTTTCAACAACTCATAGAAGCACATGTATTGTTTATTGTCGTTTTTCACTCTAATACTACTTTATGCTAACGGTGCATGATCCTAACTAGTATTGATAATTGAAATGGAGCCCAAACTTATGACCTAAATTGCATTTGTATTTTTTCCAAAGGCATGCCTAAATACACAGAAGGGCTGACTTAAAGTCATAAAGATACTACATGCATTATGCTTTTTCATGCATTAAGGACCAGTGTGTAACAATTAGGGGGATCTGTTGAAAGAAATGGGATATAATATTAGTAAGTATGTTTTCTTTAGTGTTTAATCACCCGAAAATAAGAATTGTTGTGTTTTTGTTACTTTAGAATGAGCCGTTTATATCGACATATGGAGCAGGTCCTCTTCACAGAGTCAGCTATGTTGCACCGCCATGTTTCTACAGTAGCCCAGAACAGACAAACAAAACTCTGTTAACTATTCCCGCTTGGGCCGGAGTCGATAACGTTACTCGCTCCCATCGCCGCTGCTCTCTCTCTCTTGCTTCACCACTCACTTCCCGCGTACACACACACACACACTCTTAAGCACCCTACTCGTACAACAACTGGCTTTAGAGAGGGTCATTCAAGTTCACGTCGGCCAGAGTAGCAATCCTACACGCATGGCAGTTGTAATCTGCAACCTCACCGCTAGATACCGCCAGATCCTACACGCTGTTCATGTAGGTCATGCATGAATTCAGGATAATTCATGCACCCTTACCATGAAGGGTTACCAATGTTTCCAAAGCACTTTTGTCACTATGACAAATTAAATGCCATTCAAGTTTAGGTACCGTATCTCAGATGTTCTGTCTTTTCCTGCATCAGTGACATCAACTTTGAGAACAAGTTTGTTTCCAGACTAATAAGCAATGAAGACTCTCCTGAAAGAGTCTGTCTGTTACAGAGTTGTGTAACCTGACTAATACATGGCTACTGTACTGGAAACTTATTGTTGAGATTCTGTCAGTGTTTTCAAACTGGGTTACTTTTATCAGCACCTTAATTTATCATGGAAGTGATCTGTCGGAGGCATGTGTTTTTTTTTCTTAAATGTGTTATTTCTTAAATTACTGGACTTCCCCGGGGAAACTGTTTAAGTTGGAATAGGGCTTATGGCCAACATCCAAAATTTTAGATAAATAAAAGTTTTCATAATAATTAAAAACTTTATTTCTTAAGTGAGGTAAAGACACAGTGCGAAGAAGAGGCAGCAGACAGACAGCAGTCTGTATATTCGTCCATCACAACTTCCCCCAATTACAAATGAAAGACAACAAAGAAGCAGGAAGCTTTTTATGTTGTAAGCACACTTAGTCATTCTGTCTGGATTGTTTGAAAAATACTGTTTCAGGAGAGATTGACTGGAGATGACTGCTTCTGTATTTGTGTCTTGAAAACAACACACACAAAGCCACAAGCAGAAGCTACACTGAGAGACAAAAGCTGCGGTGGGCCATTTTTCCGCCTTTGACCAACTACTAAGGCTGTTTACGTAGAAGAGACCTGACTATGGGCTTCAACAGGATATGAAGTGAGGTTAGAGGTGCAAAAAGAAATAGCTACAAGGGGCTAATTTTAGTTTAACCAGTTGACCCGATTGTTATAATTTTACTTACATGCTCATTTATAGCATAAATCACTGTCAATTTTTATTGACCATGCACGTCATGCGCCAAATGTATCAAACGATTTAGCACTCATCTTTCTTTCCCATTCAGTCCTAATCACTGTCGCATGTGGAGCCTACAGTGCCATTATGAAAAAAGTAATGAAGTCAAGCAACACTCTTCACTTTTGATCTCACAGAAAACAAGAATCTGCACTCACATGGCGCGACGTTCAGCTTTGTTTTGTTCTATGTATGTGGCTTTACCTTGTGATGTACACTGGAACAGATCTTAAAGAAATATTTGTTCTGTTCCAAAAGTTAGATGAGAAGATAGATACCACTCTCATGTTTGTGTAATAAATATGGAGCTGGAGCAAAGAGGCAATTAGCTTAGCTTAGCATAAAGACTGGAAACAGGAGGAAACTGCTAGCCTGGCTCTCTCCAAAGTTTCAAAAATACACCTACTTGCACACCGAAAGCTCACTAATTCACATATATCTTGTTTAATTAGTACAATTGATCCATGAACATTAACCCCAGGAGATATTAGAATAATAACATTTGCGTGAGTTTGTGGTATGATGCCTCAAATATTATTGGGTGAGAGTTAAGGATTCGTCACCAGTAAATTTAAAAATGATATGTTTAATACAAACAAACCGATGAGTGAATGAAGACTTGCAGTAAAGTCTCTTTCTGATTTACCAGATAGAAGAAGTAGGTCAAAGCTGTGGGAAGATCACAGCTAAAAGCTCTGCTCTTACCACAGATATCTTGGTGGGAACAGTGACTGAGTAGCATTCCCCTCTCTCACCGATGACCCCTAAAGAAAAGCTGCTAACCACAGACAAGTGCAGTCAGAACACACTGTGACCAACAGTCCATAACCTTAGTACCACTATAGAATCACATGGTAAAACTAAATGTGTGTCCTGCATCTGTATCTGCAGTAGTCCTGTAAGCTTTTATTGTGAAATTAATGACAACAATAATGGCAATTCAATTGTTGCCCGTTGGGCTTGAGTTGTCCAGAAACCCTCACAGTACCTGTGAGGGTTTCTGGACAATATTTGTCATTGTTTTGTGTTGTTAATTGATTTCCAATAATAAATATATACTGTATATTCCCATGTTGATAAGAGTATCAAATACTCCCTTTAGGGTACATTTTAAACAGATAAAAAATTTGAGATTAATTTGCGTTTAATCATGATTAACTATGTACAATCATACAATTAAGTAAGGGATAATATACAGCGAGCCGGTCATTGTTGTGAAAGAATCCCCGAATCCCTGAAGGGGATTCTTTCACAACAATGACCCGCTAGCTGTACATTATCCTGCTTATTACACGGCTATTTACTGAAGAAATCAATATTTTGACACAAAAACGGTCCACCAGAGTCCGACATCAGAGCTGCGCCCATAGCAACGGTCTGTTATACATAGCAACGGTCTGTAATACAGAAATTACAAACCGCAGAACGCCGTGATTGACCAATCACAATCGAGTATTCAACACAGCCGTGTAATAATCGCTATTAAATATTTGTATCGATTGTCAGCCCTAATAATAATGAAGACAGGTTGGTCCAGCAGCAGATTAATGATATTACACACTTATTTAATGCAACATTAAGTGTAATGCTAACAGAAGGATAAGTCACACTTGGGTCAGTTTCTATAATGCAAACACACTGCTTACTTTTATGTGCACACAGGATATTTTTGTATCAACATGGATTTTCTCAAGAATGACAGTGGCCGATTTCTGACATTATCCTTTTTGTTATTTAAACTTTGAATAATGATTCATGATGCACTCTATCTTCCAAGCATCAACAGATACTGTATATCTATTATTATTTCAGCAAAGCAACATTAGCAAACACAAGTTAAGGCTGGAGCATGCTTCTGTAACTTTTGTACTCATATGGATTTTGAGTATAATATTTCTGTGCATCTTTGAAGAAACATAATTACAGCTTAAGTGTAAATGAACAGTGCACAACTAATCTCATGTTAAGTTCACAACATTTACACACACTTTTCCATTTCATGTTGAGGTGGCCTTCTCACAACAAAGAGCTGAACTCCTTTTCTTGACAATCAGTGGATTTCAACCAAACAGAAGTCGTGCTTATCGTTGCTACTGATGTCTCTTTTTCCTCTGTCTTCCAAAAATCCAGTGATCAAATAGTTCAATTCCTCTGCATCACCATCCTGAAAATAATAGTTTTAATAGTCAGAGCTGAGAAATCAATACCAAGTGTAGAATTAAATATAGCTTATAGGGCTTTGGTATCAGCGAGGCTTCCTTACCTTCAGTTTCTTGAGAAAATAAGGATGGCAATCACAATCACGCAGAGAGCCAGCAGTATCCCGAGGATGATGACAACTGGGTCCCATTCTTGTCCAACTGGGTCCCATTCTTGTCCTGAAATAATAATAAAAAAATGTCAGCAGACTTTACCCCTCCTTTACTTTTACCTCATCCATGACTTTTAGGTGACTCAGTGTTAAATACACACTGCGAAAGATATTGTTTAGTTTATCAAATGTATATTTCAGGCTGCCAGGTTGTCAGCTGTGTGTCTGCCTGGTGTAACGATACTCTGTCTGCCCGGCGTAACGTTAGCGAGTGTCCGACAGACCGCATCTGTTTGGTTTGTGCTACATTCGCAGCGCTGCGGTTGGCTTCGTGCTCACCAATGTCACACACATAAGGTCGGTCAGCCCGGCGTAACTTTAGCGAGTGTACTGAGTAACTGATAGAACTGCAACTAGAAAAATAAGACCTTTAAATGACTAAACTATCTTTTTTTTTTTTATTATTTAAATACAATATTCAGTTCAATTCAGTTTATTTTTATATAGCATCAAATCATAACAAGTTATCTCAAGACGCTTCTCATAGAGCAGGTCTAGACCGTACTCTATAATCTAAAGACCCAACAAGAGATCCCCCCAAGAGCATGCATTCTTATGCGACAGTGGAACATATAAACATACAATTATTTAAACGTACTTGTTTCCACTTTAGTTCCTTCACCAAACAGTATGTCTCCACATGTGGCCACAGCGCAGTAGTAAGTCCCAGCATCAGAGGAGCTCTGTATAGTTTTGGACAGACTGTAGACACAACTTCTTTCCTCTTCTTCATCACTGTGAGTGTAAATGATGCCTGGATGAGACTCTCCTGATCCAGATCTGAACCAGTACACACTGTGTTCACCTGGACACTGATCTGCGTTTTCTTTGTTCTTGGAGAGAAGTGAACACTGGAGAGTCACTGAGTCGCCCGGCTGGACCGACTCAGTCTCCGGACTTTGTTTCACGTAGAAAGATTTCTGCTGATTACAATCTGCATGATTCAGTTAAAAAGACATCAAAAGGGATTTAACTTAATTATTTGTATGACATAAAAACTTGGCACAAACACTGAAAATATATTTTACCGTTCACAGCCAAGAAGATGCCATTAACAAAACTCAGAGAATACGTCGCTCCATGGAGACAGAAGTATGTTGCTTCGTCCTCTTTGCTGACATTTGTGATGGTGAGAAAATACTGAGTATCGTCTTTTGTTGCTGTGAACCGTGGGTTGTTAAATTGTTCATTAAGTGCTATTTTGCCAACAACTACAGCAAAGATTTTGTGGGCCATATATCCAAGAGACTGCTTGTACCAGTGAAATAATTGTCCTTCCTTCTTCGGAGCTGGACATTCAAAAGTAACATTTCCACCAACTTCAACCACAGTCGTAGAGATCTGGTGAGGAACGTCTGCAGTTTGAATCATGTCTGAAGAAAAGAGACAAACAGTAACAGAGTTACAACACAAAGAAGTAAAAAGGTAAAGTATTAAGATTATTACATGGTCTAGTCTTTCTCATAGTAGTTAAGAATTGCACTTACACACTGTACAAAGTAGAATCAAAGCAGCCAGTCTTCCAATCATTGTGGTACAGCACTCTCGTCTTGCACAACTGTGGTCTTCCTACCTAAATGAAAGATAGTCATGAGGTTATCAAGGTTTACAAAGTAGAAGTCATTGTGATTGGCTGAAATGCAGACAATGCGCATATCTCTAAATTTAGCAAACCCATGATCGTGTCCCCTTTTCAGTGAAATTCAGATGTATTTGTATTTTTCTTTAATGTTAGACTAATAATGTATTTGAGGTGAAGATCTAAAGATAAATAATATACCAAATTAAACTCAGTTTAAAAAAAAAATAATCAGCAATAATAATGAAGCTGAGATTAAAAAAAGAAAGACTTTTTATTTTAAAAAAAGTATCAAATTTAACATCTACTAAATGGATCTTTATATCGGGTTCACACTGGACCTGGACGCGGAAGTGCCCCAAAGCGGCGTACAATGTTAATTGTCAAGTGAGCCGAAGCCTGGCTGCTCACACCAGAAGCGCATTTTTCTGCACCGGTCAACAAGCGATTCTGCTGTTTTCTATTGAGCTCTCTCTCTCTATGTCTGTCTGTCAGTGTGTTTGTGTTTCTGCTCGTCTCTCTCGCTCTTGTCAGTTTAGACACAACTGACAAATATGCGGAATAAATACTTAATTTAAAACCCACGATCACAAACAGCAGTGACACTAGGTTATTTCTAATAAATATAGTGGAAGGATTTTGAAATTTGATTGGGGGGGTCAAGTCAAAAGCGTCCGTGTGATGCATATTTTATCATCTTATCAGAATCAGGTCATTTATATGACATATAATATATCATTTATATCGTTTTTAGTGTGTTTTCTTGCCAGATTCGCTTGCGGCACGCAGAGAAGATAGACAAGAAGGTGAAACTATTGCTGAAGATCGCGAGTCGGCTGCAGAGCTCCGTGGCGCGGTGCGTCCAGTGTGAACAGTCAGATTGGTCTACATGGGCGCCGAAAGGATGCGGGCAGCAATTCTCCGAAATCGCAGCTCTTCCGCGTCCAGTGTGAACCCGGCGTTAGTGGGTTTGTTTTCTCAGCTTCCGGGAGCAGAGGACAAATAGCTTGTAGTTGTAGCCACCACAGATATCTGATGGTGCTAGTCTTTTACTTTTTCTGCATAAATGATGCTGCAACAGGTGTATTCTGAGATTTCATCTGCACTTCTTAACAGGCTTGTTTACAACCGATTCTGTCCTTTTCTGAAACTGGTTGTTGCAAAGCTGTCTGATCAGGCTAACACAAGGCTACCAAACACCATGTAACATACTGGTGTGTCCAGGCAGCAGACCCACAAAAGAAAACTAACATGACTGACAGACTCATACAAACTTCTCGTCACAACAGTGTACAGAATTACAACTGTAACTGGAATTTATTCTTGAAAACTTTCTAACAAAAAAATTTGTCCCAGTAAAGCCCAATTCTAACTGGGTTAGTGTGGTTGTTCAAGTGTAAGTGACATGTCAGGACCCTTTGTTTGGCATTCAGCACAGTATCTCTAGGAATCGCATCAATATTGGGCGATTCTACAGGACATGATTTAGGTCTGGTGCAGTGTTAGGCAGTAATGCATTATAATAACAGAGCTATTTATGTTGTAAGTGCATTTTCGTTCAGGACTGTTTGCAAAATAATGTGTTAGAAAACGTTTTGAGGGGACACCTACTCTGTTTCTTTCACAGCACTTTGTGAAGGCCTTTACATCGAAAACAACAAGCAAAGCCACATTCAACAGCTACACTCACAGACAAAAGCTGTGGTGGGCCGTTTCTGCCTTTGACCAACCGCTGAAGCTGTTTAACTGGAAGAGACCTGCGTATGGGTATCAACAGGATATGTAGTGAGGTTAGAGGTGCAAGAAGGGAAGCGAAACAAGAGGCATCAGAAAGCTAATTTTAGTTTAGCTGCGTTTTTGTAACTTATTCCACCGATGCACGCAGGTGCAGACTTTCAAATTAAATCCCTTAAATGCACGTTTTTATTCTAACAGAGTATAGGTCCGCTACAAACATGCACCGTGCATCACACTGCAAATGAAAGGAAAAGAGGTGACTTTTGAGTCAACCTAGTTCACCACACACTGATAATGTGTTAATACTGTTTGCATCTTGCCTGCAGGCACATCATGTGCCTCTGAGAACATCTTTACCAAAGATAAGTCACCTCTTCACGTGATCTCTGAGCTGCATGTTTCACTCTGATAAATATATAAAGCCCAAGGAAATGAAGGTCATTCTATGAAGACAGACACATTTTATATTTGGGGGTCTTAGTGGCATGAATTACTGGTGGAGTAAGAGATCATGATTCTGCAGCAGTAGATTATAACCTTGGATGTGCTGCACCTTCACCAAGATCTGTGTTGGATCAGTGAATGTGTAGCACTGACAATGCATGACTAAAATACTGTATCACTGACCAGGTGTGGGTTTGCATAACCCTCCTGCACCATGACACTATTTGCTTACCCTTGCACATGCTTTGCTGACTTCATAACCCCGCTTCATAAGACTAACATGGTGAGAATGACAGAAAGAAAGGGGGCTCTGAAATCACACCTTATTTTGGCAGCCCAACCACAACCATGCTCAACTTTCCACTTGTCATTTGTTTGTCATTGGTGAGTGCTAAACTGGAACAACGGCCATTTTTAAAACATTGATATTATTCTGGAGGCTATATAACATGAAGGAAAACATACTGCAACTTGCTCATGTACGCGGGCGCCCCGGGAAACCACCAGGTGGAAGCGTCATCACGGTAAACAGCAACTGCCTGTCAATGGCGATTTGAATGGAGTATAGAATTTCAACAACATTTTCAATATAAATAAACATGCTGTCACTTCCTGAATCTATTCTATTAACATAAAGACTTATAAGACAGGGAAACTTTGTCATACCTTTCTGACTTCTTTCGTTTTCGAGTAGTTATAGTTTATGCAAGTGCTGTCCACTGGAACGGAGAGATCCATGCACATGATTTCAGCGGCTAGCGACCATGTTAGTGACAGGCACGGCATATTGGTAGCTAGTTAGTTTGATAGTATGACAAAGTTTTCCCTGTCTTTTAAGTGTTTATTATTAACATAAAATAGATTCAGAAAGGAACAGCATATTTATTTGAATTGCAAATGTTGTTAAAATTCTATACTCCATTCTTATCGCCACTAACAGGCAGTTACTGTACCGTGATGACACTGCAACCTTTTGGTTTCCTGGCACACCCTCGCAATATGCGCATACTTGAGCAAGTTGCAATATTATTTTCCATCATGTTATATAGCCTCCAGAATAATATCAATGTTTTAAAAACGGCCAAAACATACATTTACAAATATATTACAGGAGCTAATGAACAGAAAAAGGTTTGTAAGTTTTATCTGCTGTTTGTTGAGTCATCTGGTTTTCACTAATATACCTGTATGGCATTGATGTGAAGATGATTTGTTGCACCGTCCAGTGCTAAAAATAACAGACAAGGGCAGGTTAAGGGTATTAAATGTAACTTTATGCAACTACTGAATTTTAGGTTGGGTTTGTAGTTCAGTTGGATTTCACCCATTCATAGCACCACCGTAACACTGTATCGTACGTGATCAGGCCATGTCGTGCTTTAATTATATTCCCCTCAGAAACTGTGTACGGTAACGGTGGGCTGCACACATACCTAGATAACTGGAGTAACTTGTATTTCGTCTGCTCTCATTGCTGAACAGGAAACTAGGCCCATGCAGAAGGTTTGTGGTGTAATGGCTTTGATAAATGTTTATGAGTGAAGGGTGAGAGAGAGAGTAGACAGCCTTTCTTTAACTTCCTTAATGTTGTCTTAGCTATTAGCAATCTCGACCGGCCTTGGAAACCTATTGGGAGAAAACACAAGCAGCCCATACTGACCAATCACATTTCATGTGGTACATGTGGTATCTCTGTTGCCAGCATAGCCCCGACGTGTAGATACATTTTTTGAGGAGGTACACGTCAGCTACAGATTAGCTATAAGCTATCATGACCCCTTAGCGCAGGACCATGAATCAAGCTTAAAGGTAGGTTTGGTGGTGTTCTTGGCCGTTTCACCATGCTCCAAGTTCCTAGGCCACTTAGTCTGCAAGGTATCTCCATTATTACTCGTGTTGCACTTGGCTTCAATCCTTTTTATGTGAAGACCCAATGTACTCACAGGAGGCAGGGAAAACTTTAACGAGGGTTTATTTGAGAAGCAATAACAACGTCACGGCAGGTGATTTTCATCAAAGTTACATCTCGCCCGGCCCACTACCGACTTGATGTTCCATATAGACCTACGTTAAATGTTATCACATTATTACTGTACGCTAAAATATGCTATATATAACACGGCATATAATAATCTGTCTATTCTAGCACTATAACAAGAAAATGGTAAACATAATCCTACTTGGTTGATATTCACATTATACGAAAACTGTGGTACAAACTTAAATGATATCAGAACTTATGTAATATGTCAACACAAAAACCTCACCAAATATGAATATGTGCATAATTGGCTCTTACAGTTATATTTGTTGAAATTCTCTTCACGTCCCGACGGCAATCAATAAATCAAATGCTTTGACAAAATAAAATGTAAAAACATTATCTGAGGCTACAGGACTGTAATAAGCCCGTCCAATCATTTCATTCGGCCCGATCGAAATGGTAAGGTAGGGTACCTACCTGTCTACCTGCATGCGCACACTCTGCTGTGCACTCATTGCATCACACCGGAGTCTCCCACAAGCTGCTAGCTTGAAAGTGGTGAGTACGAACAATAGCCATGTTCATCGTTTACGTTCATTATGGTAATTTTGGGGGAGTGGCTTTTGAGAGAGGCCTGAACGGACTGACTGTCAGTGTTGCTGACTTCGCGACTTTCTCTCTAGATTTAGGGACTTTTGGAGCTAGTGCTGCTACCTTCATTGGAAAAGACAACACTGGGTTTTTCGTTTGGATAATTTTTAAAATCTAGCTTACTCTTGCTAGTTTCTCAACATTACTAACCTTAGCTTTAAGACTTCTCTATTTTATGTTTAGGAGTCAATGATGCCATTTTTGATTTATGAATATTATAACTCTTAACTTTGATTAACTAACATACCTTAATTACCAAAAGCAGCAGTTTGGAAGTTTATATTATTGTGCCGTCCATGTTGAAGCTTGCATCTTGTCATGGTACAAAAATTAAGTTTTTGCCTTTTTTTTTAACCATAACCACAATATTCCCAAACTTCAACCAAATGTTTTAGTTACTTCATCATACTGTAGTTGCCAAGCACATATATTGTATAAATAAATAATTCTGTCTGGATATTTGTGGAAATCTGTAAACTACGTTGAACTGCGGTAATGTCGAGTGTTGGAAATGAGGTCACTTCAAGATCAAATGACATTAGGGTCATGAGAAATTTGCCTTCGTTGTTGCTGATTTTCTTTACTGTAAATACCCACCCTGAAAACCAAACATGAGATGACAAACAAATGAAACAACACCAGCAACACGCTTTTAAGGTGGAAAGTTTTGGTTGACATTTCCACTGGGGTAGTACAGTGAAGCGCCAACCTAATGAGAGGCCAATCAGATTGCTCTGAAATTGTTCCCTCCCATTTGATAGTATGATTACATTAAGGTGAATCATATTCTGATGCGATCTGATTTAACTGCAGTCTCTCATGTGGAAAGAAAATGAAGATCATATTTTTTATTCTGCTCGTGCTCAAAATTGGACGTAAGTATTAGTCACATTTATTCCAGATACTGTATATCTTTAAAATACATTTTTCATCTTCATGCAGTAATATACAGGAGGCGTATGAATGTATCTCTGTTGTTAATCATTACTTTGTTTTAATTTTATTTTCAGGATGCACAGATGATCGCATCTTTGAGACAAAGACCGTTGGTGTTGGACAAAATGTCACTCTAACATGTACCCGCGAGAGATTATGGCAATCAACTTACTTATTTTGGATCAGTGTCGTTTCTGGAACCTTTCCTGAAGTATTAGGAGGAACAATGACCTATGATTACAAGGTTGTTGAGACTCATCGCGTTACAGCAACACAAGAGCCTGGAGCATTTGTTCTGCATATTACCAAAACACAGTTAAGCGATACTGCGGTCTACTACTGTATAAAAGTCAAACATAGCAACATGACTTTTTCAAAAGGAACATTTCTGAGAGTCAAAGGTAAAAACAAATTCCAAATGCCTTAAAAATTATACATAATTTATAACAGCAATGTTACATATTTTAATGTTTTTCAATTTTCTTACTTGCTTATATTAAATTGTTGTATTTTTGCATGATTCATATAGAAGTCATCAGACTCTTTTGTTTAAGAATAGATCACTGTAATCTCAACACCCCACCTATAAAGTATCATCATTGAATTGAGTAAAACATGTTTATTATTTGTTTATTATAATTTCCCAGGACCAGAACCTGATATCACTGCCGTCACTCAAGACTTTCCATCTGATCCGGTCCGTCCAGGAGACTCAGTGACTCCGCAGTGTTCAGTCCTCTCTGACTCTGAGAACAAAACATGTCCAGGAGAACACAGTGTGTTCTGGTTCAGAGCCGGATTAGACGAATCTCATCCCAGTTTAATTTATGCCCAAAGAAACAATAGTGATGGATGTGAGAAGAGTCCCGAGACTCGCTCTCCACAGAAATGTGTCTACAGCTTCTCTAAGACCCTCAGCTCCTCTGATGCCGGGACTTATTACTGCGCTGTGGCCACATGTGGGGAGATATTATTTGGAAATGGAACAAAACTGGACATTGAAGGTAACTGCATTATATTTCTATATAATGGTTACATCACCACCATCTTTTTATCAAATAATGTAAATGATTTATTACTATTTCTTAACTTTAATTATTTGTTTCTTTAATGTTTCAGTTGGCAGCACGTGTGATTCACAGACCGACAACACGCTTGTCTTTCTGTTATGTGCTGCTTTGGCTATAAGTCTGATTGTTATAGCCTTCCTTGTTTATGCTATCAGGAAAAAATCCTGTAATTGTTGCAACGGTAAGAGACGTTACTCTATCTATTAAACACTAGCATAGCCAGAAAAAAATCCCAGGGGTGTGCATCAGAAAAAATATTTGTGTGGGCTGGGTCTGAAATTCAGCCTGGGACTCTGAGATGTAGAGGCCTTTTATGCGAGCGGTTGGAGGGTGCAAGTGGAATTCTTTGGCAGTTTTAATGCTAATACAGCCACCTCAGTATGTATTTATGAAAAGTTGTGGCTGGTGAGCTAAACTCCAATGTCCGAGTGCAAGTGACCACGGTCCTGGCAGCTTTCTGTGCAGCTTGTCCCAGTCCTGGCTGCACACAACAACAGCTCATGACTTTTTTTTCCTGCTAAATGTGTGTGTAGGTTTGCCAACTTCCACTAATAGAAATATAGAATGGCTGCAGATGGATAGTGGCGGGTTGTTTTGTTTAGTAATAGTACCTCGTTTTAGTAATGCTATCACTAAAAAATTCATTCTGCATCTGATTTTTGGGTGTGCTGCTAGCTGCCTCTTTGGGTGGCACAGGCACACCCGTGGCTAAGCCATAGTATTAAAGTGTGTTTCCCCAATAGCTAACATCATTTGATTCATTTGTGCTCTGTATAAGTCAACCTATAGTATCATACATTTCCAATAAAGTTAAATCCATCATTTTTTACTATCTGTTATTCATCTTTTTTTTAATAATACAGCTGCTGCCACTCTGCAAACAAATGCTGCAACAGCCAGTGATAATCAGCAAAGTCAACAGGTAAGGAATTTAAACTGTATAAAAGTTATCAGCAATTTTTATCTGTTTATATGTGCATGTATTAGAATCTGCTCACTCATGTTCACTTTATTTCCTCAGAGAAATGAGGACACTTTGGTTTATTGTACACCGGTCTTCACCAGGAGGAAAGCCGGCAGCGCAGGGAGAAGGAATCAAAGAAAGGAAGAGACGAACTACACCGATGTCAGGGCTTTTGTGAGGGATCAACAATCCAAATATTGATTTGCTAATTGGTGCAAAAATAACCACGTTTTATAGTGTTTCGTAATAGCCTGTAGCATTGTGTATTCCATCCTTGTAAGTTTGTTTAATTTTTTGTGCATTTTATTAAAGTTTTCCATATAAAAAAATGATGCATCTGCCCCTTTTTTGGAAGATTCATTTTGAAAGAGCAGTGAGAAGAGTTCAGTACAATTGCACTAAAAGGAATTTATATTTGTGTGCAGGTGTTGTTTCCTTTCTTAGTAAACAAAATTATATTATGACAAAAGATACCACATCTACGATGAAATTTTAAATAAAAATAAACACCTGTTTACTTACAGTACATACAGTATGTGTTAACTTTGAAAGACCTTCAGTTGCAATCACTGCAGGATGCATCTTACTGTACAAAACTGATCTGTTAACACATAAAATCCAAATTTCTTAATTCATTACAAATTAACTTTCTTCATTGCCATCAGCACTTCACATGCAAGCATTGTACTCACATTTGCGCCTGGAAAACAACAAAAATGCAACTACACAAATAGAATTTGCATGAAAAAAAATCAACTCAGGGCTCAAACAATATAATAATAGCAAGAAATCAGAAATCAATCTTGTGATACCACCCAAATCTAACAGACAAGACTTGGCAAAGTACTTAAAACCTTTTCTGTGGTAGTTCCCGCTACGATAGGTGTCTCCAAGATCACATTTCACCATGATGACACACCCAGACTCACAAGGTGAAGTGGCTGGTATAGACTGGTAATTAGTCAATGCTGGTAATTAACAGATCAAGCTTAGTTTACTTCAGCTAAAAGGAGATAGCTCATCATTACATGTTGATTACCAGCAACGACAGCGACGCTGGTATTGATTTCACCTTGTGAGTCTGTGTTAGAGCCACCACGTGTTTATATTTCTGTCTGTGGACAGATTTTACTACCACGATAGCGTCACAACTGTGCAAGATGCAGTCACGAAACTTTACAGGTGTGCAGTTGAGTTCAAAATGACGGCTGAGTTTGAAGATGGGTGTGGTCCAAGCAAGGGCGCTGGAAGTAGAGGGTAGGAGGTGGGGAAGAGGCCTCCCCCACTTTACACACCTGTCCCGATTTGGCATCTTAGCTGGTGTGATCCCATCGCAAGATGGTCATTTCATCCATCTTTTTTTTTATACAAAGAAATATCTCTTAAATCTGAGGGGGCTGGATGTCAGTTGGGAATAAAAAGCTACTTGTGCACACATCCCCAAGCTGAAGCTCTTTGTAGATACTTGGGGACCTTTGTACAGGCTGTGCTCGGTCTATAGAGAGGGGTGTTACTGGTTGTGGTTATCTGCTCTAACAACAGAGTACATACACTCTGGCGAAGAGTGCACACACTCTTGTGGCAACTCTCTCCTCTTCCCTTTTTTCACTTTCCTTGCAGAGAAATCCAGTGCTGCATAGTTCACTCCTCCATCCTGCAAAAATATAATATTTGTGTGTTAATGACAATATTTCAGAGATTAGGGCTGTAACATAAAGATCAAGTCTAGAGTATAGATTGCTTTACAGTGTCTTTGCAGTCATCTAAACATATTTTCTTTTACGTAATTTCTCAGTCATCAGTATTATATTTATACCTCTTGACTTTATCCCCATTTATCATATAGTAAGAGGCATTATGTTGTAGCTACTCAACAGTTTATTACATTTTTCTTGTATAATATTGTGTGTTTGGTCCAGAGGATCGAGTGGCAGAATATCTAGTTCGCTACACCAAGACAGTGCAAATCAGACAACACACTGCCACGTATTTACCAGATCATTTGACTGATCCACAGTTGACCTGTCGTGTCCAAGATGATGGGAAGCACTCACTGGTCCTGTTAAAATAAAAACAAAGCCTTCAGAATATGTGTACACACATCGGTGTGATTTTTGTCGCCCTCTCATTAAAGGATATGGAAAAACAAACAAAAGATTTTAATCAGATTTTCAGTTAAACACTTTCACTCCTGTAATGAGCTGAACACAACTTCAGTGTTATAATGATAAACAATATTAATTAATATAAACTGTTGTGGAAACCGCCAACCCTCTATCCATCGAAAGTCATTTCATACATTCAGACCTTTATGGTGCGGTCTCAAAAAGTGTAAATTAAATGAAAGTAAAATTTTGTGAACCTACCTTTGCAATGTTCGCAAACTTTCCTTCGATTTCCGTAGAAAATAAGGACGACAATCACAATGACACAGCAGGCCAACAGGACTCCAAGGACAACTAGGTCCAGTTCTGATCCTGAATCACAAACGTTTCCTTAAAAACATTAAACATTATTTAATTATGGACTCTTGGGTAACACAGTGGCATTTAGAAAACTAATAACGTTTATCAACAGGCACAACTGTTCAAATATAGCGTTTAGTCAAAGATCCTTTTTTTACTTGAGTTCTGGGCCAAAGACTTGACTGACAGTGGTCAATGAACACTGTCTTATAACATTTTGCCGAAATCAAGTAAATTTTAACCAGGCTAAATTAATTTATGCAAGATGCATATATGATTTAAATACAACTGTAAAAACGTACTTGTTTCCACGTTAGTTCCTTCACCAAACAGGATCTCTCCACATGTGACCACAGCACAGTAGTAAGTCCCTGTGTCAGAGGAGCTCTGTATAGTTTTGGACAGACTGTAGACACAACTTCTTTCCTTTTCTTTATCACTGTGAGTGTAAATGATGCCTGGATGAGACTCTCCTGATCCAGATCTGAACCAGTACACACTGTGTTCACCAGGACACTGATCTGCGTTTTCTTTGTTCTGGGAGTGAAGTGAACACTGGAGAGTCACTGAGTCGCCCGGCTGGACCGAGTCAGTCTCCGGACTTTGTTTTACGTAGAAAGACTTCTGCTGATTAAAATCTGCATGATTCAGTTAAAAAGACATCAAAAGGAATTAGTCGTCTAAATTATTTGTATGACATAAAAACTTGGCACAAACACTGAAAGTAAATATATATTTTACCGTTCACAGCCAAGAAAGTGCCATTGAAACAGAAGTATGTTGCCTCGTCCTCTTTGCTGACATTTCTGATGGTAAGAAAATACTGGGTATCCCCTTTTGTTGCTGTGAACCGTGGGTTTTTAAATTGTTCACTAAGTGCTATTTGGCAAACAACTGCAGCAAAGACTTTTTGGGCCATATATCCAAGAGACTGCTTGTACCAGTAAAATGATTGTCCTTCCTTCTCAGAAGCTGGACATTGAAAAGTAACATTTCAACCAACTTCAACCACAGTCGTAGAGATCTGGTGAGGAACGTCTGCAGTTTGAATCATGTCTGAAGAAAAGAGACAAACAGTAACAGAGTTACAACACAAAAGAAGTAAAAAGGTAAAGTATTAAGATCATTACATGGTCTAGTCTTTCTCATAGTAGTTAAGAATTGCACTTACACACTGTACAAAGTAGAATCAAAGCAGCCAGTCTTCTGGTCATTGTGACACATAAAGCACTCTTGTCTTGCACTACTGATGTCTACCACCCAAATGGAAGATGTAGTCGCGAGGTGATCAAGGTTTATAGAGTAGAAATCATAGTGATTGGCTGAAATGTAGAAAATGACCGTCCCCCTACATTTAGCAAACGTGTGATCCTTTTTCATTTGATAGGAAATCTACAGTATATGCTCTGAGTTGTTGGTGTATTTTCAATGCAGTGTCTTCATTCAGACTTTTCTGTGTTTTGTGCTGGAAAAGTACTGGAAGTCTTTTAACAACAGCAAAATCTGTCTTATTGACACACTGTATGTGTGTATTTAAAGGTCACGATGCGGAGCAATGTTTTGATTTTGATCACTTTGTTTGTATATCGAGTTCGCACATGTACATGCACATGCACACAGGTGACACAATACACATGCCGGTTTCACGCTATTCTACTATCAGTAACATGCTGAGAAACGTAGCAATGTGGAAAGCAGTGTTGCTAACTTGGTGACTTTGTCGCTAGATTTAGCGACTTTTCAGACCGTCTTATTAGCGACTTTATTTCTTAAAAGCCACAAGAGACAAATTTAGCGACTTATCCACATCGGAGAGAAAGCAAGAAATATACTGCAAATCATTCCCATGCATGCTGCTCAGAGTAATCACAGTCCGCGGCTCTTCTGTCAACAGCATGGGGTCTCTCCCTCTCCTCTTGCGCTGGTGGGATGCCCCTTGGCATTACTTTATTTTTGGCATCAAAACCACTATAGTTAGGGTTAGGGGAAAAAAACATGGTTGGGCTTAAAACTACTACGTTTGTAAAGTGAAAATGAAACTGAACGTTGTGAACATGGGACACGAACGAACAGCTGATTGTAAAGTGCGCTCGCGCTACATTGACATGAACGAGCACCGGTCTAAACAGTGAGGCGACACACGTCAGCTAACACACAATATCACTCTATATTACACCCGGTCGGGGGGGGGGGAGACAACGACACCCGGTCGGGACGATAACGTAACTCGCTGCGGAGCCCCGTCACTTCACAAGACACGGGAAACCTCTGTTGGTCTGGAGGAGCGGCAGCATTTATTTCTGCAAAAACGTCCACTGCACATTCACTAGATATTCTCAGAGCTAAACTAACTCTTCTGCAGTGTGCGCGCGTGCACGTGGAGCTGGAGTGAGCAGAGCGGGTGAGAACGAGCGCGGTGTGCAAGCAGCAGGCAGCAGGAGCAGAGCTGCTGCGCGCTCGCGTACCCACACGCGAGCGCGCATGGGATTCCGACCCGTTATGATTTATGCGCGTGAAAAGTTACAAATAGTCCCTTTAAACTATGTTAGAAAAAATGGGATTTTTCCATTGGGTTTTGGATTATTGCAGAAAATAAACTTTGTGGCAAACACACGTTTATGATACGTACATGTTTTGTTCAGCAAGATAATCTTCACAAATGAATTGAAGGGTAAATACAATCACAAGAAGTAAAAAGCTAACATTAGGCTATAAACAAACTACATCACGGTCACATGAGCGCCAGTATACACAATCAGGCTAAAGGCGGAGGAGTCGACTTTCTTTTTTAAGACACACAAAGGCTCAAAATTCTGGAGTACTGTATATTTGTTGATGTATTTTATGTCGCAGAACAAAATGTTAAAATCTCTAAAGCTTGTGTTAACCACAGACCTTATTTCAGGCATCTAACTAAAAAACCATTTTAAAAAACCTATTGACTTCCAGACAAGGGAACAGGAAGTGCTAAAGTGCTATCTCATTTCCGGGTTTAAGGACTCATTCCTGTAGCACTCTTTTGGCAGTGAACCCAAGAGCACGATAGACTTCTTCATATATTTGATTTCATTTCACTAACGTGTTTACCTCATTAGCACCACTTGATCTTGATCTAAATCTTGATGGTCTTGCAAGCACTCTTAAGTGTTTTTTGCTTGTTCATCGTCTCCATTTTCTTTTCACAACACATATTTTGATTTGTCATAGCAGGAAAAGCACTAGTGAAACCAATAACATTACAAACAGGTCAATTCTAGTAATTAATAATGTTACTAGTTATACTTGTGTGTTTCACAAGTCTAAATGCCTGTTATGGAAAAGTTCTTATCATTATTGTTTCACTCCACATATTTGTCATGTTCACATAGAGAGAGAGAGAGAGAGAGAGAGAGAGAGAGAGAGAGAGAGAGAAACTAGCAGACAGACAGTCAGGGTTTTCACCAGTGAACTGCTGTGTATCTGTCTACCACAACCTCCCACAACTGTAGAGTGAAGCATGGCTCACAAAAACACATACGGAATATTTTATGTTGTAGACACAATTAGTCTTCCTTTGTTAAAAAATATACAGTGTAAAAAGATGTAATGAGACAACTACTCAAATGAATGAACCCCTCCATCTTTCTGGTCTCACAGCACCTCGTATAAAGGCCTTCTGCATGTCTGTCCTGTGCGAACAACAAGCAAAGCCACATGCAACAGCTACACTGAGACAAAAGCTGTGGTGGGCCATTTTTCCTCTCTTTGACCAACCATCAAGGCTGTTTACTCAGAACAGACCTGACTATGAGCTTCAACAGGATGTTTGTAGTGAGGGAAGATCTACACGAGGCTTCAGCAGACTAAATTACTGTTTTAGTTTTACTTGTTAATGTTCTCATTTAAAGTTTAAATAATGTCTAACTTTAATGTTTTCTAAGATGTAACCAAAGGCATCTGCAACCATATGTATATGGATAATCAGGCAAACTTAACTTAAGATCACAGTTGAAACGTCTGCTCTTGACAAGAAAGCCAGGGTGGGACAAGTGAATGATTAGCACCTCCCCCCTCTGACAGCAACTACCAATGAAAAGCATCAAACCGCAGAGTATGATGTGTGAGTGTGATGAAAAACGGTCATGACATAGCGTGACTGGGTGGGTGCATGTGTGTCCAACCCTCGAGAGCCCTTTACCTACTCCTGTAAGTTGTGATATTAAAGGTGTTATTGATGACATTCAGCTGCTAGATGTCGCATTCTCCCTCCCCCGTTCCATTGCATTCACTTCACAACAAGTCGTTGCCAGGCACTTACTGTCAATCTCAGCCATTTATTCGTTTTTTTCCACACTAACTGACGACCCAGAGATATCACACGATACCAGTGTTATTATACTATTGTCTCACAAGCCTTGTTAGAAGTGAGAACTAAACGTCGGATATCTTCCACAGAGATAAACAAAACATTCATTTTGGACCCGCCAAAATTTCTAAATGATTAATTCACAATCATAATAAATTTTTTCAGGAAAAGCTGTAATTTTATTTGGCACCTGTCTAAAGGCTCTGTGAATGTATTATTTTCAGGGTTATCAATCGATTAAAATATTTAATCACGATTAATCGCATGACAGTCCATAGTTAATCACGATTAATCACAAATTAATCACGACTTTTTTATTTGTTCAAAATGTACCTTAAAGGGAGATTTTTCAAGTATTTAACACTCCTATCAACACGGGAGTGGGCAAATATGCTTGCTTTATGCAAATGTATGTATACATTTATTACTGGAAATCAATGAACACAAAACAAAGAGAAGTATTGTCCAGAACCCATTTTCATTCACATACAGTACAGTATCTTGAGGTCAGAGGTCAAGGGACCCCTTTGAAAATGGCCATGCCAGTTTTTCCTTGCCAAAATTTAGCATAAGTCTGGAGTGTTATTTAGCCTCCTTCGTGAGAAGCTAGTATGACATGGTTAGTACCAAGAGATTCATTAGGTTTTCTAGTTTCATGTGATGCCAGTATCTTCACTCTAGCTTTAAAACTGAACCCGCTACAACCTAAAATTCGCAAGTTGAGTTAATGCGGTAAAGAAATTAGTGGTGTTAAAAATAATTTGCGTTAAGGCATTATTATTGTGTTAACTTTGACAGCCCTTATTATTTAAAAAAAAATATTTGTCTATATAAAAATGTTATCAATAAGACCTTTAATAACAATTGTAAAAATAAGTGTGGTGTCCCTCTTGCCTTTTTATAAAAGGTAAAACAGCAGTGCAAGCCCAGCTTCCTGAGGCTAAAACAGAGAGTGAGAAAGGTAGAAAAGCCCCTTCGTACTGACACTTTAGTTTGAAGCGCAACCACAACAATGCTAAAGTTTCCATGCATCATTTGTTTGTCAGTGGTGACTGTGACTGTGTGTCTATTTGTGTTTGTTTCTGTGAAAGTACAAATGGTGTTTTGGCTCGTTGTCAACAATATATTGACCCTAAACAAACGCGCTGGTCCCTATAAATAGATAGGTTGTTGGTCGTTCTATTTTCTTTCTCTTTACACCTTCAAGTTGGAAACAAACCCCCACTCTAACTCTTTGATAATTATTTTGATGCCAGAGTTTGTGGCGTTATATTGTCAGGTGTTCCTGTCCATGTTAGGGGTGTTGACCACTGCACATACTGCATGGTGGCCTACGATTGTTTTATGTTAAGCACCTTGTTAATCATTGCATTGTTTAATTTGTTTTTTTTCTCCCTGGCCATGTGATACTGTGAGAGCGTCGCTCTGCTGCTTCCTCTCACCAGCCCTCTGAAAAGAAGTGATGAGTATAGAGGATGGATGGTTTAACAGCCCTCCTCTGTACGCTGTGCTTTTCCTGTTCAAGTGATTGACAGGCAGAGTGGGCGGGTCATCATTGATGATGTGGAGCATCTGAATTGGCTCGCACAACATTTAAGATGGCTCCTCTTGTCTTTGTGTATCACTCTTGCAAATGGCTGGATACATACTGTTTATCTGATCGATAAATCTCTGTTTAACCGAGTGCTACAGACATTGTTGTAGGATTTCCTGTTATGCCTAAAGACATACATAGGCTTGTATATTTATAGATAAATAACATTTTTTGCAAATAAATTGAAAGGCTAGGTTAGCTATTGAAAAGGTTCATTGTAAATCTTTCGTTTGTTGAATCATTTGACTTTCACTAAAAGATGGCAGTGATGTAAAGAGATATATATGTTATCAAATCCAATCTAATACAGAGGAGCCATTTAATGCAGAAAAGGGAGAAAATGTAATATCCTGAATATGTGCACAAATACAGATACTCAGTGGTGTGAGGAACACAAACAAAGACTTAGATTGGCAAAGCATTTCAAGCTCGGCACTCTTCCTTAGAAAGCATCCCAATCAGAAAATCCAGACAAACTGTTAATATTTTTAACTGCATTGTTTTGCATTTGTCACACTTGGTCTTGTGTAGGATTTGGTGGCATCTAGTGGTGTGACTGCAGATTGCAACCAACTGAGTACTCCTCCGCTCACTCCTCCCTTTCCAAGATTGCAATAACGTGAGTGCAAAACCGTGGTAACGCTGTTCGCCTCTCTCAGAGGCCATCCTTACCATAATAACACTACTTTAGGAGCAAGAGAAGTCAGACGATGACTAGTGGTACCACGGTTTACACTCTGCGGCTCACGTTACTGTAGTTTCACATGTGTGTCGGAGAACTATGATGGTCTTCTGGTTTCAGGTTTTTATACACTAATGAAAACATAGTTAGAAAACATAGGAAAAAATGCACCTGCTATCTAGTTTAGAGTTTCTGGAAACCAGGCTACAACCCTCATAAATATGGTAGAGATAGATAGATAGATAGATAGATAGATAGATAGATAGATAGATAGATAGATAGATAGATTGATAGAATGATAGAATGATAGATTGATAGATACAGTATACCTGACTACTACGACTAACATAAAAAATATAAATATATAATAACCTACTATATACTGTACATTAGCAAAGTGTGCAAGTTACAATGTTTTGTTTTTTAATAAAAAAAATAATACTAATTGAAGTAGTACAACACTGAATGAAAACAAAATTTCGTGACCCAGATTATTTTTGGATTACTGTAGTTCACATTAAGATCAAATCATATGTTGAGTTTACTCTCTGTGTCAGTTGTAGAAACCCAACATGAAACAAAAGAGTCCTGTTGGTGTTGTTTCATGTGTTTAAGTTGGAAAAAGGGAGGTATTATTTCCACTGTGGTGGTAAAGTGAAATACAAACATAATGACAGGCCAATCAGATTGCTCTGAATTGTTCCCTCCCACTTGATATGATTACATTAAGGCGAATCATCTTCCAATACGATCTAATTTAACTGCAGACTCCAGTGGATTAACCAGAAAATGATGATCGTGTTTTATTTTCTGCTGATGCTCAGAGTCGGGCGTAAGTACATGTAGAAATGTCCGATTTACTCCAGATATACATTTATAGTTTTGACAGTAATTTAGCAGCACATACATGATTCTTTCTCTGTCATTAATCACTGATCAGTGTTTCTCTACTATTTTCAGGATGCACAGATGATCAGATCTTTGAGACAAAGACTGTTAGTGTTGGAGATGATGTGACTTTGACGTGTGCTCGCCAGATATCTGAGTACAGAGATACCTTGTTTTGGATCAGGCTTGTTTCTGGAAACTTCCCTGAAATGTTGGGAGGAACACTTGTCATTGATTTTAATGGTGAAGATAAGGGTGATGATAAGACTTCTCGCATTACAACAAAACAAGGACCTGGAACATTTCTCCTGCATATTCATAAAACAAAGCCAAGCGATACAGGAGTTTACAACTGTATAAAAGTAAACCAACTCAACATGACATTTTTGAATGGAACCTTTCTGAGAATTAAAGGTAAATAAAATACAGCAAAACGTTTCACATTCCTTAAAAAATGTAATCATTATGCACATCATCTTACATCAAACATTTATAACAGCAGATTACATCGTTTCATTTTGTCCTACATTTTTATAAGATACAACATGTTTCAATTGTTTATGTATATTAATATTTAAAAAAAAATCTTTTAATTAAAGTGAGTAAAGCATGTTTATTATTGTCTTTGTATTTCCCAGGACCAGAACCTGATATCACTGCCGTCATTCAAGACTTTCCATCTGATCCGGTCCGTCCAGGAGACTCGGTGACTCTGCAGTGTTCAGTTTTCTCTGACTCTGAGAACAAAATATGTCCAGGAGAACACAGTGTGTTCTGGTTCAGAGCCGGATCAGATGAATCTCATCCCAGTTTAATTCATGCCCAAAGAAACAATAGTGATGGATGTGAGAAGAGTCCCGAAACTCGCTCTCCACAGAAATGTGTCTACAGCTTCTCTAAGACCGTCAGCTCCTCTGATGCCGGGACTTATTACTGTGCTGTGGCCACATATGGGGAGATATTATTTGGAAGTGGAACAAAACTGGACATGGAAGGTAACTGCAGAACATTTCCATATTAACCATTAATAATCATTACTTTTGAATCTGGCAGAAACAATAAAAATCAAGTCAATCACAAAACATTTGTTCCTCCTGCGTTATAACTAGGGCTGTCAATACTGTAGATTAAAATAGTTAATCGCGATTAATCGCACATTTTTTTATCTGTTCAAAATGTACCTTAAAGGGAGATTTGTCAAGTATTTAATACTCTTATCAACATGGAAGTGGGCAAATATGCTGCTTTATGCAAATATATGTATATTTATTATTGGAAATCAATTTACAACGCAAAACAATGATAAATATTGCCCAGAAACCCTCACAGGTACTGCATGACAGTTTTTCCTCGCCAAAATGTAGCGCAAGTTTGGAGCATTATTTGGCCTAGTTTCATATTATGCCAGTATTTTCACTCTAGCTTTAAAACTGAGCTCGTGAAAACCTCCGAAAGATCGATTAGGCTAATGCATTAAAGAAATTAGTGGCCTTACAACGATTTTGCGTTAACACATTATTATCGCCTTAACTTTGACAGCCCTAGTTATAACATCTAGTCAAAATAGTTGTTAACGTTCATTATTTGTTCCTTTTCATATTGTTTCAGGACTCAACATGTGGGATCTGCAGAAGGACAACACAGTTCTGATTCTGTCTTGTGCAGCTTTGGCTTTAAGTCTGATTGTTATTGCCTTCCTGATTTATACCATCAAGATGAAAACTTGTGATTGTTGCAACGGTAATAGAAGTTTCTCATACAGTATTTTGCAAAAGCTACCTTTCCCAGGATTTACATTACTGATTTGTGTAAATGAACCTACAGCTTCTTCTTCTTCTTATATCTTTATTTTTATTTTATAATACAGCTGCTGTTTCTCTGCAAGCAAATGCTGCAACAGCCAGTGGTCATCACCAAAGTCAGCAGGTAAGGAATTTAAAGAAATGGCATATTTTTCTCTCTACATATGTAAATGTTAATGCATGCTGTCACATAACATCTTTCCATATATTTTATTTATATAGAGAGATGAGGACTCATTGGCCTATTCTGCTCCAACCTTCATCAAGAAGAAAACTGGCAGAGCAGAGAGAAGGAATGTAAAAACAGCAGAGGGAGAGACGATCTACGCTGATGTCAGGACTTGAGTGATAGATTAACAATCTACTGGATTTGCTAATTAAAGTGTATATAAATTTGTCTGGCACACTGTTGTAAATATGCTACTTCACATCAAATTCAAATCTGATATTGGTAAAAATATATTTTATTTGGATAACCTTAAACATGTTTCATGTATCTTTTTGACATATTCTGTCCCATCCGTTTGCAATCATTGTATGACTTTTCTTATAAAAGGGCATGAATTATCATGATGTAAAATGTAATTGTTTTAATGGCTTTTGTTGATATTCCACAGCATCTCATATCTATTAATTGTTGTTTATTTTTGTACATTTTTTATTAAAGTCTTTTATTAAAGGTGTATAATTCTACCACTCAAACAGGCTTTTTGAAAAAGGGTTGAAGAAGGTTTCCTATTTGTCTCTCTTTTTCCTCCTTCTTTAAAATTTAGTTTTCTCTTTGCTTTTATAATGGCATAGTTTAATTTTTAAATGTTTACTCATGATCTGTTTATTTTGAAACTAACTTTATAAGTTAGCATCTAGTATAAGACAGTAAGATTTATTGGTTTTCTTGTTTCATGTTTGCAACACAGTAGAAACAAATAAAATATTTTTAAAGTATGAGGCTCAAACAGCATAATCATTTGATATTGCTTAATTTTTCTTACTTATGCTTGCTCATGTTGATCTCTTACTACACTTAAAACTCATTGATTCTCAAAAATGTTATTGCTATTAAGACTTCACACTGCAAACATGTTACTCACATTTGCTCGTGAAAATAAAAATCAAACAGACAAATAGTTTTGCATGAATAAAATATCCACAGGGTTCAACTAGTGGACCTGTAATGCATTTTAGCACTTCCTGTTTCCTTGTCTGGAAGTCAAAGGGTTTTTGGTTAGATGCATGAAATAATGTCTGTGGTTAACACAAGCGTAAGGGATTTTATTGTTTTGTTCTACAATATAAAATACGACAGTAAATATCCCACTCGTGAATTTTGAAGCCTTTACGTGTTCAAAAAGGCGGTTGCTAACAAGTGGCTAAATGAGACTACTAAACGTCATTACGCCAACACGTCTGCCTTTACTTTATTTTCTGTAATAATTTCTGTAATTATCTCAACAAATGTTGGATGGATTGCCATGAAAGTCTGTATACGGTCAGGGTTTCCAGAGGATTAATCCTAAAAAGTGTATTGATCCCCCAACTTTTAATTGAGCACCATTGCCAGGTTGACATTTTTTGGTGTTGTGTGAAATGTCTACTGAATGGACTGCAGTGAAATTTGGTACACAGTGATTAATGAAGTACATGGCAGGGGCCCTGTGGCTCAGCAGTCCCCAGTTAGTGTGAGTGAACTGCTGTGTATCTGCTCACCACAACTTCCTGCAAAAAACATGTTTAAAAATATACATTATGAAAAAAATGTCAGAGGACAGCTACTCAAGTGTATATATATATATATATATATATATATATATATATATATACATATATATATATATATATATATATATATATATATATATATATACACACAGTACAACCCCCTCCATCTTTCTGGTCTCACAGCACCTTGTATAAAGGCCTTCTGCATGTCTGTCGTGAGAACAACAAGCAAAGCCACATGCAACAGCTACACTGACACACTCAGGCTGTGGTTGGCTGTTTCTCCGCCCTTTGACCATCAAGGCTGTTTACTCAGAACAGACCTGTCTATGGGCTTCAACAGGATGTGTAGTGAGGGTAAAGTTGCAAGGAGGGAAATGACTGGTTTACTTTTACTTACTTCTTAATGTGCTAATTCAAAGTACAAATAATGTCCATTTGTCTTGTGTTTTTAAAGATGCAACCATCGTGTGCATCTGCAATCTTGAAGTATCACAGATGCACATTCGTTCATGTTTTGATTTTATTCTAACGTAAATATATAGATTCATTCGTCATTAGTGTGGACAGACTGCCTGTCCATTGCTGCGCCAAGTGATGCGGCTGTCAAAGCCTTTTGTTGATTAGCTGGCAAACGTCTGCTCTCGACAAAAAGACCGAAACCCCCACTCTGTTTTGGAAATTCTTTCGGTGCCAGAGTTTGTGGTGTTGTACTGTACTGCATTATATTGTCAGCTGTTAATGTTATTGTGAAGTTGTTCAATGTAAAAAGCTTCCTTTTTATTTAAAAATCATTAGGGCTGGGACGATACACCTATCTCCCGATTAGAGCCCTGAGGGACCCCACAAGTAAAGCCCCACAAGCCATGACAGCTTTTCCTCACCAAAGTTTAACGAAAGTTTGGAGCGTTATTTAGCCTAGTTTCATATGATGCCAGTATCTTCACTCTAGCTTTAAAACTGAGCCCGCGACAACCTCCGAAAGATCAATTGGGCTAATGCATTAAAGAAATTAGTGACATTAGAACGATTTTGCGTTAACACGTTATTATCGCGTTAACTTTGACAGCCCTAGTTATAACATCTTGTCAAAATAACGTTCATTATTTGCTCCTTTTCATATTGTTCAAATTTCGTGACCCAGATTATTTTTGGATTACTGTAGTTCACATTGAGATCAAATCATCTGTTGAGTTTACTTTCAGTGTCAGTTGTAGAAACCCAACATGAAACAAAAGCGTCCTGTTGGTGTTGTTTCATGTGTTTAAATTGGAAAAAGGGAGGTATTATTTCAACTGTGGTGGTATAGTGAAACACAAACATAACGAGAGGCCAATCAGATTGTTCTGAAATTGTTCCCTCCCACTTGATATGATTACATTAAGACGAATCATCTTCCAATACGATCTGATTTAACTGCAGTCTCCAGTGGATTAACCAGAAAATGATGATCGTGTTTTATTTTCTGCTGATGCTCAGGGTCGGGCGTAAGTACAAGTAGAAATGTCCGATTTACTCCAGATATACATTTATAGTTTTGACAGTAATTTAGCAGCTCTCCACAGAAATGTGTCTACAGCTTCTCTAAGACCGTCAGCTCCATTGATGCCGGGACTTATTACTGTGCTGTGGCCACATATGGGGAGATATTATTTGGAAGTGGA
Source organism: Sebastolobus alascanus (assembly GCA_916701645.2). Taxonomy (NCBI): domain Eukaryota; kingdom Metazoa; phylum Chordata; class Actinopteri; order Perciformes; family Sebastidae; genus Sebastolobus; species Sebastolobus alascanus. The sequence goes on along the minus strand of CAKAOJ020000253.1, from coordinate 112,728 downwards.
ACAAAACTGGACATGGAAGGTAACTGCACAACATTTCCATATTAACCATGAATAATCATTACTTTTGAATCTGGTAGAAACATTAAAATCAAGTATCACAAAACATTTGTTCCTCTGCGTTATAACTAGGGCTGTCAATACTGTAGATTAAAATAGTTAATCGTGATTAATCTCACATTTTCTATCTGTTCAAAATATACCTTAAAGGGAGATTTGTCAAGTATTTAATACTCTTATCAACATGGGAGTGGAAAAATATGCTGCTTTATGCAAATATATATATATTTATTATTGGAAATCAATTTACAACACAAAACAATGATAAATATTGTCCAGAAACCCTCACAGGTACTGCGTGACAGTTTTTCCTCGCCAAAATGTAGCACAAGTTTGGAGCATTATTTAGCCTAGTTTCATATGATGCCAGTATCTTCACTCTAGCTTTAAAACTGAGCCTGTGACAACCTCCGAAAGATTGATTTGGCTAATGCATTAAAGAAATTAGTGGCATTACAACGATTTGGCGTTAACACGTTATTATCGCCTTAACTTTGACAGTCCTTGTCATTATATCTAGTCAAAATAGTTGTTAACGTTCATTATTTGCTCCATTTCATATTGTTTCAGGACTCAACATGTGGGATCTGCAGAAGGACAACGCAGCTCTGATTCTGTCATGTGCAGCTTTGGCTTTAAGTCTGATTATTATTGCTTTCCTGATTTATACCATCAAGATGGAAACTTGTGATTGTTGCAACGGTAATAGAAGTTTCTCATACAGTATTTTGCAAAAGCTAACTTTCCCAGGATTTACATTACTGATTTGTGTAAATGAACTTACAGCGTCTTTCTTCTTATATCTGTGTTTTTATTTTATAATACAGCTGCTGTTGCTCTGCAAACAAATGCTGCAACAGCCAGTGGTCATCACCAAAGTCAGCAGGTAATGTGTATAAACGAAATATGTAGCTGGAAAAGTTGTTGACATATTTTTCTCTCAACATATGTGAATATTAACGTCTGCCATCTTATAACATTTTTCCATATATTTTCTCAGAGTGATGAGTACTCAATAGCTTATTATGCTCCATCCTTCACCAAGAAGAAAACTGGCAGAGCAGAGAGAAGGAATGTAAAAACAGCAGAGGGAGACGATCTACACTGATGTCAGGACTTGAGTGATAGATTAACAATCTACTGCATTTGCTAGTTAAAGCTGCAGTATGCGATATTGGCGCAAATATGATTTAAAAAAGTTATTTTCAGAAAACGGCCGCTATATCGTGACAGTAGTACATGAAACAGGTAACCTGATAAAAATCCTGTTCCTCTGTGTCCTACTGTGTCCTCCGGTGCTCCTAACGGCATCTGAAGGATTTCACTTACCGGAGGAAAACAAGGTCCGCTGTCCAGCTGCAGTCTATGAGAGCCGGCTGTCAATCACTCGCGATCTCCGACCAAACGGTCAAACAAGGCAGCGCTGATCAAATATGAATCAATATTCTGTTACTGTAATGACTATTTCTCGCCTCAAATGTTTTCAGAATCATCTTGTTGTTACTGTTTAGCTGTAAAATGAGAAAGTTTGTGATGCAGCCGCCATTGTAAAATCTGTTGAAGGAAGCCAAGTTCTGGTCACATGACCGGAGCACAGCCAATAGGAACGCTCTCTCTCTCTCTGAAATGACCTGTGATTGATCAAAATCTGCCGTGACGGGCTAGATTTTTCTAAAGCCTGAAAACAGAGCCATTAGGAGGAGCAGAAGTCTAGTTATCTCTCAGAACACTTGAATTACAATATGCTGAAAGGTTATTATGGAATTTTTGCCAAATTATGCCAAAAAATGTTTGCCTACTGCCACTTTAAAGATAATATAATTTTGTCTGGCACACTGTTGTAAATATGCTGCTTCATATTCACATGTGATATCAGTAACAATATTGTATTTGGATAACCTTAAAGGGGCTATATGTAAGAATCAGAAATTGCTTGTTCACAGCGACACCTGTGGCCGCAATGTCAACGAAAGTCAGCGTCCTGTTGCTCGCGCTCGCGCATGTGCTCGCGCTACATTGACATGAACGAGCACCGGTCTAAACAGAGAGGCGACACACGTCAGCTAACACACAATATCACTCTATATTTCACCTGCTTGGCAGTAATGTTAGCTGACCAGACGAAGGTCTCTCCATGGATCAATGCTGATTCTAGTGTTAACTTTTCCTGTCTCAGCCCGCCGGCCCGGAGGAAACGGGGGGGGGAGGGGGGAGACACCGACACCCGGTCGGGACGATAACGTAACTCGCTGCGGAGCCCCGTCACTTAACACGACACGGGAAACCTCTGTTGGTCTGGAGGAGCGGCAGCATTTATTTCTGTAAAAAACGTCCACTGCACATTCACTAGATATTCTCAGAGCTAAACTAATTCTCTGCAGTGTGCGCGCGTGCACGTGGAGTGGAGCGAGCCGAGCTGGTGAGAACGAGCGCGGTGTGCAGGCAGGAGCAGCGCTGCTGCGCGCTCGCGTACCCACACGCGAGCGCGCATGGGATTCCGACCCGTTATGATTTATGTGCGTGAAAAGTTACAAATAGTCCCTTTAAACATGTTTCATGTATCTTTTTGACATTATATTCTGTCCCATACGTTTGCAATCATTGTATGACTTGTTTTCTTATAAAAGGGCATGAATTATCATGATGTAAAATGTAATTGTTTTAAGGGCTTTCAGTGATATTCTCCAGCACCTCATATCTATTAATTCTTGTTTAATTTTTGTGCATTTTTTTTATTAAAGTCTTTTATTAAAGGTGTATAATTCTACCACTCAAACAGGCTTTTTGAAAAAGGGTTGAAGAAGGTTTCCTATTTGTCTCTCTTTTTTCTCCTTCTTTAAAATGTAGTTTTCTCTTTGCTTTTATAATGGCATAGTTTAATTTTTAAATGTTACTCATGATCTGTTTATTTTGAAACTAACTTTATAAGTTAGCATCTAGTATAAGACAGTAAGATTGATTGGTTTTCTTGTTTAATGTTTGCAACACAGTAGAAACAAATAAAATACTTTTAAAGTATGAGGCTCAAACAGCGTAATCATTTGATATTGCTTAATTTTTCTTACTTATGCGTGCTCGTGTTGATCTCTTACTACACTTAAAATCATTGATTTTCAAAAATGTTATTGCTATTAAGGCTTCACACTGCAAACATGTAACTCCCAAATAGATTTTGCATGAATAAAATATCCACAGGGTTCAACTAGTGGACCTGTAATGCATTTTAGCACTTCCTGTTTCCTCGTCTGGAAGTCAAAGGGTTTTTGGTTAGATGCATGAAATAAGGTCTGTGGTTAACACAAGCGTAATGGATTTTATTGTTTTGTTCTACAATATAAAATACGACAGTAAATATCCCACTCGTGAATTTTGAAGCCTTTACGTGTCTTCAAAAAGACGGTTGCTAACAAGTGGCTAAAAGAGACTACTAAACGTCATTACGCCAACACCTCCGCCTTTACCTTATTTTCTGTAATTATTTCAACAAATGTTGGATGGATTGCCATGAAAGTTTGTATACGGTCAGGGTTTCCAGAGGATTAATCCTAATAAGTGTATTGATCCCCCAACTTTTAATTGAGCACCATTGCCAGGTTGACATTTTTTGGTGTTGTGTGAAATGTCTACTGAATGGATTGCAGTGAAATTTGGTACACAGTGACTAATGAAGTACATGGCAGGGGCCCTGTGGCTCAGCAGTCCCCAGTTAGTGTGAGTGAACTGCTGTGTATCTGCTCACCACAACTTCCTGCAAAAAACATGTTTAAAAATATACATTATGAAGAAAATGTCAGAGGACAGCTACTCAAGTGTATGTATATATATATATATATATATACAGTACAACCCCCTCCATCTTTCTGGTCTCACAGCACCTTGTATAAAGGCCTTCTGCATGTCTGTCGTGAGAACAACAAGCAAAGCCACATGCAACAGCTACACTGACAGACTCAGGCTGTGATGGGCTGTTTCTCCGCCCTTTGACCATCAAGGCTGTTTACTCAGAACAGACCTGACTATAGGCTTCAACAGGATGTGTAGTGAGGGTAAAGTTGCAAGGAGGGAAATGACTGGTTTACTTTTACTTCTTAATGTGCTAATTCAAAGTACAAATAATGTCCATTTGTCGTGTGTTTTTAAAGATGCAACCATCGTTTGAATCTGCAATCTTGAAATATCACAGATGCACATTCGTTCATGTTTTGATTTCATTCTAACGTAAATATATTGATTCATTCGTCATTAATGTGGAAAGGCTGCCTGTCCATTGCTGCGCCAAGTGATGCGGCTGTCAAAGCCTTTTGTTGATTAACTCGCAAACGTCTGCTCTCGACAAAAAGACCGAAGACCGAAACCCCAACTCTGTTTTGGTAATTCTTTTGGTGCCAGAGTTTGTGGTGTTGTACTGGACTGCATTACATTGTCAGCTGTTAATGTTATTGTGAGGTTGTTCAAAGTAAAAAGCTTCCTTTTTATTTAAAAATCATTAGGGCTGGGACGATACACCTATCTCCCGATTATACTATGATGATAATTGGGTGACAATTCAATATGTATTGCGATTTTTTATGTTTTGCGATTCGATATTACGATTTATTGCTATTTTTGTTAACTTTTTTAACACTAGACCATGGGTAAAAGTTGAATCATACACTTTTAGGGACTTTTATTTTGGAAAATATCTAAATTAATTCGTCAAGTCCATCGCTAACTCTCTCCGTCAGCTCCGTTCTCTTTATACATCCATGGTCAGCTCCATCGGGGCCGTTTGAATGCATTTAACTTAAAAGCTCAGTTGTGTCTGCTGGTTTCTACTCACTACGGCCTGCCGGCTACTGTTTGTTTTGAGTTTTGTTTTGATATGACGTCACGTTACTCTGACTACAACAATAAAAGCGGTAACTTCCGTCTACCTCCGCATAGACTCAAATGAAGCAAATATATTGATTCTGGCTTTAAAAAATCTATTTAAAAATCGTAAAAAAAAAAAAATTGCGATACATAGGTGAATCTATTTTTTCCCACCCCTAAAAATCATGCTGTTTCACAAGGTCTAAATCTGTTCTTATTTTATTTGTTTTTTTCTCTTAGGTTCACATGGATTCCCTCCTTCAGATCAAGACATGCAGGTCAGTTGAAAAAAACCCTCTAAATTTCTTATAGGTGAATGTGTTTCTGTGATAGTGGTGCTCTGCTCCTGCCCTTCACCTCCTGACTAGGAAATTAGCAGATGTAGTTTCAGTATGATGTAACAGCCCTCCCCCCACTCTGTCTGCTGTGCTCTTTCTTCTGATGTGTTTTGCCAACACGTTCACATCCCAACTTGTCACATACTGATGCTTTGTCGGCGTCACTTTTCAGTGACTCAAAGCATGCTTTTTTTACACATGCTTAATTAAACAAAAACACTTGCTTAGGTTTAGGTAACAAAACCACTTAGGTTTAGGAAAAACATGGTGTGGCTTAAAATTACTACGTTTGTAAAGTGAAAATGTGACTTGACGTGTGAATATGGGACACAGACGAACAGCTAATTGTAATGTGAAATGGGCAGGCACTTTCAAAAAATACATGGCAGGCGATTGGATGAACCATCTGTCAATCAAACTCTGGTCGGGCTCGGGAGAAGAGCTAAAACATCGACTTCAGTGCCGTTCTTGCCTCTTCTTTCAATGAAGAAATACTCGTTCTGATATAACTGATGCTATTGCAGCATCTAAGCTAACCTCTTCAGGAGCCGCCATTGTTGTTTAGAACCAACCGTCGCCTCACTGTGTCTCACTCACTTAAGCCACGGCCGTAGCTGCCAGTAGCTCCTCACAGGACACTGATTGGTCCGTGCTCTGGCTGGCCAGATACAAACGTATTTCTTGAAGCCTGACGAGATGGATTTTCGTGTGATATGTGATCCCGGGATTTTTGCGTGATCTTGTGACATTGCGAGAATCCAGCTGCCGTGCAAGGTAAGGAAATCACAATTCACTTTGCTGACTCAAATCATTTAATCCAGTTCAGTTGAATGATTCGTAGTCACTGAATATGAAGTTCATTCAACTTTTTTGATTGAGCAGATCATTAACACTAACAGTATGTTAAGTACAGCACAGTAACATATCATTAACAGTATGTTTTTATCAAATCCAATCAAATCATAACCATTGCTTAAGCATTGAACAAACTATACAATGATTAATGCTAAGGGAGGAAGTAGTGTGCCAATCATGTAGCGTGCTGTAATGTTAATCCTGACTTTCATCATTGTTTATTTGCCACAATCATTTCCGCAACTAAAGCAAGTAGTTTTAGTTGCTCAACCTAACCATGCTGTGACAATAAATAAGATGGAATTGAACATTTGAAAATACCGTCATTGAACATAATCTTGTGTTTGCCGAATTAATCAAAATCAAAGTTAAAGCTAGGGTTGGTAATCTTGAGAAACTAGCAAGAGTATGCTGGATTTTAAAAATGATCCAACCAAAAAACCCAGCCCAAGCCAACTCTTTTCCAATGAAAGTAGCTAGCAGCACTAGCTCCAACAGTCGCTAAATCTAGCGAGAAAGTCGCCAAGTCTGCAACACTGACAGTCTGTTGCTCCAGGCGTCCCTCCAAAGCCACTCCCCCTAAAATTATCATAATGAACGTAAACAACAAACATGGCTATTGTTAGTACTCATAGCTGCCAAGCTACCCGCTTGCATTTGAGCTGAATGAAATGATTGGACGGGCTTATTACAGTCCTGCAACAGCCACAGATATCAATTTTTTCATTTTTTTTGTCAGTGCATTTGATTTATTCATTACTGTCGGGGCTTAAAGAGAATTTCAACAAATATAATAAAACTTTTTTTGAAGAAGATTACCAACTCTAGCTTTAAGATAATACAAAGACATGAATCAAAAATATTTTAGCACCTGCTGTCTATTTCAGGATTTCTCGAAATCAGACTACAACCCAAAAAATACCAAAGATGTACAACATACTTTTGTATTACTGTAGTTCACATTATGATCAATCATCTGTTGTGTTTACTCTCTGTGTCAGATATAGAAACCCACCATGAAACAAAAGTGTGCTGTTGGTCTCGTTTCATGTGTTTATGTTGGAAAAATGGCTGATTTTATTTCCACTGTGGTGGCATACGCTGACATAACGAGATCAAGCCAATCGCATTGCTCTGAAACTGTTCCCTCCCACTTGATATGACTATATTATGGTGAATCATTTCATAATGCGGTCTAATTTAACAGCAGTGTCAAATGGAAAATGATCGTGTTTTATTTTCTGCTGATGCTCAGAGTGGGGCGTAAGTACATGTAGAAATGTCAGATTTGCTCAAGATATATATTTAAAGTATTGTCATGTTCTTACAGTGATTTAGGAGAGAGCATACATGATTCTGTCTTTGTTATTAATGTAAAATAATGTCTTTTCAGGATGCACAGATGATCAGATCTTTGAGACAAAGACTGTTGGTGTTGGAGGTGATGTGAGACTGACTTGTAACCGCAGGTTGTCGGGAAGCTTGTTTTGGATCAGGCTTGTTTCTGGAAACTTTCCTAAAATCTTGGGAAAATCATATGGCTTTGAGAGTGATCCTCGCATTACAGCCATAAAAGAGCCTGGAACATTTGTTCTGCATATTAAAGAAGCAAAGCTAGGTGATACTGCAGTTTACTACTGTATGAAAACTTACCAACAAAGCTTAACATTTTTGAATGGAACAGACCTGAGAGTTGAAGGTAAATAATTCCTTAATTGCATTACAGCTTTGTTTAAAAAAAAAAAAAAAATGTCATGATAACATTTGTCTTTTGTTCAAAAATTAATGTTTAATGTTTTTTCAATTTCCCAGGACCAGACCCTGATATCACCGCAGCCCCTCCATCTGATCCAGTCCGTCCAGGAGACTCAGTGACTCTGCAGTGTTCAGTCCTCTTTGACTCTGAGAACATAACGTGTCCAGGAGAACACAGTGTGTGCTGCTTTAGAGCCGGATCACATCAATATCATCCAAGTTGTAATTATACTCAAGGAATCAGTGTTGGAGAACATGAAAAGAACCAAGAAGGACTTTCAACAAAGAAATGTGTCTACAGTTTCTTCAAGAACGTCAGCTCCTCTGATCCTGGGACTTATTACTGCGCTGTGGCCACATGTGAAGAGACATTTAATGGAAACAGCTCAAAACTCGACACTGAAGGTAACTGCATCATATTTATGTACCATAATATCGTAAATTAGACTTAAACAAATTGTTAACTTTAATTATTTGCTCCTTTTTCATATTTTGTCAGCAGTGTGGGATTCGCAGAAGCACAATACAATCCTCTTTCTGTTGTGTGCTGCTTTGGCTATAAGTCTGATTGTTATAGCCTTTCTCATTTATTCAATCAAGAAACTCAAGAAGAAATTGTGTGGTGTTTGCAACAGTAAGCAAAGTCACTCATACATCTATCTATCAAACCGTATTTGGCAAAACTGGATTCACATTAATTCTGTGTTTTTATTTTTATAATATAGCTGCTGTTGTGCAAATAAATGCTGCAACAGCCAGTGGTCACCAGCAAAGTCAGCAGGTAAAGATATATAAAGAAAAGATGTAACTGGAAAGTTGTCAGCATGCTTTTTCTTTGTAACTGGAATAAATGTTGTCTCCATATATTTTCTCAGACAGATGAGGACTCATTGGTTTATTCTGCAGCAACCTTCACCAGTAGGAAAACTAGCAAAGGAGGGAAAAGGGGTGCAAAAGCAGAGGAGGAAGAGTGTATCTACACTGATGTCAGGGCTCTGGGGCTGGATTAACAGTCTGAAGTCTGGATTTTATGTCTGCACACTGGGGGAAATTAATTTCACCTCTAAAGTTGGTAAATAATTCTTTATTTTGGATGACTTAAATCATGTAATATATTTCATTTAAGATTATATTTATCTGTTTTGTAAAAATAGTATAATAGTTAAGCTTTTGGTAATATACCTGTAGGGATCCCATATCTATAAACATTTGTTTCATTGTGAATTGTTATTAAAGTTGTGAACTCTGAGAAGATCTGTCTCTTTGTATATATACAGTATATTATGAACTTTCAAGTCCGTTAACTTCCTCCATGACCCACATCCACATACTGTCTGTGTCAATGCTATTGATGGAATTGGTGGTTGTGTAGATGCGTTGCTTCCTTCTTAAAACATTAATATATATTATGACGAGGGATACCAAACTGATAATGAAATTAATGATATGACTTTTCACCTTTACTGCACTATTTTTCAGTGTGACTCACTGATCAAATGTCTTGTTGAATGAATGAGAGCAACATGGCAGAAACAGCTATTAAAAATAATGACTCAAATAACAATACATTACTTTTACAGTTTTTACTAATATTAGTGTTACTAAAGAAACATCCTGATTTATGATTCCAGATTTATGAACATACTGCATTTTTTTTTTTTTTTAAATCACCCCTCTTGGTATGACTAATGGATATAAATAGAAGGAAACTGTAGTGGGGCCTGAAGTTATTGTAGGCGGCATGCGAGTGAAGACGGTGATTGGTTGAATTTCAATAATATCAAGCTGAGTAAACTTCTTCAGCTGATGGAATTTCCACTGTTGAGTCTTACTTTTTTCTTTTGGCATTCTGAATCCATTTCAACATGGATATTCCCACCACTGGTTTAGTTTATAGTTATCTAGGGACTAGTACTAGTACTCACTTCAAGCACTGCAGTATACTTTGGCTTTGCTCACAAAGTTCAATGCAACTTAGGTCAAAGTTCAACAAATTTGAACTTTTGACAGAGTGCTGCTCTGAACACTGTGTCTGAAATCACTCCCTATATAGTGCTTACCTGAGTGCTTATAATAGGGACCAACGTATCCGCCTGAATCTAACGGCATTTTAAGTCAATACTGATGCGTATTGGTGGTTTCTCCGGGGTTTTAAGAGTAGAGCAGAGCGAAGTAAGAACAAACTGCGATGATGTGATCTTGAGAAGACATGACATCTATGGCGCACAGCTTGACAACACTTCACAACAGCTCAACAACGCCATTAGTCCCGCCCCTGGCATTGATTGGCTTATCGTTATTCCCCCATAGCGCTCATTGGTCAATCTTTTTATTTTTAACTGAGAAACCGCTGTTTCATGTCACCTGCAGTGATGATTCAGTTGAACATTCTGTTGCTAGTAGCAACCACTACTGACACAGTTCAATAGCAGTTTAACTGACGTCGTTAAATCCACCATTTTAACAAACATCTTTGATCTACTCTCCAAATATCTTTGTTGGAGCATTATTTGTACTCTTACGACTGTGATTTGTTAATTTAGTTTTTCTGTGATCAGTTTACTGCTAACCAAGCTAGCCATTATACTAGCTTTGGGGCGGCTGTTTCTCAGAGGTATGTTGCCTTCAAATGGGTTTGTGTTTACCGTGTTCACCAGAAGAGTCCATATGAACGCCCCCCCCCCCCCTCTTGTGGTATTCACGACCTCATAAGTGGAAAGTTTCTGAAAGCTCCGAGTTCAAGAGCTGTGACGTGTTTGTTGACGTTGTCCGAAATGGCGGAGGCCATGAAAGTTCATTTTTCGGTACAAAATAAGTAAATAGATTGTAATTTTAGTCGTATATTGTTTTTCTTCGTAATTTTATAATTTGGTCTGAGGAAAAGGTTGATATTCCCAACAGCCTCATCTTTTTCCTCTGTCATTATGCCTTTGCATTTCTTGCATTATGTTACCCACTTGCTAACTTGCTAAATTGTTAGCCTCTGTGGCTTCTAGACGCCGACAGTAACTTTAATATTGCCGTTGCTTAGCAACGATCTCACGACTTAACCACTTGAACGCCAAGCATATCGTGTACACGACTTCCCGTGTTGTAAACACCAGATCACGGGCTTCATTTGAAGGCATCAGTAGAGCAGGTCATCCACTAATTTGAAGATCGGCGGTTCGATCCCGGGCTCCTCCGGTCACATGTCAAAGTGTCCTTGAGCAAGATACTGAACCCCAAATTGCTCCCGAAGGCTGTGCCAACGGTGTGTGAATTAGCATTTAGATCAGATTCTGATGGGCAGGTTGGCACTTTAATGGCAGCCTCTGCCATCAGTGTGTGAATGTTGGCATGTACTATGAAGTGCTTTGAGTGGTCAGAAGACTAGAAAGGCGCTATATAAATGAAAGTCCATTTACCATTTCTCGGGGTAATGTGTTGCTATTACAACATAAGTAACTGTCAATTAACTCTCCTATTTTACTCTTTCCTACTTTTGGTTTCTACTAGATTAATTACTTTGTTGTACTTGCTATGAGAACATAATGTTGATTTTTCACTGGTGATACTTGGTGTCCTGACAGAAAGCACAATGTAACCGATTTGATAGCTATTCTGTACTTTTATGAATCCAGTTTCCTTATTACCCTACCAACTATTTTGGGCTGGGCCGCAGCATAGTGGGGGCCAGCCCTATAAACGTGAGAGTCTGTCACTGAATGAGTGAGTGAGTGATGAAGTTACACTATCGGTCCGTCGAGCTTCCCCATTGGCCTTTGTGCTTTCAAAATGAGTAGACGCGACAGTGTTTCTGCTGGTAAAGTTCCAAGTAAAGTTCCTTTGTCTTGCTTCCAAACTGCTGGCATGTTGATAATTATCATGGGATGCAACCATTGCCTGTCTACTGTGTGTTGGCGACTGAAATAGGACAATATAACTTTTGAATAGTAATACAGAGCAACAAATTGTTGACCATGAACCTGATTATATTGTTGAATTTATTAAATTGAAGCAGTCCTCAATTATTTGACTCAAACGTAGCTCAACAGTGACATATGATGAGCTACAGAAAATTGCAGATGAAGATTTAATATCCAGGTATTCACATTATAGACTCTACCCCTGACTATCCCTGTAACAATTTGACCACAATTTAGCACATACACGGTCCAGCCATATACTAAGTTTCAACCTAGTGTTGTTAACAATACATTTGGTCTAACACTTGTTTATGGAATCTCATATTTTTCTGATTTGTAATCACCATCATTGAATTTGTTGTGCAATACACAGTTTCACAATTGCTTCCAGTAAATACTATGAAGGTAATCCACTATCTTTAACCGTGATTGGAAGTGTGTGAATTAGGGCTGTCAAAGTTAACGTGATAATAAAGCGTTAACGCATCCACATTGGTACCAACCATGTCATACTAGCTTGTTGCCAAGGAGGCTAAATAACGGTCCAAAGTTACGCTAAATTTTGACGCGGAAAAACTGGCATGGCCATTTTCAAAGGGGTCCCTTGACCTCTGACCTCAAGATAAGTGAATTAAAATGGGTTGTCTGGGTACCCATGAGTCTCCCCTTTACAGACATGCCCACTTTATGATAATCACATGCAGTTTGGGGCTGTTGAAGAACAAGAGAGAAGAAAGAAGAAAGGCACTTTATTGATCCCAGAGGGGAAATTAAATTTTTTCACTCTGTTATTTTACACAGTACATAGTACACACCGGCCCAAAATACACACACACATGCACAAACAGGACCTATATACATGCATTAATGGAGAGATGTCGGAGCGAGGGGGCTGCCCATGAAAGGCACGCCGAGCAGTTGGGGTTTGGTGCCTTGCTCAAGGGCACCTCGGCAGTGCCCAAGAGGCAAACTAGCATCTCTCCAGCTACCAGGTCACACTCTTGAACCAAGCTCCCAAGCCAACTCCCAAGCCAAGTCCCTACGGACTGAGCTACTGCCACCCTCAAAGCTGTTGTTGCCTGTTGGGCTGCAGTTTGCCATGATATGATTTGAGCATATTTTTTATGCTAAATGCAGAACCTGTGAGGGTTACTGGACAATATTTGTCAATGTTTTGTGTTGTTAACTGATTTCCAATAATAAATATATACATACATTTGCATAGAGCAGCATATTTGCTCTCTCCCATGTTGATAATAGTATTAAATACTTGACAAATCTCCCTTTAAGGTACATTTTGAACAGATAAAAAATATGTGATTAAGTTGCGATTAATCATGATTAAATATTTAATTGATAGACAGCCCTAGTGTGAATGGGGAAGAATGAGGTGAAATACTTCACAAAGACCAGGATGAGACCAATGTGACAGGAAGTGTACTTTTGAATATTTATTCTGTGATAACCAATCAGATGCATTTGTCAATGTGACATACACTATCGTGGCCACCTCCTTTACTCTCTCAAATACCAACAAGTTTCCGAGGAAGAGACAATTTCAAGATGATCCTGTTATTGGTTACACTGCTTGTTCTTCATCGAGGATGTAAGTGCAAACAATTCAGTTAAGACTTTGCATGCCAACTAGATGCATGGAGGTTTTTGCATGATACATTTTATACTGTACATCATATACTAATTGTCATTTATTGTTTCACATAAGTTTTCATTTATTTCAGATACGCTGGTTCCAGTGACCACAGTTCAACTTGGTGAACCTGCAACCTTCACATGTGCTCTGCCGAACATTGAGATCACCCGTAGAGAACTCCGCTGGTACAAGCAGAGTGCCAGGGAGACTCTGAAATTAATGGTGACCCTGCTTGCATCTGCAAAATCTGAATATGCACCAGAGTATGCACCAGAGTTTTCTGAATCAAGATTGGAGGTAAACAAAGATAACAATTTTAGTAACCTGACCATTCTGAGGACAATCCAAGAAGATGAGGGACTGTATCACTGTGAAATCACATTGGAGTGGGAAAATCCTGAATGGAGTGGGACATATTTGTCACTAAAAGGTAATCAATGGTCTACTTTTATAAAGTTTTGCAAATGCTTCATACACTGTTCTAAAGCCGCAATGTGTTAATGTTTAAGAAAAATATCTGTTTGTGTCATAAGCTTGTTTTGAAAAATCACTAAACTTCCAATGTCAATCCAATTAAATATACAGTAATGTACTTATTTCCAAATGTTTGTAATTACTCACTGATTTACTGACCACCAGCTGTGTTGTCTTAACTATTTCAGAAAATAACCTTTCGAACCACTTTACTCTAAAACTAGGGCTGTCAATCGATTAAATCGCGATTAATCACAAATTAATCGGACATGGTTTATCAGTTCAAAATGTACCTTAAAGGAAGATTTGTCAAGTATTTAATACTCTTATCAACATGGACAAATGGACGAAGTGGACAAATATGCTTGCTTTATGCAAATGTATGTATATATTTATTATTGGAAATCAATTAACAACACAAAAAATAACAAATATTGTCCAGAAACCCTCACAGGTACTGCATTTAGCATAAAAAATATGCTCAAACTCTCGACAAACTCAAGCCCAACAGGAAACAACAGCTTTCAGTGTGTCAGTGTGCTGACTTGACTATGACTTGCCCCAAACTGCATGTGATTATCATAAAGTGGGCATGTCTGTAAAGGGGAGACTCGTGGGTACCCATAGAACTCATTTTCATTCACATAACTTGAGGTCAGAGGTCAAGGGACCCCTTTGAAAATGACCATGCCAGTTTTTCCTCGCCAAAATTTAGCGTTAGTTTGGAGCGTTATTTAACCTTCTTCACAGCAAGCTAGCTAGCAAGCAGTGAATTCCTTTAGTTTTCTAGTTTCCTATGATATCAGTATCTTCACTCTAGCTTTAAAACTGAGCCCGCTACAACCTAAAAATCACAAGTTGCTTTAATGTGTTAAATAAATTAGTGGCATTAAAACTAATTGGCGTTAACGCATTATTATCGCATTAACTTTGACAGCCCTAACTAAAAGTGTTACTTTTGTCTATATTGTAGCTCCAATCAAAACAATCTAATTTTACTTTGAGAACTACTGGACTGGACTGAACAGCTCCAGAGTTGCGAAATTTCAGCAGTGTATCTTGTCAAACTATTTAAAGACATATCAAGATATATGTAACTTCTTCTTAGGCTTTCAAAATGAAGTTGGATATCTTTTTAACACAGTTTTGTGTGATGCAGGAAACACTCGGAGGACATCAAACTGTACCTCCACATGTGGGCAGATATTATTTGGAGATGGAACTAAAGCGGAAATCGGTATGATTTTGTGTTCAATACTGGAAGTGATATTCAAAAAATGTTTATAACATCATTAATAAGTTTTATTTTTTCTTTATTATCTAGAGCGAACAGCAAGATATCAATTGATTGCGCTGGTGATAGCAGCAGTGTGCTTGGTCATTTCTGTGATTGGAAACATTGTTTTCATCTGTTGCCGAACTTCAAGAGCAGTGTGTTCACAATTTAAAGGTAAGTGTTGACAGAGTCAAAAATGTTAATACTCCGATAGTTTTACTTCATATAGTGTAAGAAGTGTAACATCATGCCAAACAGGACGAACCTCAACCTCATGTTGTTGGGTAAAATAATAGATATCAGTAGAAGTCTGTTAGTTTGCATATTAATAATGAATGAATGATCAGCAAACATCTGTTGCACGATTTGTCCATATTGCTGTTTGTTCCATGTGTGTCTCATTGATATTTACCTTTGTAGTACACAATGTCAATAATTGGGGGAAAAAAGTTATGACTTTTATTTTATTAACATGTAAATTAAAGCTTGTTGAACCAGCTGATGATCAGTATTGAAAAGTCAGATTAAGAACATAATATTCCGTTTTTTATTCATTAGGAATAGAAAGCGCCGCTTCGCAAGCGAGACAAGACAACTCAAGCATAACGGTACATGATTTTGTAAGTAATGAAACCAAATTACATTATTTGTTATTTCTTTAACATAATTCCCAACAACACCATATAACAACTTGAATATACATATAATGAGCCTTTTATTTGCTGCACAGACTGAAGGTGGACCTGAGCTGAACTACGCTGCGTTGCATTTCTCTGGGAAGAAAGCTACAAGTGGAACGAAGAAGAAAGAGTTGAACACTGAAGAAAGTGTGTACTCTCAAGTTAAATACAGAATGTGAATGTGTGTCCACAACGAAACTGTGGCTTGGTTAATAGTACTGACCTCTGACATTATTGTAAATGTTGTGGGTTCCCTTCAGTGGTCTGAAAAGTGAAGCCAATGCGGAAGTGCCTTAAGCTTCGTTTATGCTTTCCGCAAGGACGGCCGCACGGACATGAGCTGACGTGGAATCGTGACGAGGAAACGTTTGGATCTTTTATACTCCGTGCGGGTTTTTTTCTCGCAGCAAACCAACATTTTCAAAGCTCCTCAAAGCTCTCCATTTTCTATTCTAGATATTCTATTCATTATGAAAATACATCTTTGTGTTACTATGTCTACTACTGTACGTATCCCTAAATGTTCAAATCATGGTAAAATGTCTTCAGTTCTAATTTTTTTTTTTTAGAACTGAAGACAGGATAAATTTTATACCGGCATCGTATGAAACTATAAAACCTACGGAATCCATTGGTACCAACCATGTCATACTAGCTTGTCGTGAAGGAGGTTAAATAATGCTCCTAGCTTACTCTAAGTGTTTTATCATATTTGCTCAAAGTTACTGACTTCAGCTTTAATACTTTATACTTGAAAGTGCTGACAAACTATCAGAGGCGATTATCACACAGTGTTGAATGTTTTCCTCAACTCACTGTACAGCTAATAATATTCCTAATAATTCAACTGTGTATACTGATAGATGATTTCGTCTTTTTTTTAACAGCTAACTCACAGTGTGTGCCCCATCTCAGGATCTGTTGAACCATCTATGAATATAAAGACCTCTTCCAGAAAGTGTTGATCAATATCAATTTGTACCATTGCCCGTGCAGGTGCAGCTTTAGGTTTGTCTGCTTGCTTATAGATACCATATTATACTTTGGGCTTTGGCATTCCCTTTCCTATCTTTAAAAAAGTTAGAATAAAAAGTGTTGAGAGTTATTATGCTCCCAACACTCCTGTAAAATGCCCTTTGTTGGGTGTGATCTAGTTTGTCCTTGCAGATTAACCCAACAAACTTGACCTTCCTAATCCATAGCAGAATTTCTCTCATTGCCACTTGCAGGTTGTGAACACAGCCTCCACCAACTTCTACTTTCTGAATCCTTCATAATAAATAGGGAGGGTAGTGCCATCCGGCCTAAAAATAATTCTCTCATCAAATATGTGTACGTCAAAAGCTTTTGACGTAAACCACACACATTGTGAAACTGAAAACAATTAAAATTAACTGTACAGCAGGTGTCTTTATCCAACAAAATAATTATTATTATGAGTAATTATTTACAAAAATGTCGAAAGATACAATATAACATAATATATAAAGAACATTTTCTCTTTAATGGCAGCATTTTTCTTACATTCATTTAAGATTTCATTCAGATTTTGAGTAATTATTCAAGCAATAATAATAATGAAACAATAATAAATATCTATATTTTGTTTGACCATGCAACATCACAAAACATAAATGATTTCTCTATCCTAAGCAAATATTTCTGATTATGCTTTTAACAATAACATTAACTGTTTATTTAATATTAGATTACAATATCAATATCTTTAATTCAGCTAAACAGCAATCACAGCAGCGTGGAAATAATTTTATGTGCCAATGAACATATTAGATGTTTATTCTTCATGGTCACATCTCATCACCGATGCCAGAGTACAGACAGTCTGGTGGTAACTCCCTGTTAGTCTTCCATCTTTTAGCATTTCTTGAGGGGAAATCCAGCGCTACATAGTTCAGTCTTGCCGCTTCACCATCCTGCAGATGACAATTATGATTGTAGATGGTACAATACCACAACCAATTAATGCTGGATTTTATATTAAACATTAAAAGTTGTGCTATCCAATGTGCTGAAAAGAATCCAAAGATTGCTGATTTATATTCTAAACAAGTTGGAACACATTTTTTAAGTAGTTTAAGGAGTGTTTTGTTGAACATAATCCAGGCAGCGATTATGTTTTTTATTACAATATAATTAGGAAACCAGTTTAGTAGTATGTAAATGTAATTTCTATATAACAGGTTTGAGTGAGGCACTGCATATGATGAGTGTTATTTAAGAAGTAAAAATAAGGAGCTGCAATTTACATTAATTTACAATAAATATATGACAGCTAGAGATTGTCTTCCCAAGAACAAATATCAGACCTTTCAGCAAGTGCACAAAAACAACATACGTTCAAGTGACAAAGTCCCTCCAGCAGCTGCAGTGTTTATGACTCTTTTCTATCAGGAGCAAAGGAGGAAGTAGTGTGATGCAGACAGAGGAGGCCGGGGTGGACGGATGGGTCAACAAAATGTCAAACTTTAAAGCACTGATGTTTGTTTTTTGTTTTTTTACTATGACTAAGATTGTTCCATAACCTTAACCAAGTGTTTCCTATTGTCCCCTAACCTTAGCTAGATGTTTATTTTAACCATAACCATGACGTTTTTCTAGCTCTAACCAAGTTGTTTCAGTTCCTTAACCTACCCAAACCTTAACCACTGCTGTGTGTAAGATCAGAATTAGTGTTGTCCTGTTGGTAGGGGCTTCAGATCAGAAAATATGTGTCTCGTTCTGGAGGGCATGGACCGACATATTTTGTGGTTGAATTTGGAGGACTTGTTGGATAAATGCCAGGTGTGTTCTGTGTGTTTTTATACTGTAAATCAGCATTGACTTTGCCATCCATGGCATGAATCCAATGTAGAATAACCATACATTATGTTTAAATTCTAGTCGTGCATTAGTCAGATGATATTTAAATGATATTTACCACATTACTTGGTTGATCCTCAGCTGATCTGTCATATTGAACATGATTGGAAGCTTCTCCTGTTAATGAAAGAATGGCATTAAGTTATTGTTGTCATTTAATCTCAGGACTACTAACTATCCAGTCACAAGCTGGTTACAACCCCACATTTTAACCTTTCACTGACTTTCATTGCAATTATTGAGTGCAACAAAACTTAAAAAAAAGCACAAGGACACAGATGAGCAGTATAAAGTAACCCAGATGCTGATTTAAACAGATGCAGCTGTAAAAATATAAGTAATGAATAATGTACAGCGAGCCGGTTATTGTTGTGAAATTGTTGTTATGCCACACCCCGATGCGGAGCCCTGAAGCCACGGTCTGCTATAAAGAAATAACAGACTGTAGAACACCGTGATTGACCAATCAGAATCGAGTATTCAACAAAGCTATATCTAATAAATATATATAATATATAAACGTATATATATTCAAAAATATATGAAAATATTTAATCGCATGATTGTCCATAGTTAATCCTGATTAATCGCAAATTAATCACATTTATTTATCTGTTCAAAATGTACCTTAGAGGGAGATACAAGTATTTAATACTCTTATCAACATGGGAGTGGGCAAATCTGCTTGATTTATATAAATGTTTGTATATTTGTACTATTGGAAATCAATTAACAACACAAAACAATGACAAATATTGTCCAGAAACCCTCACAGGTACTGCATTTAGCATAAAGAAATATGCTTATATCATAACATGGCAAACTGAAGTGCAACAGGCAACAACAGCTCTCAGTGTGTCAGTGTGCTGACTTGACTATGACTTGCCTCAAAACTGCATGTGATTATCATAAAGTGGGCATGTCTGTAAAGGGGAGACAGTGTTGGCACCTGACTCGGATCAAATAATCCATGCACACATGATGAACCTACTTTTGCAATGTTCACAAACTGGCTTTCGATTTCTGAAGATAATTAGAGCAACAATCACGATCACACAGCAGGCCAGCAGCGTCCCGAGCACAATGAGGGATGTGCACACTTCTTGTCCTGGAAGGAGAAAAAAATCCCAAAGAGACACTTAATTAACTATTAACTAAAATAGTATTGCTTTTACATGGTTAATAATTAACAACAGTCGTCTACATAACTGACTGTGAACTAACTTAAACTAACCTAACTATAGTGGTTTTGTTGCCTAATCCTAAAGTGACGCCAAGGGTAACTAACTAATAGCGTGACAAAGTGGCGGTTTGTGACGAGTTGAAATGAGAACGTGTTGGGAAACCATGTGTGGGGGGCTGTGGCTCAGGAGGTAGAGAGTCGTCCATTAATCGCAGGGTTGACAGGGTCAGGTTTAAATTTTCATTTGTCCCAAAATGAATGACATTGTTTTAGTACTAACTAGCAAATATTAGCATGCTAACATGCTAAACTAAAATGGTGAACATGGTAAACATTATACTTGCTAAACATGAGCATGTTAGCATTGTCATTGTGAGCATGATAGCATTTAGCTTAAAGCGTAACAGTGCCTAAGTACAGCGGTGGTCTTCTATAAATGTTTAATGTTATTTTAAGCAAAACAGTTCAGTTTGACCTCCACAGAGTTCAGAATCTGAAACTAAACTAACACAGTTAACCTGCATGTACTCTTCTTTTTCCACCAAACAAATTTTACAAAAGGAATGAAAAAATATTAAACATAAATAATCTCACACAAGAACACTGCTATGTCTCATTTTACCCACATTGCCATGTTAGACGACCCACTACCACAAAATAAAGTAAGGCCATTGTAATTTCAGCCATTTCAAGAAAAAGTTACCACAGAGGTGGATACAAACAGGCTGTTCTCATACACTGTTTGTAGCTATACCTACGAAAAGTAATGCACTATAATTCATATAAATCCCATGAAATGAATTTGTATGTAATCCACGTAATTGTGAACCAGGAAGTATAAAGAGCGACAAACCAGACCGTTCTCATTCCCAGGGCGTTAAATACCGAGGCTTTGTCACAGCCGTCGCCGTGTGTTACCAGTGTGGTGACGTAGATTAAAGAGCGAAAAGACACACACCAGGTGGGCTGGAGGGGAGGTGGATGGGTGCAACAAACACAAGGCTTTCCTGGTGGACATGTACCGCTGGATTTAACATTGTAGACATGACCACTGACTATTTGTTTAACAATTTAGCCACAAATTCACAGACTGACCATACACGTTCCAGACATATACTCGGTTTTGACCGAATCTTGTTTAGTCTGTGTTGTTGTATTGTAGGTGCTCCTGTTATCAACACCTCACTGACACGTAGTCACAACAAAAATGATCATATCAACTGCACAAGAGAGCGGCAGAGAGGCCACGATGGGACAAAGAGTACCACAGGAAATGGAAAAAAAAATGCCGACAGAAATAACAGAGAGGAAGAGTAGCGGAAGCAGCCAGACCCCATGTCCCATGAAAGGACTGCACTACAGATGAACTACGTACGTGTTGCCATTTTAAGTCCACCGCAAGTAGCCTGTACAGTATATAGTATGAACTAATTCAGTGGTTTCCAACCTTCGTGGTTTGTGACCCTTTGAAACACAAAGTCAACTCACCGCCCCTCATCAAAGGTTACAATTTTTTTTTTTAACTGTGAGCACTTCGAGCTGATCTAATCTGATTGATCTCATTTTTAGAGGCCTGAAGAGGTAAAACTATCCAGTATTTTACAAGAAAAACGGCTTCCCTATTGTCAACACTTCACTTAGAATGCAACAGAATAATAATCAATAAAGATGCATTATGATTTAAACAACGTACTTGTTTCCACTTTAGTTCCTTCCCCAAACAGGATCTCTCCACATGTGCGCACAGCGCAGTAGTAAGTCCCAGTGTCAGAGGAGTCCTGTATAGTTTTGGACAGACTGTAGACACAACTTCTTTCCTCTTGTTCATCACTGTCGAGTGTAAATGATGCCTGGATGAGACTCTCCTGATCCAGATCTGAACCAGTACACACTGTATTCACCTGGACAATGATCTGCGTTTTCTTTGTTCTTGGAGAGAAGTGAACACTGGAGAGTCACTGAGTCGCCCGGCTGGACCGACAGAGTCTCCGGACTTTGTTTCACGTAGAAAGAGTTCGGTTGATTTTTATGATCTGTGTGATTGACAAAAAGGTAGTTTATATATATGATATAATGGATTGTTTGGTATTGACAAAGCAGCAAAACAAAAACACTGAAATGAAACATACTTTACCATTTACAGCCAGATGTGTGCCGTTAACAAATTCCATTATGTATGCCGATCCTGCTTGACAGAAGTATGTTGCTTCATCGTCTTTGCTGACATTTCTGATGTTAAGAACATACTGAGAGTTCCTCTTTGTGATATTGAATCTTGAGTTGTCAAATTGTTCTTTAAGTGTTACTGTGTTAAAACTTCCTGCTGCAACTGTTTGGACCATATATCCAGACTTCAGCTTATACCAGTAGAACAACCCAGCTTCATTTTCAAGGAATACACATATCAGAGTAAAATTATCACTAAGTTCAAGCACAGTCAAAGGGATCTGGTGAGGAACCTCTGCGGTTTGAATCAAGGCTGAAGAAAAGAGACAAAAACAGTCTCAAAAACAGGACAAAAACTATGAAAAATGTATAACGGAACACAATTAAGTACAAATAATACCTATAATACAATACAAATACATATACAAACATTTAAAAAAATACATACTATATATAAAATACAAAAATACCTAATATGTTTTTGTTGTAATTTTACAATAAACAATCTTTACAGTAGAACTCATTTTAAAGTAGAAAAGTAAAGTTGCACTCACACACTGTACTTAGAAGAATCAAAGCAGCCAGTCTTCCGATCATTGTGGTACATTACAGAGACCTTCTCTTGCACAACTGATGTCTTCCCACTCAAATGGAAGATTTAGTCACAAGGTGATCAAGGTTTACAAAGTGGAAATCATACTGATTGGCTGAAACATAGAAAATGCACTTCCTGTTAAATTTTGCAAGCCAATGACCCATTTTCAGTGAATCTACATGTAAGCCGAACACTTTTTTTGTTTTTCACAGATACAGTAGCTAATGATTCTAAAGCAACATAATCATAACTGAAAAAACTGTATTATATATGATACAATCATACATAAATACAGAAACTATTTTAAAACTATGTTTTAGTTTCTCTATGATGTCCAATTTGTGATGCTAAGCACACAGCGACGACTTTAATATGGTTTAGACCTAACTCAACTTATTCAAGAACAGAACTGAGATATAACTGGACAAAAGACAAATAGCCTGGAGTTTTAGACACCAGAGATGTCTGCTTGTATTTATCTTGTATTATTAATACATAACAATATTTATTCCTACAAAGTCATAGAGTAGTATCAGAGCAAAGGCAGTAAATGGATAAATGTAAACTCTAGGGCTGCCCCCTCTTAGTCGACTAATCGGTTGTTTTGATCTTAGTCGACTAAGATTTCTTTAGTCGGTTAGTCATTTTTTATGTTTTTTTCATGCTGAATAACTTATTTCCAAGAAACTTATGAGCACACCTCTGGTAAACACAAGGTTTAAAGTGGTATTTGTGTGATTTTTTGTGGAGAAACTTGATTAGTCTACAAAATCGTACAAGTGTTGGTCGACTAAGAATTATCTGGTCGAGTACAGCCCTAGCAAAATCAAATACAGGATATTTAAAATACTCATAATCATTTCACTTGAGTATTATGTCACACAATAATGTGGTGAACGTCGGCACATTCTTCAAGTGATGACATTTTCTCGAGTGTTTTCTGATTGGTTTGCATAGCTCAGGGTAAAAAGACACAAAGCCGCCTGGAAGAAATGCATGTTTAAAGGTGCTAAATTCAAAATTCAGAGTATATATATTGCCTCCCCACAGCCCGTTCTCATTCCCAGGGCGTCAAATACCAACGCTATGTCACACCCCTCGGCGTGTGATACCTATGCACAAGGCACCCTTGCCCACCGGGCTTTCAAGTAACTACTAATGTAAACGCATCCGTGTCATTATTAACCTCTCAGAGAAAGTGGTCAGGGAGTGTGGTGACTTGTTGTAGTTTCAAGAGCGAAAAAAACACACAATAGGGCAACAATATAGTTAAAATTACGTTTGTGTCGAGGCTTCCTTTTGAAATAGAGAGCATGCAAGTGAACACAGAGACCTGTGATACTAGTTCCTCCTCACACCTAAAAGCACATCAGGTAGCCGACATTGTGTTTTGATGATAAAAGCTCACTGTATGTGTGTCTGTTGGTGGGCTTTACCACTTAAGAGAAGATATGTCATTTTCTCATCTCAGGAACTAAGAGACATGCGAGACTCTGCCTACGTGTTGCATAAATAGAGCTGAAGTGACCTACTTAAATCTGTGTTTGCTCTGAAGATACAAATACCACTGATTTAATCTTTAATGTAATACTTTCCATGTAAATGATCATCATGATCATGAGAGGAAAGCATATGAGATTGCAATATCTGTAACTTTAAATTACACTTATCATGTAGATAAATGTAAAGCATTGATGGTTGTATGAGGCAGAACTTTCAATACGCTGTCAGTTGTGTGAAATGTGTAACTGGGCCTGCTTATTGGGAACCAGTAGCCTAGTATACCCAGCCCGGTCGCACAAGAGGTGGATGGGTCCAACAAACACAGGACTTTCAACCAGGAGACCGGTGTTTTGTTTTGTAAGTTACGCTTGAGACATTTGTGACCTGTTTTTTGTACTGATGTTAAGTTGTTTCTGTACATATTGTACTTAATTTACGTACTTATTTTAAGGCCAACCATGACGTTTTTCCTAAAACGTGATACTAACACGCTATCCTCTGGTGGACGTGTGGGTCTGTTACACACTGTGGCGTGATATCGGGCTGGTATACCCCGTACTTTTCCCATTTACAGCTACATTATACAAGCTTTGGTAAATTTGTGGCAGAGAGGTATTTTAGAAGTGCACAAAGACAAAGCAAACAACAGCATAGTACAGTTAAAAGATATTTAAATTAGTGTAAAATAAATGCACATTTAACAGCACAAAAGTAAAACCTGGCTTATTTCCACATGTTGTGAGAAGTACCAATAAAAAGTCATTGCTCAAATGTGACTAATTCATTCTTGCAGAAGAGATATTAGAGGCTTACTATAGCTGCATGATTAGAATACTGCAGAGCTTTCATTTTTGGATGGAAACAAAAGATCCTTGGAAATAGTTTCTAAAATGCTAAAAATAGATATTTCACACGTGGCCACAAAAAAATTGTTTGTTTGAATCAACATTGGTCTTTTACTTTTTTGATTTCGCAGCACTGTGGTCGGCCTGTTTGCACGTCAATGCCTGTAAAATAACAAGCAAAGCCACATGCAGCAGCTGAGCTGTGAGATGTAGGCTGTGGCTGGCCATTTCTCTGCTTTGACAGACCACCAAGCATGTTTGCTCAGAATGTACATGAGTCTGGGCATCAACAGGATATGTAGCTAGGGTACAAGAAGCCTCCGCGGGCTAAATATAGCAGAAACGGTTGACATGATAGTTTTGGGTTCTGCCTTCCTGGATGTGCACTCGTTTAGTTCAATCAACGTCTAAAAAATAACCACTCAACCCCATGCAACTACAATTGTTTTTATATTTTATATCATTTTATAATCTTGGTTGGTACTTAAAAAAAAACATTTTAGGTTTATAGGATCAAAGTCATAGGTCAAATTAAAAGACATCACTGTTTCACCAACATTTTACATGATGAAGTAGCAACAATTGAACTTGACGTCACTTGGGGCTCAAACGATTCAAAAGATTCAATATTCACTGTCTAACTCAGCATCAGGTTTGCAGACCACCTGATGTTTGTCTTGTGTGTGGTTGAGCAGATAAAAGAGGGAACAAGACCAACGATACCAACAACCAGGCTAGGTTCTGTACCAAAGTTCATGTTCTTTCCTGGTATATTAAAATGGGTTCCCACGTTAACATTAGGAAAATTGATGGCTTCAAAAGCTCAAGGTTGTAGACTGAGCAGTTTAAACCATAGACCGTATATAAAGATGGACGGAGCGTCTCCAATTCCTCCCACTGTACAAAAGTGAAGCCAAAATATCCTGAATATGTGAGCTGCCATCTTGAAATTTTGACCTCATTTGGAACCAGAGTGCGCAGTAGTTATCGGGGGGGCTGGAGCCGCGGTGTCAAGGTCCTGCCCACACACCCGCCCGAGCCGAGCACGGCCGCAGCTTGCTAGCGTGAGCCACCTAGCTGCTACGTTAACACCATGGTAGCTGTTGGGCTAGAAAGACACAACAACTAACCATAATATCTCTGTAACCACATTTATGACCAAATTGACACATGTTCTATTACACAGACCGGTGACGGTTATGGAAAGTTAAAGTTACATCTCCTCTCTCGTACAATTTCCGAGCCTAAAATGACAGAAACCATCTTTGGGAAAAATGTATTTTACGCGTACTTTGACTTTTTAGTTTGGCCGATGTCCCATCTGCCAACATGGAGGGGGCGGGATTCATCATAGGTGGGACCTGTGACTGAGAAGTACTCTCCCCACCCCCCCAACTTCAGTGGAAACACTCTGTGGTATCACCGCCCAGGTGTGTGTGTGTGTGTTTGTGTGTGTGTGTGTGTGTGTGTGTGTGTGTGTGTCTGTGTGTGTGTGTGTGTGTGTGTGTGTGTGTGTGTGTGTGTGTGTGTGTGTGTGTGTGTGTGTGTGTGTGTGTGTGTGTGTGTGTGTGCGTGCGTGCGTGCGTGCGTGCGTGCGTGTGTGTTCCTGCAAGCTGCTATTGTAAACAAATAGTAACGCAGTTTTATTCCACTTTCCTCGTTGGAAAAATGCAAAGTGTTGGCCAAAGCTCTGAAACTGAAACTAAAACAGAGACAAGAAAAAAAATAGCCCCTGTGGATTCACACCTCATTCTGACCACACAACCACACTGCTGCTGAATTTTCCATGCACCATCGTTTGTTTGTCACGGGGTGTGTGAAAGCATCAACCAAAGAATCTCATGTAAATGAGTACATTACTTTAACTAGATAGTAAAAACTGCAGATCGAACAGCGGGTATGAGATTCTGTCATATCCGTTCATGTCGTCCTTTGTTTCTCATCATCCATTACAGAGAGACAGGAAGTCCAACAGAGAGTGGATGTGTTGCAGCAGAAACTATGAACTGAACTGAACTTGTTTCTTTCTAAACTAAACACATTTATCCTTTAGTTTCATTATGAATACCATGAGTTGTGTTGGTCGCTGTATCAGTGAATCTACAGTAATTGTTGTTGTTTGAAGTAACTTTTTATGTTTAAATTCCAGAGCAACAACCAGTGGGCAACTCTGGGGTCTGAGAAGTGAAGCCATTGCTGAAGTGCCTTAAACTTGCATTCTTTCTAACAGCCAGCAGGGGCGACTCCTCTGGTAGGTGTGATTGTATAGAAGAAAATGAGTCTACTTCTCACTTGATTTATTAACTCAGTAAACATTGTAAACATGAGTTTATGGTCTCAATCGCTAGTTTTAAGTCTTCTTCAATACAGCATGATGTTTATTTAGTAAATTATGGTCCCATTTAGAGTCAAATAGACCAAAAGCAGGGAATGCTTTAGGGCGTGGCTACCTTGTGATTGACAGGTCGCTATGATGGTGTTGTCCGGTCTGGGAGTTGTCCGTGTTTAACTTTAACCCTTTCACAGTGTGTTTTCAGTTCATGAAAGTTAATTGAAACATTTTGGTCGCCTATTCAGCGTTCGGTTGTACTTAGATCCACCCTCTCGTGTCACTTCTGGTTGCAAATAACCAAGATGGCGATGGCCGAAAACCGAGATGGCGACGGCCAAAATTCCAAACTCAAGGCTTCAAAACGGCAGGCCACAAACCAATGGGTGACGTCTCGATGACTACGTCCAGCTTTTACAAATACTATACTACAACAAAAAACAGATGGATAATGATAAATAATAATAAATAGTAATGATGATTGATGTAATTGGCAAGTCAACTGCAGATCTGTAGATCTGACATATTGGACCACCATATCTTCTGTTAACAGACGCTCTGGTGCCACCTGGTGAAACAGTACACACCTTTCATTTCCTGTAGGCCTACTGTAATATAGGCTGTACTGCTTTTCTATAAACAGTCACATTTCATTATGTGTTTTGTGTGCAAATGTTAATTTTTACTGTAACATTCATGTTTTCTATCAGTGTGTAGCTGGTCCACCATAAAGGTCCGTCCACCTTAAGCCTGATTAGGCTCCGATTGGCTCCAGGTGTAGCTCAGTATGTTCCCTACAGTGTATATATAACAGATAGCAGATTATCCTCATCCCTTAAGCCTGTGGTGAGAGTTTATTTGAGGTATTTATTTCAGCTGTTTTTTTAATGCATTGGTCGATTGACTGACTTGTTTTTATGTTGTAACGTTGTCGTCCCTCAACTACCAGCACATTCCCTGGGTTGTTTGTGACTGATGACAAAGGTATGTATGACATATTGCATTTTGGTAACACAGTTCAGTCACATATTTCACAGAGGTTTTCTTTAATTGGAGACGAATGACTGTTCCTGCCCCAAGTGAGAGCTGATTTGGTTACTGCTGAGGTAAAATATGTTCAGTCCTCATTTAGTGGCTCTTGTTGGTGTTTTATTGTTTCTTTTGTTCTTTTCTTGCCGTATGACTTCTGGTTTCACACGGGACACGATCGCCTGTCTCCTGGGCGAAAGTCCTGTATTTTTAAACCCCGACCTCCTCCCTACACGGCGTTCGCCGCTCTTTACATTTCCTGGTTCACGGTTACGTGAATTATACAGGAATTGATTTCGTGGGATTTATACAAATTACAGTGCATTACTGTTTGTAGGTCTAGCTACGAACAGTGTATGAGACCAGCCTGGAATAAGTAGCTGGGTGTTTCTGAACAAGAAGTCATTAAGTTCCCATAAATCTCAGAGTAAATAACAAGGAAAGGTTCCCAGTATATTCCACCATGTGCACTGTGTTTTGATAACATGCTTTTTGCACAGCCAGTGAAAGCCAAAACATGACCTCATCTAATTATTTAAATATTTAGCCATGATTGACTATTGGCACACTGCCAGCAGAGAACACTTTTGCTCTGAGGGTGTGTCTCATGTTTGACTTTCATCAAAGCAGAAGTTGGTTAATATTAACTCCAGTTATCAACTCATACAGGTGAACAGTGCAGCTTTGTTATATGAAGATAAATTTCATGCCACCACACCCTGTCTGTCTGTGTCTACAGTTAACACCTGCTAGGGCCAATCCCTTTTCTACGAGGGTTTACACTCCCTCTGTGCTCTCAGAGAGCTCGGGTACCGTATAAGAAAGAGCAGATTACACATTTGAATCACAATCATGGCAAAGCACTGGCACATTGTGATTCTGTTGAGTTTCTGTTACCTCCAGACTCTTTATGTTTCAGCTTTCAATCTGGACACCCGGAGTGTGCTGCAGAGAAATGGAGATCCAGGAAGCCTGTTTGGATTTTCTGTTGCCTTCCACCAGCAGCTGAACCCGGCCACAAAGAACCTGTGAGTGAACATTATATTATTTGATTATGTAATAGAGTGATTAAGAGTAAATTAAATCAAATTTTGTGGTATTTTTTCCCAGATTGCTGGTCGGAGCTCCAAAATCAAAACACCAGAACCAAGTGAATGTTACAGGTGTTGTTTACCAGTGTGATCTCTCTACAACATCCGAGCGCTGCCAGCCCATCGAGTTTGATAATGAAGGTTTGTTTGCCTGTTTTATCTCAAATTATATGAGTCATCTTTGTGTGTTTAATGCAATGTAATCAATTACAGCAAGTACAATGTTGAAGTACATGTACTTAAGTATATTCATGGTTCTTTCTACTTCTACACTACATTTATTTCGCAGCTGGTTACTTTTCCGATTTTACATCAAAAACATATAATAACCTTATAAAATAAAATGCATTGTTAAAGATTAAACCAGTGGTTCCCAGTCTTTTTGGCATATGACTACTTACAAAGCAGTAATGTCTTGTAGGGCTGCTAAATGTATAAAATAAATACAGATCTGTGTTGCAGCACTTTGTTTTTTCTTCTTTACTATCTCATTAATCGTCTCACGACCCCTCAGATTTATCGTGCGACCCCTTGGAGGGGCCCGACCCCTAGGTTGGGAACCAGTGGACTAAACTAACTGTATATGTTAAAACTAGCTTCACCTGGACCAGCTGCGAGAGTCAAATTTTGCTTACACATCAATTCATCAGTATACAATCTAACAATGCTATATATAACAATATATCAGCCACATGGGCCATTTTACTGCAGAACGAGTACTTTTACTTTTGATACTTTCAGTACATTTTGCAGATAATACTCCGTTACATTTACTCAATCGGGACTTTACATGCAGGTCTTGTAATATTGGTACTTTTTAACTAAAAGATCTACTTCTACTGAATGTAATTATACTGACATTGTGGCTCAACTTGTTTATTTTTTTAGAGTTCCTTGACAGTAAAGGCATAAACAACCAGTGGATGGGAGTTAGAGTGACGAGCCAAGGTCCTGGTAAAAATGTGATGGTAAGAAACACTCCATGTTTAAATAATAAACAATCCGTCAAAAATCATACAGTAATTTCTTCATCCTTCCCTGGCAGACTTGTGCTCATCGATACCAGCAGTGGAGCCCGAGCCCGGGCCCTTATGTGCCCCGCTTGGTGACGGGTCAGTGTTACCTCCTAGGAGATGACCTGCAGGTCGGGAAGGAGGACAGGAAGTTGAGGAGGGTAGTTTGTGACAATGAACACCTGACCAGACGTCAAAAGGACCACGAGTGGTTTGCATACTGCCAACAGGGTCATGGAGCGTCTTTTGCAAAGGACAACACATCTCTGTTATTTGGAGCACCAGGAGCGTACCTGTGGAAAGGTAAAATAAAACCTCTCATCAATGTTTAATCAGCCAAAATTAACAAGCACGTACAGTATTTGCCTAATCAGACAGATTGGAAATGAGCTTCATTTTTTATTGTATATTAAAGGCAAAAACATTGTTTTTCATGCACTGATCAATTTTGAGATTTTGGGCTATTTTGCTTCCATAACATGTCTTCTTTCAAACTAGAGGAATGAAAAAATCCAAAATACACATTTAGGTGATTATTTTATTACTTTGTCTATTTGTGTCTATAGATTTCTCCTAAATTCATCAAAGTTAGCGTTAGATAATGCCTCTTCCCCAGCTTGCTTGTTGCTCGCAGCCCCAAACCCACTGGTTCTTACTGAAGATGTAAATCTTTAGAAATGGGTGCCAAATACATACTTTCATTTTTTAAAAAGACTAAGACATTTCCTTAAACAGCGGGGTACTTTATTTTTTAATAATGTGACTCAAACAGGAGTAAATGGTGCATTTGTTTGTGTGTTAGTGTTAGCTATTTTTATTTGAATTTCCATCACAATATAAATGCACTTATTAACATAATTTTGATCATTTCTTGGTTGTTTTGGCCCATAAGGATTTGCATTAAATCTTATGTTAAAACGTACATTAAAATCCTACACTTTTCCCAAAATAAAAACTTGTTTTCCACATGATTTAGTTTTGTTGTTCTATATTTTCTGGCTGTTTTAAGGAATCGTACGAATGGAGTTCTTGGACAACCTGGACATCTACAGTGCCGATCGTCGTGAGACTGGAGATATTGACCAGTTAAACCCGAAACTCATTCCTCTCCAAAGAGACAGCTACCTGGGTCAGTTTCTAGTCTGGTCTGTGTCAGTTAGGGCATTTCAAGTCAGCTCATTGCTTCATATATCCAACTGTTAATGAAATACTCATGTACTCAGTAGTAAGAATCCTCTTTTAAGTATTTAGAGGTGCCCTAAAAGTCTATTTTTATTCCATTTATACAGTATTATTTCCCCATAAACAGCGTCATATTCTGTCCTCCAGGATTCTCCATTGACTCTGGTATGGCCCTCGTCAGACAGGGTGAGCTCACCATCGTATCAGGAGCACCCAGAGGAGGTTACAGCGGCCAGGTGGCCTTTCTTAAAGCCGACCCTGTGGCACAGAGAAGTTTGTCTGTGGAGTTGGTCCTCTCTGGTCCGGGTCTAGCCTCCTCATTTGGCTACGATGTGGCAGTGGTGGACCTCAATGGTGATGGGTAGGTTTACTACTTGATTTGCTTTCTGTATGATCTAAAGAGGTTAGTCAGTCCATTAATCCTACAGTTTGGTTCAAAGTAAAATCCCGTTATGACTGTCTAGAAATATTTTGTATGGTTATTCATGGCTACCAGAGGATGTTTCCTCATGATTTATTTACTCCATGACCCTTTTATCAGCACCAGCATTAGGTCAAAAATTGGCCTTGAAAAGACCAAAATTATTATTATTATTTATTTTTTGAACATCTGTTTATTGATTTTGAAGAGCAGCATTAAAATACAGCAAAACAATCAACAAATGCACAGGAAAAAAAAAAAAAAAAGAAATGAAAAAAACATTGGCGTTAACACAAAAGAGGAAAAGTTACACATAATTTATCACATAAATTACAAGGTATTGACACATGACACAATTAACCTGTTAGTTCATTAACAATTCACTATTTTCACTCATTTTTACTCAACAAAGATTTTTGACAGATTGGTTGCTAGATTTTCTGAAAGAGTCCCTCTCTGTTTGACAAAGTGAATTTTATTTTCTCTAGATGTAATATATTTCCTAATTCCTTCAGCCACATATCAAATGATGGGAACTTCTCAGATTTCCAGATTTGTATCAGTTTTCTGGCTAAGTCCAAAATCATTTGCCAGATATAATGGTCCTTATTGAGATTTAATGACCCCATGACCTTCCATGTAGCACGACCATTTCTTGTCACAGCTTGCCATGAAATTTACTGACCACGTGCATGCCTCCCAGAGAGGATACACTTTCTCCTTCACCTTTTGGGCACTCTATGAGCTTTATTCTAGCAACACGCTGCCAGCAAAATGTGAATTGTTCACCACAAGCATCTAATAGCTTTCTGGGTATTTTTTGCCATACTAGTAAGGCTCTAAAACTATAAATACAACATATTTCTAATAGTGTTATTTTAAGTCTTACTCATCCCCCTTTGACATTGTGGAGTGCACTTTGCTTTGTAAACCTCCTTTATGAAGGCACCTTGCAGAGCTGTAAGACTTTACTACCTTATTTACATTAACATTCAGGGATTTGTCATTCTGGCATTGTGAATTGTACATGCATGCACAAAATAAGACTGTAAGTGTTCCTGTATTGTTTTCCTTTGTGCAGGTGGGAGGACCTCGCTGTAGGAGCACCAGAGTTCTTTGTTAAAGATGGTTTGGTTGGAGGAGCGGTCTACATTTATATCAACAACAAAGGAAAAAACTGGGACAAGATTGTTCCAACTCAACTTCTTGGACATAAAGACTCCATGTTCGGCCTCGCAGTGGAAAACATAGGAGACGTCAATCAAGACGGTTATGGAGGTTGTGACATTTTAATATCAAATGTATCATACACTGACTAAACTGACACAAAGTAAGAAAGTATACTTGTTTTAATCTTTAAATACTCAATTCTCACTTTAAAGTGAGAATATGTAACTTTTGCTGAACAGCGGCCTCTGTGGGTAATTACATGATGTGGTACTAATACTAAAACATAATGCAACAGTAGCACAAGTAGTGAGTAGTGAGAATCTATCCAAAGTTAGTTAACATCAACATACTGTACTAGCAAAAACCCCTGAGTGTACTGAGATGAACAAGGGAGCTCAAGTTTTATTACTTATGAATTGGACTTTTCATTTGTAAGAGGAAGGATGTCTTATTTCTCC
The DNA here is from genome assembly GCA_916701645.2 of Sebastolobus alascanus. Taxonomy (NCBI): domain Eukaryota; kingdom Metazoa; phylum Chordata; class Actinopteri; order Perciformes; family Sebastidae; genus Sebastolobus; species Sebastolobus alascanus. The sequence continues at coordinate 79,018 of CAKAOJ020000253.1, read as the reverse complement.
TCTCAAAAGCGTCATATTTTCACTTAAAAGCCCGAAAACATCTTGAATAATTAAGTAAGTGTTTTGTTGCATTTTTGACTCCAGTTAGGACATTTTTGTGAAGAGACTTTAAGAAATACTTACCACTTTGTCTTTATCTTTTTCAGATATTGCCGTGGGGGCACCATATGATGGTTCTGGTCGAGTATACCTTTACTACGGCTCATCAGGTGGCATCAACAAAAAGCCAGCGCAGGTGAGGTTGTGAAAAGGTCACCAGATCAAATACTTACTGTAGACAGCAAAAACAGACCTTTAAATTGCATTCCCATATTTTGACCTCTTCAGGTCCTCTCAGCGGGATCCAAGGAAGTTACTCTGTTTGGATATTCTCTGTCTGGCAACTTGGACGTGGACAACAATCAGTACCCTGATCTGGCTGTGGGATCTCTGTCTGATTCTGTCTTTGTGTTCAGGTAATGTTACAGCACAAACACTTGGAGATAAAGAGAAATAAATGGTGTGATTTTCAGTACAGCAGGTGCCCATTTCAATCAAAATGTTTGTTTTATAAAGCCTGTCAGTACATTAGTGATGATCCAACATAATGTAAAGCATACCAGCCAATATAGAACCTGAGGACGAGGGCTGAAACCCTGATTCTTTGGAGCTACTGTATATGGATTAATTTGAAATTGAACTGTTCAGATTAAACATATCCCAAAAGATATTTACAGATTTAAACTCTTATTAATTTTATAGACTTAGTTTTCATCCTTTTGTCTTTGTTTGTTTCTTACATGTCAATTTGTTTATGACATCATCTTTTCCTTTAACCATTTCCTAATATTTACTTGCTTTTTATGTTTTTTTTATTTTTCACATAGCTGTTCTTGTATTAGGCCATCTTGGATAGCACTTTGTAGACTATTTTATGTTTCTTACAACTATTAAACCGGTAAATATATATACCAGTGAATTTTTATAACCTGGGGTTTTTGTTTCAGATCGAGGCCGGTGGTCAGTGTCAGCAGCTCTCTGAAGGTGACACCAACTGAAATAGACATCACAAAGGAACAATGTGATAAACGCACATGGTAAGATGTACAAAAAACACAAATATCAACATGATCCAACTGCAACCTAATTGGCTTTTGATCCGATGTGTTTTTGCACAAACGTCTGTGAAGTTATTTTGCAGTTCAGGCGTGTTTTACCTACACGGCACATCCAGCATCGTTCAACCCTAAATTGAGTAAGTTTTTTTATTGTCACCTCAGTATTCTTCCAACTAAATGTAAGGGTTAGGGGCATTTAATGTCTTTGTAACATATGTGCTGTTGAAAATATATTTATAGATATACCATAGAGTGAAAGAGTTTTTCATAGCTAATGTACAAGATAAAGTAAGTGACTAGATCATTGATTAAAAACACATTCAATGTCAAATTTAAGGTGTTGTGTTTTTAAATACACAAACTCAAATTTAGAACTAAAACACCTCAAATGAGGGCTGTGCGATAATTTATTATGATAATTTATCGTCTTTCAATGGAAACATGTTGTTATGAAATCATATATCGAGATATCGTGATACACAATTACTTTGTCTAAATTGACAATAACAAGCGCATACTAACTCAGATGTCTCAGAAAATCTGAATCGATAATAATTCTGCTTATCGGAATACTCCAGTGTAGTTAAACTTAACTATTGTCTTAATCGGATTACTCTGTGTTTGTGTGCATGCATGTAAACATAGTCAGTGTATAGCTGGAAATATTTATTAATTTCTTTGTATAATTTCACTTCAAATTGTTTGTTCATTTTGCACTGAAGTTCTTAATTAAATGAGAAAATACTTTTCATATGTCAAGTGTTTAATTCACTCAGGAGTATATAAATATAGGTTTTACTATGTGGTTATTTCATATCGACTACTTATTTATTGAATTACCAGAAATCATGTTATATAGTGATATATAATGTTATCAAGATATGAAATTACCTATATCGTGATGGTAGATTTTGGCCATATCGCCCAGCTCTACCTCAAATATTATAAACGTAGTTATTTGAACTAATATTAGTATTACTTGCAGTAGAAGTTGAAATAGTGGTATGACAGTAATAGTAGTAGCTGTTGTAATAAAAGAAGTTGTAGAAGCTGCAGTAATAATGGTAGTAGTAGTTGATGCTGTAATAATACTAGTAGTGGCAGCAGTGAGAGTAGTTTGTCACACTATAATAAGCGTTAGTAGTGAGTTGATGTAATCTTGTGTTTCCTTCACAGCCCTCAACTACACCTTTGAGGCTGATGCTGAGTGGAGGAAAGCGAGGCTTCCTCCCAGAGTGGATTTTCTGGGTTCGCCTCGAGGAAAACTGGAGCTGCCGGGACAGAAGAGACAAATCTGTATCAACATCCAACTCCGACTTCTGGTACTGTTTCATTGTGCAGTGTCCCTTTAAAGAGACCCATGAAACGGCAGACTGTGTACACATGAAGCCAAATTAAAACTCTTCTGTTGCAGCGTGATATCAAGGACCGGCTGCACAGTATCCCCGTCTCCATCACTGTGTCTCTGTGGAGCTCCGGTCAGACAACCAGGACGAGTGCTGATCTGCCCAACGTTACTCCGGTCCTCAACCTCTACCAGCAAAAGAGCACCGTCTCAGAGGTACGAGTGTGTGTCTATATCTGTCTGTATACCACTTTGTCAGAAAAACTGTGAGAATTACTCCTTAGGGAATGTGAGGATATTGGGAGCCAAAGTTTAAAGATGTGAAGAAACAATTTCTGCTCTGTTTGTCTCAGATTGTCTTAATAAACAAGGGCTGCGGCCGGGACAACATTTGCCAAAGTAACCTAGAGTTACAGTACAAGTTCTGCTCCAGGAAAACACAAAATAATGAAGAAGTTTTCAAATCACTCGCCAGGTAATGTAAAAAAAAAGGTTAACCAAAAGTACAAAGGAATACATGTGATCAAAAAACTAACTGGTGTTGTGTCTGTAGAGAGGATGGTGTTGCCGTCATCACTCCCTCTGATGAAGACATAGCTCTGGAGATCACTGTGACTAACAGAAACGGGGACGACGCTCATCAGAGTCACTCAGTCATCAGCCTCCCAGATACTCTACATTACTCCTCTATTGTCTACAGCACAGCAACAGTAGGTATACAACTACTATGTAGTGGGAGAAGGATATTTAAAAATGGTTATTAGTGTGAATATAATATGAAATACATACTTTAACAATGCAGAGGGTAAAGGTGGGTCTCAGCCTTCCTCTAGGGTTTTTATAATTACAATAATGTTATAGTAATTTTATTCACTTTTTAACAAGGGTTTTGAAATATTTTGTCTATGATTTTATTTATTATATTTTAAAGCTTTTCATCTCGTTTTTTTTATAATTTTTTTTAAAGCTGTGTTATGATTGCTTTATGTGAAGCACCTTGAGATTTCTTTTTATTTTATTTTGCTATATAAATTAAATTTATTATTATTATTATTATTATTATTATTATTGTTACTTTATATACTAGCTTGTGCATTTTCCCTTGGGGATCAATGCAATTTTATATTATCTTAGCCAATAGCCTAATAATACATCATCATTTATTTGTTAATTATATTTTGTATTAATCTCAATCTGCAAAGTAATTAAAATTATCAAATAAATATAGTGGAGTAAAAAGTACAATATTTGCCTCTGAAGTGTCGTGCAGTAGAAGTATAAAGGAGCACAAAATACTTTTTATTCCAATACAGACAAATGTCCTTGTTTTCTGCATGTGTTTGTTCATAGGAAACACAAGTGAGTTGTACAGCCAATGAGAAAGGAACTCTGATAGACTGTGAACTGGGAAATCCACTCCAAAGAGACGCTGAAGTGAGTAGCACTGCTCAGTTTTCTCTGTTTGTGTGTGTATTATCATAAGCATGTACTGTATCATGGCTATTTCCTTCCCTTCAGGTTACTTTTTATGTCATACTCGCAACATCCGGCATCTCACTGAGTACAAAAGACGTCAACGTCACCCTGCTACTGGAAACGTAAGTAGGCTGATCAGTTATTGATCAGTGGGCTGTAGATGATCATTAATAATAAACGTGTTATTCTTGTGATGCAGGACGAGTATGCAGACGATACAGCCAGTTGAGGCTATAGCCAAAGTCGTTTTTGAGCTGGAGCTGCAAGTATATGGGTAGGTACTAGTTTTTATTGTCTTTTAAATTGTATTATTTCATTAGATTATTTTTTATAAATATAGTTTTGTTATTTCAACACAGATTCTTTTCGTATTTATGTTATTTTTAAGTGGAGAATGCCAGTTGTTTTTGTTGCCATAAAATATACAAAGCGTAATAAATTTGAGCTTGAAAATGAATTAAAATGTTTTGACTGATCAAAGAATAATAACATTGAGGCGTATCTTTGTTTGTCAGACTGGCCAGGCCGTCTCAAGTGTCACTTGAGGAAAACTTGAGGGGTGAGAGCGCCATCAAATCAGTGGATGAAATCGGAACTCCGGTTCAATATGAATTTAGGGTGAGTGATTGATATCTTACTGTAAAATGCATTAATTGTTTTTTTTCCCTACACAAACAGGTCAAAGGAAACTGTTCTAATATCTTATTTTTCTACCAGATAACAAATTTGGGCAGATCACTAAAATCTTTTACCAATGCATCACTAAACATCGACTGGCCGAAGGAAAACTCTCTCGGAAAATGGCTTCTGTACTTGACTCAGATCAGCAGTAAAGGTGTGCAGTCGGTCCCCTGCTCACCTGTGAACGAGGTCAATCCACTTAAACATGTAAAGGTAATAATCACCTCTACTGTACCTTTTTGTTTTATTCAAAATGTAAGCAATGGCTTTCATAATAAACACCTCTATCCTCCTCCAGGGTTGGCATGAACCCTCGAGGAGAAGACGTGAAGCTGAACATGAAGCTCTCTCTACTGATGGATTCCCATTTCTTCCAAAAAGAAGGAAATACAAAACCTTGGTAAGAAATTATTATTATTATTGCAGAAAAAGCAAGTTTAGTCTGCTTTCATTGTCCTATGTGAGCAGTGCTGGACTGGCCATCTGGCATACCGGGCGTTTTCCCGGTGGGCCGACGTCCTTTTGGGGCCGACGTATGCCCTTTTTTTTTTTTTTTTGGCCTATAAAACAAGTAAATCGGCCCATTTCTTTTCCTTAATTGACACTGGGCTGGCCCAATCGCTCTGTGCCGGGCGGCCTCAGTGAGGAGGAGAGGGAGAGAGATGAGGGAGGGAGTGTAGAGTTTGCAGTAAGCAGTTATGGGCTAGCAGCCTGGCTCATATGTCATGAGAGATGAGCAGTGCTCGAAGTGGGCCGGTACGTAGCGGTACGCAGTATTTTACTCATTTTACTCCTTGGCGTACCGTGACTTTTTCATGCGTACCGGAGCTTCTCGCAAGCTGCCGGTACTCTCCTCTGCCCTCTCGGTATCAGGTTCTCTGGGAGATTCATAACGGCGCAGCGCCAGCGTATTTGCGCCCCGTGAGTTCCCGTAGGGAACGGAAGCGCCGCGCTATTAATCTCCGCTCGAGCTGAAGCCTGGCTGTTCACATCAGAAGCGCATTTCTCTGCGCTGGTCAACATGTGATTCTGATCCTCTGCTGTTTACTATCCATCTCTTTCTGTCTGTGTCTCTGTGTCTGTCTGTCTGCTTATGTGTGTCTGCCAGGGGCGGGGCCAAAGTGGGGGCCGGGGCTGGCACGGGCCACCCCTGGAATCTAAATGCCCCCCCCCATCAGAGTCTGAATGTGATAGGTCCAATAAGACTCAACAAACATTAATGATGATCTAATGTATTACTGATATACTGTATGAGACCCAGCTGTAATTCTCAAATTTTTTAATAAGGAATTCAGCATCACTGTTTCCTTGCACTGTAAAGCAATATAATCCTAAAAAGGGACAGCAGTGGCAAAAAAATGAATTATAATTTATGAATATTAGTTTATGCTAGATATTCACACGCAAAGTTTATGCCAGAGGGGCAAATTATTCCGTTTTCTTTCCTGAGATTTAAAGGTAAAATTAGAAGTTCAACATAACATGCTGTTGCGGTGTACTTATTATTTTGTTATTTTCCTTGTTTTAAAGTCCCCAGAATTCAGGAAACAAAGTCTCTGAAACTCAAATTTTCGGGGGGAGGACCCCCAGATCCCCCGCTTTGGTTTTGAAACCCTCCCTATTTTTGAGGTTTGAGGTCTCAAGGTTGGCAAGTATACAAAACAACCACATTTGAAGGTATTTCCTCGAATAGAGCCTTCAACAAAACATGGTGCACACAGCACAAACGGGCGGTGATGGGGCCGGTCTGGGCCAAAATGCCAGGGCCGATTTTTTGTCCCAGTCCAGCCCTGTATGTGAGTGTCAGTTGTGTTGTCCTCTCTTTCAGACCTGCTCAGATGGACTGAAGTGTGTGCAGATCCGCTGCCCTCTGCTGGGTTTGGACAGTAATGCAGTGATGCTTCTGCAGTCACGCCTCTGGAACACCACTTTCACAGAGGTGGTTTATTTCTATAAAAACGTCCTCCTCTCATATGTTTGAAATGCATCAGCTCTGACAGATAACAGTGATGACAACGCCTCAGATTTGCTGCTTTAAGATCTTGTTTCCAAGAATTATTCAAAGTGACTTTTAGCTTTGTGGCTCTTCGTTGCCAGCCTGTCCAACAACACTACTCTTTTTATTCTGCCTCTCCCACTCAGGATTACAGCTCTTTGAACTACCTAGACATCGTTGTGGATGCTACTCTCAGTATAACAAACTCTCCAGAGAATATTGGACTTAAACCGGAGAAGCCTGGGACAAAGGTAAGTGTTTAAAAAAAGAGATATTTTGACAAACCCTTTGGGTTTAATATAATTTTGTAGTAACTACCATCATACTGATATAATTAACATGACAAACAGGTGACCACACTGAAATCTATATATCAGCCACTATTGCACTTATACTGCAATACTGTAATGATATTATTACACATATACAGTTATTGCACATTTCATTATTTAAAACTATTTCAGTTTTACCCCACACACTGAAATAATAATAACTGTATACGTGCAATAATATATTTACAAAGTGCAACAGTAGCTGAATATGCCACTTACTTATTTTTTATTATTGATATGTCACTTCTATTTATTGATACTTCACTTGTGCTACTTTTTTCACTTGTATTACTATGGCAGGTACACATGTCCTGTGTGTGTGTGTGTGTGTGTATGTGAACATGTGTGCATGTGAGAAATGTTGAATGTACTGTTTTAAGAGCTGCACGGCAAATTTCGTTGTACAATGTGTGCAATGGCAATAAAGGTGTTCTATTCTATTGTCTAAAAGGTTGAGTTTGTGCATTACTCACCTGATGTATCTCAGTAACCCATCCTTATGATATCATCATGTCTGCAGGTAAAACTGACTGTGTTCCTCAAGAGAAAGGCTGCATATTTCACCAAAGTTGCCTGGTGGATAATCTTCCTGACAGTCGTTGTGTTGCTCCTGTTGTTGGCAGTTCTTGGCTTCTTGTTGTGGAAGGTAACAAATAAAATCAATCTATAATAGTGTGAACTGAGTGTGAACTGAGCTGTGGAAAATTGATTGCTAAGATAATACTGCTATCCCATGTATCCAAGTACTAAAGATGGTTATTGTCTGTTTAAATTAGCTGATTGTTCATTACGATTTTCTGATTTCTATCTATGCTAAAGATTTAGTCTGCAATCATGATATTACTAAAAACATCCAACAAATGATAAATCAGTCTTACATTATACAGTAAACAGTCCACAAGTACTTCAGTTTTCCACCTTTGCAGGATAATAAAATTGCATTTCACTCAAATGCAGTATAGAGTGATACTCTAAATTATGAATAATCTGCATACAAAATGTTGGGAAATACATTGATTACCTCGTTATGAGAAAGCATTGAAGTGAAGTACATTCAAAGGTAGTATTGAGCCATTTATCACAGTGTTTACTAGCTTTTTTTCTGTGTACTGCCTCGGTAAATGTAGTGTTGTATTGACTGTCTTATATGTTCTGTCCTTGTCAGCGTGGATGCGTCAACTGCCTCGCTCAGAACAAGAAGCCGTCACATGACGGAGATCCAAACACAGAGACGGCTCACCTCACAGGCTAAAAGGTGCATCAGCGGTATGAGACACATCACCATGAACACAAGCTAATAAGGGCTCAAATACTATCTACTACTAGTGCAGAATTTCATGATGATACGGGATTTGTTGGGACATTTTGATGCCGAACTTTTTTTCTATTTTAGTTGCATGTTTTTTGTTATTTTTTTTAAAAATAAATCACATCAACATACTTTTCTTGATTATTTTTTTTTAATGAAGCAGAAAATATCACTCGTCTGATACCAAAAAACTGTTACAACAACATGAAAAAAGTTGTGCTATACTTTCACCATGAAGGAATGTGCGAGTGGTGGGGACGGATGAGAGGTCGTACTAAAGAACAATTTACCTGAAATTCAATGGAAATACTGCAGCCGCCACGTCGTAATCTGACTGCTGATCATCAAAAGCACATTTATGATTACAATACTGTTGCTTTTGAAATACTGGAGTTGTGCAACATAATACTGTGTTTGTGGTGAAGTCTTGTATAAGGACCCTGCTGAGTTAGAAGGGTTTCATTTCAAAATTACATTTGACAAAACTCAATTAGATTGCTAGATAAACTTTAGAATGAAACCCTTTTTTTTTTGTACTGGTGCAATAGCCCATCTGACTAGAAGTGTACTTCTGTTACAGCCAAGTGAATTTCACGATTTCTCGTTCAACAGAAAAGTGTCCTTTCACAGCGTCTATACATTCTTTTATATTCTCCGTCTGCATCACTGCTCTCTTTTGGGATCCTATTAATTGACTTTCATCATATTTAACGAAATAGCATTTTGAGAAAAAAACGCTTATTTGCTTTCTTGCCAAGAGTTGGAAGTGGAGCTAGCAGCTGGTTAGCTTAGCTTAGCTTAGCTTAGCATAAAAATTGGAAACAAGGGGGAACAGTTAGTTTAGTTATGTCCAAAGGTAACCAAGCACCTCTAAAGCTCACAAATTAACACATTTTATCTTTGTTTGTTTAATTCATACAAAAAACAAAGTGTATAAAAACGACCATCCAAAAGAGTCCATATGAACGCCCCCCTCTTGTGGTATTCACGACTTTGTCAGTGGAAATTTTCTGAAAGCTCAGAGCTCAAGAATTGTGACGTGTTTGCTGAAGTTGTCAGAAATGGCGGAGGTCATGGAAGTTCATTTTAGGTGGATAAGTTAATATATTGACATTTTAGCAGTATAATTTGTTTCTTTGTAATTTTGTAATATGTCTGAGGAAAATGTTGATATTCCTAATGGCCTCATCTTTTTCCTCTGTCATTATGCCCTTGCATTTGGTGCATTACGTTACCCACTCGCTAGCTTGCTAAATTGTTAGCCTCTGTGGCTTCTAGACGCCAACAGTAGCGTCCATGTTGCCGTTGCCTGGCAGCGGTGTTCTCACAACTTCACCACTTGAACGCCAAGAATATCGAATGTCGTAACCACAAACTCACAAGTTCCATTTGAAGGCAGCATATTTCTTGACCAAGACCAATAACTTCCTGCAGTCTCCGCTGGTTACTTGGCTACTACTGCCAACCAAGAAATAGTCCAGCACATAATCCCGTGTAAAGCAATAATTTCTCATTTTTACACTTTGTTTTTTTACAAATTAAACAAACAAGACACAAGGTGTTAATTAGTGAGCTTTGAAGGTGCTGGTAGGTGGATTTTGTTACCTTTGGATGGAGCCAGGCTAGCTGTTTCCCCCTGTTTCCAGTCTTTATGCTAAGCTAAGGTAACAAACTGCTGGCTGCAGTTTCAGATTTACTGTACAGACATGAGTGGCATCAATCCTCATGTAACTCTCGGCAAGAAAGTCAATAAGCGTATCTCCCCAAATGTCAAACTAATCCCTTTAGTTCCTCTCTGTCCAGGGATGACCACTATTCTTTGATTTTATCTTCATTGAAACACATTCAGCGTATGAAAATTAAGAGCCATCGTCTCCTAGTTCTTGACAGCATTTGTCTTTCCATCAACATTCGATCCAATTTTACGTCACATCATGAGCACGCTCACTGTTTTCATCATCTTTTGTTGCTTTTAGGAAAAATATGTAGAAAATCACGTTATTAAAAAACATCCCAACATCTTCTCAACATGACCTCTGAACCTCGAAACCAGAACATACAACAAACAATATAAACCCATCATACAAACACACACACATTCACACACACTGCTCCTTAACAATCTCTGGTTGAGGCTAAAATCACCAGTCTTGAGGCCCAATATTGTACGATAATTAAGTGTTTGTTGTGATTGGTTCGATAACAATATTTTTTAAATGATTGGTTCACAAAAAGTTAATAAATACAACTTTTTTTTTCCTTTTTTCTACCAGAGAAAGTTAAAGACAAACACTTCTTTTAAAAAATAAAGTCACTCAACCCTTGCCTTAAAAAGCATAACAACAAGAACAATGAAATATTATATTACAAATAAATTAAAAACATCAATATATTACATTAATTAACCCCTTGTCCTCACAAGTAACTGCAAATTAATTAGGTACATTCAAAATAAGCCCCTTGTTTGGTTTCAAGAGTCACACTATTGACTTTCTTTAATCTCCAAGCCAAAATACGGAGGTTTAATTAAGCGAGTAAATTAAATCTTACGACTTCCACAAGATGAGAAATGAACCACAACCGGACTGAAATCAAGATCAATTAAGATAATGAACTTAATTTCATGAGAACGGCAGCAAACAAACTCACTCAGATCGAATCAGCTGCTCACTGAAACTAATAACCTCTACCATCTCACAGACCACCAAACCATGAGCTTCATCACCCAAACACACTGCTAATTCATGTGCTGTTGTACTTTTAGTTTCTCTTTCACCCCCAAAGACTTATCTGCTCCAGCACTGCACACCGTTCAGCATCAAGACTCCAATAGGTCAAACGAATGGCACTAAAAAATGGCAGTACTTATTGTTTGTAATCATCAATGCCTGATAATACCGCTTTTGTGGCTTGGGCTGTAGGAAAAATATTCACTTTAACCTATTTATTTTGTGCTGTAAATAGATTTTTGATTATTGCTAAATTAGCCTGTTTTTGTCTTATTTTTCTGCTGGTGTAACCAAATGGAATGACTTTTTTTTCTTCATAATGTGCTTGAGACTCCAGCATGACAGAAACCTCCACCTCTAGACTGTAATAACCAGCTATCTCCACATGGGGGCAACAGTGACCACGAAAGGCAAAGACAACAAAGGAACCAGGGAGAAAGAGAGCCGGCTGGTTGCAGATCTGTCCCGTCCGTGACCGTTGTTTCTGTTCCACTTGGACCCGTTTCTTTCTCGGACTCGAGGTGGCTTTGCAGGGTTGGAAGCGGGGTTGCGAGGGGGTTTGTTGTTGGGCGGGGAGTAAGGTCCGTAGCCTGGCCAATCATCATTGTACCTTTCACCCTGATCTCCACCCCCTGAGCCACTGCCCTCCTCACCTGGAACAAGGAAAAAGACAATTATGACTATTCTATCAATGCATCACTTAATACTCCTTTTAGGATGTACACAAATGTATAGACTGACTGTCCATGAAGTCCATGTCCTGTCCGCTCTGAGCGTGCCTCAGCTTGTTGGTCACCACCCTCAGCTCCATGATCAGCTGTCTGGTCCTCACATCTGGCCTGGCGATGTCCACTTCCACCTCGGGGTTGTTGATCTGGCTGACCAGCCCGTCGCCCGTCACATCCGGGAGGTACCTGCACACACACACACACATACAGAGGCGTTCATGTACAAAAACACAGGATGCACACAAGCTCAGATCTTTTCAAAGCAGCACTAGACAACTTCACACACTGTGGCCTCAAATGGCAGCAGGGAGGTTTAACTTAACTTTAACTAATTAATGAGTATCTCACGCCCACACAAGTACAGAGTGTATTTTTGCAATAACCATCTTCATTGAAATGATTGGCTAAGTTCACAACTCACTCTGCCATTTGATTGCACCAGTGGGCAACTCCAGACTCTGAAAAGTGAAGCCAATGCAGAAATGCCTTAAACTTGCATTCTTTCTAATAGCCAGCAGGGGGCGACTCCTCTGGTTGCAGAAAGAAGTCTGATTGTATAGAAGTCTATGAGAAAATGAGCCTACTTCTCACTTGATTTATTACCTCAGTAAACATTGTAAACATGAGTTTATGGTCTCAATCGCTAGTTTCAAGTCTTCTTCAATACAGCATGATGTTCATTTAGTAAATTATGGTCCCATTCAGAGTCAAATAGACCATAAAGCAGGGGATGCTTTAGGGCGTGGCTACCTTGTGATTGACAGGTCGCTACCACAGCGTTGTCCGGTCTAGGAGTTGTCCGTTATTCGTCTTTAAACCTTTCACAGTGTGTTTTCAGTTCATGAAAGTTAATTATCAGTCATCCCTGCACCACTCTATGGCATTCCCATCAGCCTCAGCTGTACTTTGTATTTAGTGCTAATTAGCGAATGTTAGCATGCTAACACGCTGAACTAAGACAATGACAATGGTAAACATTATGCATGTTGACGTTGTCATTCTGAGGATGTTAGCATGTTGCATTTAGCTCAGAGCACTGCTGTATCTAAGTACAGCTTCACAGAGCTGCTGGCATGGCTGTTGTTGACTCTTTTTCATAATAAAAACTAGTGCTCATAATTAATTAATTAGATAAATTAATTAATGAATTCAAGTACTCTATCCCACTTTAGCATGGTAATTATAGTACTGTAACATTTTAAAGCAGCACATGTTTGGCTTCAGTCCCACTTTGTGATTAAAGCTGCTATAAGGTGGGTGTACTTTTACATAAAACTGTTGCCTTATGCAGCTGGAACATCATAGACACTAAATCATCCATTATGCAGACTTGTTTTTCCTCTTGGTGTGTCTACACCAGTCCAGATTCATGGCGTTGGGCTGTCTCTGTGTGCACAAAAGCACACAGAGACCCACGCAGAGAGCATGTGGGTGACCGGTGGGGGCAAAATTAAATGAACTCTGTTCCATCTGTTGCATCCTTCCACCTCTGCACCATCACTCACTCCTCCCCCACCTCTACCGAACCCCACCCTCCACTCTGATCTCGCTCACCTCCCCCGGGTCTGCCCGTTCCAGCAGCGGTCCTCATTAGTGACGTCGGCGGCCATCTTTTCGTCGTTGCAGATGGTGTGTGGGAGGGACACCCAGAAGCCACGCATGGGCCGCAGTCGCTCCTTCAGCTCGGTAACCTGCGTGGAGGCGGAAAGAAATTGGTTATGACTCAGACGTGGTTTTAAAGTATCCTTGTTTGGTATGGCTGGCTGGAGGAAGCATATTGAAGCTGCAGTGCTGACGTTGGCCACTGACATGACACTGCTCCGGGGTCAGTTCTTAAACCACATGTCTTTTATGTTTTATAAATAGGTATGAATGCCTGCCATCCTCCTTCTCCCTCCTCTGCTCTTGGTTTCATTTATTTCCCTGTACATCCTGTCTTTCAATACCTCTCTATGGTCACAGGAGTCCTGTCTGGGCTCTGACCGCTGCTCTCTGTATTATTAGTTTCTAAGCTTACTGTTTCTCATCCTCTCTTTGCTTTCTGCTCAGTTCTTATGTCTGAATCCTGACTCATGCACAGTGCAAACATTTGCCTTTCTTTATTGCAGTTTCAACATCATATATTGAAATCATACTCAAAAATATGACCTGCACCAAACATTTTTGAGTACTTAAAGCTGCACTAATCAATATTTTGATCTAAACAATGGGTCTAATTACCATGTGTAATGTGAAAAGAGTCGCTCGTAGTGCTGAACCCACAGATAATTATCACCCAACTACAGCTTCCCTCAGCTTTACGGAGAGTTTTAGTGTCTTTCAGCACATTGTTTTGGTTTTCTGGTATGCAACTTCATTAGTGTTTCTCAGTGAAAAAGCTCTAAAAACCAACCATACACTACCAGTCAGCACCAAACAGCAGACAGACAAAGTTAGTGACTAGCTGGTGAATATAGTGGAACATTTAGCAGCTAAAGAGACAGACATTTCCCTATTTGAGGGAATCCAAGACAGAACTAAACTAGAATCACTGCCTTGCAGTTGTATGCCTCCGCCAACCAGTGAAATTGCAGTTTACATCCATGTCTGACCACTAAATCTAATCATTCCAAATTTGATAAAAAAATTCCCTCAAGGCGTTCCTGAGATATCGCTTTTACGAGAATGGGACGGACGTGAGGTCACAGTAAAATCTAATCAGTTCATCCTTGGGTCCAAGTGGATGTTTGTGCCAAATTTGAAGAAATTCCCTCCCTCCTGAGATATCGCGCTAACAACAATGGGACGGATGGACAGGCCAACGACAACCTGGCGCGGAGGCATAAGAAGATTGAATACTTACATTCGCCAAATTCACCATTTCAAATGATTGCTAATGTTGTGTTTTGAGTTAGTTGTTCTGCCACCACGTAGCTAAAAAAATCCATTAATGCAGGTTTAAACTGTCTTAAATATACTATATTAAAAATATGAATGGATGAGCAACTACTTCACCCAGTTAACTCAATGTATGTTTCTTCCTCACCAGTCGGTCCAGGTTGGTTCCTGCAGCGGTGGTGGGTTTCTCCTCTGGGCTGTAGGTGCGGAAGGGCCTCCTGTTGCCGCCTGACTCTTTGGGTGAACGTTTGGACCTTCCTGGAGCCGGTCTGGGGCTTCCACAACCCTGGAACACCTGAGGTACACAACGAGCATTTCAATAATTTTAATATACCATGATCTTCATGACAGGTTTTCCATGACTATGTGACACTTGGAATGTCCATCCTTGAATATTCTTGAACAAATATTCTCTAGTCTCCAGGACATAGTTTGTAATAAAATGTATTGCACTCACTCTCCTTCAACCTGCCTTGTAACCTTCTACGTCATTTTGCGATAATTTGGGGCACCCCATAGTGTAGGGTGTTAAGGCTCCTACCACGAACCGCGGCATTGTCTTGCAATGTCTCAAATTCAACCTTTGCTGCATGTCATTCTCCACTCTCTCCTCATTTCCTGTCCTCTCTGTACAGTCAAAATCCCTTAGAAAGGTATAAAAATAATAAACATTTCTCTGAAAGGTCTTTGACAACATCCCAAGAACACAAAGAAGTCGTTGCTCTTTTTGAGTGTCAAAACGTTTTAATTATGCTCTCTATGATACAACCAAACAGCAAAAACAGCCCAGAAATGAAAGGTTTTGGTTTGTTTTCAAATCATAACCTAGCAAAGAAAGAAAAGCAGCGTCTACGCCCAAAAGTGTTGCAACTGAACTGGAAACTTGTTGAAACGGTTCTCCATTCGTAAAAGGCAGCAAAGATCTGTCTGTTCCTTAAAGCGCTGCTACCACGAACCAGGAGCTTTTCTCTTTCTAACGAGATGTGGGTGTCTCTCTGGTGGATTAGCAGCTGGGACGTCTGCCATGTTTTAATCATACTGTGAGGCTCTCTGTGTAGAATTCCTGTCATTTTTACTGCATGCTGTCTCATTAAGAAGATTAGAATTATACGATAATAAAGATTAAAGCTTTGACTTGCGAGAGTGATTTTTTAATGACGGTAGATGATTGTCTTTATGCAGTGGTGGAAGAAGTACTCAGGTCCTTTACTTAAGTAAAAGTAGAAAAACTGTGGTCTAAAAATAAAAAAGTCCTGATTTCAGAATGTGACTAAAAGTACAGGAGTATTATCAGCAAAAGTACTTAACGTATCAAAAGTAAAAGTACTCATTCTGCAGTGTTATATTATTATGGAATATTATTCTGTTTTTATCACTAATGAGTACATGTAAGAGCATTTTAATGTTGTAGTTCGTCAATGTGGAGCAAATTTTAGATCCTTTGTTTACTACTGGGTAGATTAGTAGTATAGTAGGTTACTACTGCATCTTACCATATGTTTTTTATGTTAAAAGTAACTAATAATTATACGTGTCAAATACATGTGGAGTAAAAAAGTACAATATTTAGTAGAAGTATAAAGTAGCATAAAATGGTAGTAAAGTACTTGAGTAAGTAAGGGATAATGTACAGCGAGTCGGTCATTGTTGTGAAATATACCCTGACAGACATGACAAAAATGTCCCGCTAGCTGTACATTATCCCGCTTATTACACGGCTACTTAAAATTACATCCATGTCCATTTTATTTCCCTATCATCTGCTCTTTTCCTTACCTTAGTGGAGATGCTGACGCTGTTCTCCTGCATGTGCATGATGGCCTCCGACACTTTCACAGAGATGGAGTCGGCTGCAAGCTCCATGTTGAACGGCCCCTCCAGCTTCTCAGAAACCAGGTACAGAGCATCTGATAGAGGACAGAGGGAGATACAGAAATAGAGATGACAGGGTGATAAAGTGTCGGCCTATTCTAGACCCCGATAAACATCAATACAATGGTTTCCTGTGTCTGGAATCTGTGTATGAGGTTACAGGACTGGACGATTAGGAAGCAAGCCAACATCACATGAAGAGAAGTGTGAGGAATAATGGTTGGATAAAAAGGGTACATGAGGGTAAAATTGGATTGGATGTACTACACATGGATTGAGTGATGAAAGGTGAGAGGACGCACTGCACATGAAAAGGAGAAAAAAGAGGAAGGAACGTAAGGGTTTGATGAAAGGGGAAAGGAAACATAGGAAGACAGATCAATTGTGAAGGAGCAGAGAAGCATGAATGATTAATGGAGGAGGAATTCATTAGGGGGAAAGGAAGTGAAAATAAAATGAGGGCAATAAAAGGAGTCTACTTTTAGGTATGCTCAATTTAATAATGATAATAATTCAAAAGGCAAATTTAAAATGTAATTTGGGCCATGACATTTTTCTAAATGATCTAATATTATTAAACCAAAGGCTTCTTGTGGCTCTTTGAAATATGAGTGTGCCAATGAGTCATGCACCTGACCTAAACCCACACAAACAACAACTGGATGTATTTATTGTTCACCCACCAATGAAATTGTTCCATTCGGTGTCCAGGTCGCCCTGATTGGCTAAGCAGCCCTTCATCACGTTAAGGCACAGGGAGTGGCAGGGCCGTAGGGAGGGCACGCCTCGACACAGTGGGCAGTACCACTGACGCATCAGCCCACGCACACACTCTGAATCTGCCGTCAACTGAAACACACAAAGCAGTGGGTCGAAGAGTTAGGACAAGAAGAATAAATTAACATTATTAAGGGTTCTCTATACGATATCCAGAGCATCGACATAGCATCAAACAACAATTTTCTATGTAAAGATAGTAATGTCTACCTGAGCAGAGAATGAAGTTGCTCTCCCTCTGTGTGTGTTGTAATCAGAGCTTGGCGTCACTTTATTTTTGGCATCAAAACAACTATAGTTACCCTTGGCGTCATTTTATTTTTAGGCAACAAAACCACTATAGTTAGGTAAACTTAGGTTTAGGAAAAAACAACATGGTTGGGCTTAAAACTACTACGTTTGAAAAGTGAAAATGAAAGTGAACGTTGTGAACACGAGACACGAACAAACAGCTGATTGTAACGTTGTTTGCACTGTTCGTGCTGTTAGCACCGTTAGATGCTAGCCGCCAGCTCAGCCATTGCCATCTTGAGAACCGTGTGGAAGCAATCCCTCTGCTCTGAATATCATATTGAGAACCTTTAACTTTAAAACCATATAAGGAAACTTCACGTTGGCGGCTACACTGTTGGAGAACTTTGACCTTTAAAGCGCAGAAAACAACCACTTTCTTACTTTAGCAAACAATTCTGTAATTTGTTGATACTAAAGAGAAAAAAAAAATAAATGTAGAGCTGAAATGATTAGTTGATGAATTGATTGACAAAAGATTTATCTACAACTGTTTTGATAATCAAATAATAGATATTTTTCAAGCAAAAATGCCAAATATTTTGTAGCTTCTCAAATGTGAGAATTTTTTGCTTCTCTTTGTCATATTATGATAGCTGGCCAGAAACAACAAGCAGGCCTCTGGGAAATTCTGGGCATTTTTCACTACTTTCTGGTATTTTATAGACAAAATAATTAATCAAAAATAAATAATCAACAGATAAATCACTAATGAAAATAATTGTTAGTTGCAGCCCGCGGAAAAAGTGATATGATCTAATTGAGTCCAGCTTTTGCTGAATAAATCATTCTCTTGCTGCTGGTTATAGATTTCTGCTTTGGGAAGTTTTGATTTGTCATTTTAGATGTACAGTTTTCTATTAACCAACTTCATAATTTTGACCGGGCAAATTGCGTGAAACTACAGGCTTTTGTTTCATGGTTGTGAAGCTCTCTCCAACTTTGTTTTGCTAAGGGCCATGTAAATAAAGTTACATATCATTATAAAGGCAAACATATATTTTGAGGCCTCACTTTTAGATTCAGACTAAATAGGGTATTATTATTCTTGGCATTCTTTACATGTTAACAGCAGACCAGACAACATTTAAAAGGGACAAGTCACCTTCGTTGCTTTGTTAACAATATCCCGACCAGTAGCCAAACCCTGAGATAGAGCTCTGGCTGCAATGAAAGCTCTCGACACCTGAATATAAAAGGAAAGAGAAACACAATAATGTTAGTCAGTTGATCATAATCATAACTGGAAATGATGCTGAATCAAAAGCGTCTTATCACAAGACACATACTTGTACTCGCAGTCTGCGGGGCACATCCCCAAACGGCTGCAGCTGTTCGGCGTGTTTGCTGACACACTCCAGGTAGTCCTCACTGAACTGATACTGGGGGTTCACCAGAGAGAAGACTCGCTCCACCAGTCTGGACCAGAAGTCTGAGAGCACCTCCGACAGACTGACGCTGCCCCCTGTGGACACGACAGCAACCGTCAGCACATACAGTATCTGTAATCTGACAAAAATCATGTTCCTGTTGGGATTTCTTTAACAAAAAAGCATCGTATTAACACGATATCCTTATATCATGCTATGATGCTCATTGGGGCATGTTAAAGGAATAGTTCACCCCAAGTGCCAACTGATGCTTGTAAATCCACCAACACACTGTGAGTTAGCCCCTACTACTTGAGCATGCAGCGCCTCCCAACCGCTGTAGGGTGCACATGCAATTCTTTTTCAAGAAGGAATATACAGATAATAATGATTCAAATTTACCTGACTTTTTGATATTGTAATCAGATAAAGTAAAAATATTTAACATTTTATTTTAAGCTGACTACATAAAAGCCAAGTGACCAACACAAAACAATGTTTTTTTTTTGCTCCTTTTATATCTATATTGTCTAATAAACACAACACTAGCATAATATGTTGTGTTCACTATTTTTCCTCATTTACTTCTTCCTTTAAAGGTACAGTGTGTAGGTTTTGGTGGCATCTACTGGTGTGGTTGCAGGCTGTAACCAACTGAGCACCCCTCCGCTCACTCCTCCCTTTCCAAGACTGCGGTAACGTGAGCCGCCGAGTGAAAAACCCGTGGTAACGCCGAACTACGATGACCTTCAGGTAACGTAAAAACGCAAAATGCTATCTCTAGAGCCAGTGTTTGGTTCGTCCGCTCTGTGTAACATGGCGGAGCAACATGGAGGACTCCGTGAAGAGGACCTGCTTCCTATGTAGATATGAAGGGCTCATTCTAAGCTAACAAAAGCACAATGATTCTTAGTTTCAGGTGATTATACACTAATGAAAACTTAGTTATGAATATTATATTCCATTTCTGCTAATAGATCCCCAGAAATGTTACACACTGCTCCTTTAAATGCTTATCGGTCTGTGTACATTAGTCAACTGGCAGACAGATATCTGAATATGCAACTCTCCAATCTGTAGTCTACAATACATCCTCAAATTAGCCATACATGTTGTTTGGCAGATAAAGACAGGTTGACTAAGCAGCAACAGCCTGCAGACAGACTCGCCAGCGAGTGGCTGTCGTGCCAAAACGGAGTGATCCGGAACAGAAATAGAAACAGTCATCCGTGGGATCCCAATTCTCTCTCTGTATTTTCTCCAGTTCTTCTTGACGTTTCAAGTCTCCTCAAAAGACAATACTGCCTCTTTTCTGCTGCCCAGAGCGGCTGTGGATTCACCACAACAGGGATGTGGACTGATAAAACTGCCACTGAAACAAGGAATCATCACAGCTCTTGCCAAACTGCTTTACCATCTTTACCAATTTTAACCAACCAAACCTAGTTTTTAAACACTTATGTTCATTGATTCATTCCCTGTGGTGGTGATGGAGGCCCAAAAATCAGGTTGCTTGCCTGAATAATTGTCTCCTGAAATGTGGTTTTAGACCACTAAACTACCGGGACGCCCCTGATTTCACTGTTTTATATGGCAAATTCAACAGGTAACACTTTGCAAAGACTATTAATAGGCGGATAAATAGATTAAACCAACCAGAATAATATCTGCGCAGCTCCACAAACAGCTCCTGGAAGACGTGTGCGTTCTGGGTGAAGAGGCGGCCGTAGGTCTTGGTAAACATCTGGTTCATAGACTTCTCTGACAAGTCTATAAGCTCTCTGAAGAACTCTGCAGACAGACAGACAGACAGGAAAAGCAGAGATTAGATATGAATCTGTCACCCATCTTATTCTCTTCTAATATATTAGCCAGGTTTCTACGCACGTAGGCGCTCCGTCACCCCCTCCGCTCCAAGATTAACAGCTCATAGGGACAGTTACATCAGATCCTGCATGCTGGTAAATGAGTATAACAACGTGTTCTCTATTTAGGACCTTAGGACTCATATGCAGTCTCCCACTCCTTCAGCGTCTTTAAATGATTCATCCCGTACATTATATAAAAGGATGAGGAGGGGGAGAAAAAAAAGGTGATAGCAGTCCACAGCAGGTAGGAGGAGAAAGTGTAAATTCAGCTCTGCTGTGGCTGCTACAAACCTGCATACAGAATTTGAGACAACGTGGGCTGAATTCTCTGAAATACAGTCACTAAAGCTGTCTGGGCAGGTTTCCCCACAATGACCATTTGTTTAAAGGGATATTCCACCGATTTTACACATGCAGTTCAGTCTACTGGCCTTGGCAAGTCTGTGATAAGAAAATAACCCTGATGATGTCATGGTGATGTCATCAGGGTTACCTCAGCTACGCTTGGTGACAACAGATTTATAACAGAAAGTCTGCGTTACAAACTGGAGATGTGCAGTGTAAAAAATGTGGGCATTTACCACCCAGAAAGGGTCCAAAAGAGACGCTGTCAAGTTGCATTATGGGAAATGTAGGATCCAGTGTTTCTAGAGTTTAACCAGTGGGCAACTCCGGGTCTAAAAAGTAAAGCCAATGCTGAAGTGCCTTAAACTTGCATTCTTTCTAATTGCCAGCAGGGGGCGACTCCTCTGGTTGCAAAAAGAAGTCTGATTGTATAGAAGTCAATGAGAAAATGACCCTACTTCTCACTTGATTTATAACCTCAGTAAACATTGTAAACATGTGTTTATGGGTCTCAGTCGCTAGTTTCAAGTCTTCTTCAATACAGTATGAGGTCCATTTAGTAAATTATGGTCCCATTTAGAGTCAAATTGATGATAAAGCAGGGTATGCTTTAGGGCATTGACAGGTCGCCACCACGGCGTTGTCCGGTCTGGGAGTTGTCAGTGTTTTCTTCTTACAACTTTAACCCTTTCACAGTGTGTTTTCTGTTCATTAAAGTTAATTATAACCGTTTTGGTGATCTGAAAATGTCTTATTCAGCGTCCGGTTGTACTTAGCTCCACCCTCTCGTGCCACTTCTGGTTGCAAAAACCAAGATGGTGTCGGCCAAAATGCCAAACTCAAGGCTTAAAAACAGCAATCCACAAACCAATGGGTGACATCACGGTGACTACGTCCACTTCTTATATACAGTCTATGAGTTTAACCCATACTAGAGATTAAAAAGCTGAATATCTCAACCTCTGCTGCTTCAATTGTGACCTTTATTTTGTGAGTCTTGTGAGTCTCACAACTTCTTAAAAGTGCAATACTAAAACTGCTGGAGTACCTCTTTAAATCCAGCAGTTCTTGTGTGTTGATTAAACATAAATGAGAACCATGTAGGATCTCTGCAATATGCATGCATCGCTGTGCTTTTAGCTTCCAAAGTCAATTTTGTGGCTCAGATATCTAACCATCTGAGAGGAACTGTGCAGTCGGAGATCCTAAATAAGTTTTTAATCAGCTGTCACTCATCGCCACTAACTCTGTAGATAAGGAGGGTGAGACGAGGAGAAGCAGAGTTCAGTTTGTGCCCCTATTTTTCTTTCAAATGTACTCACTGAAACCAGATAATATTCCAATTAAACACAATCATAATCAGCCTCTCACCATCAAACCTGCGGTGTCTCTGGGTAAAAGTAGTCAAAAGGAACTGGCTGTTCTCCTCGACAGCTTTGAGGAAGTCCCTCTCGCTCTGGAGGGCCAGCGTCTCCTCCATCTGACTGGAGCAGCAGGTGTAGTCCTGAGGACAGAGCCGCAGGTGCTCACCTGGAGGTCAAAGGTCAAACCAGGCCAGAAGAGAAAGAAAGGTTAGGAGAAAATAGATTATCTTGATTTAATCATAACATAATGTTTTTGTGAGGCACTTTGGGCTGCAATTTCTGTAAGTTATTATTAATACCTCAACAAAAAGCAATGCCAACAACCTCAGTATGTGTTTTATCAGGTCAAAGCAGATGTTTTTAGTGAGAAAGTCAATTCCTCCACTCATCAGTCTGTTCATTTAAAATCTTATCAAAGATAAGCCTGTGATAGAAAATTGTAATTTCCCTGCATGAATTATTCAGCTTCAATCTGTCTTTCTTTGTCAGCTCAGGTTGGGTCTTTGATATGTCAGAGGTAATGATATGCAAACGACAACCAGGGGAGAAAGAAAAGAAAACACACAGCGCTCTGAATGGTGGAAAAGGTTTGAATTCTTTGTTTCTATAATTTTACATCTATAGCTGCTGTTAATACGGTGGAAACTCTCCCAACTCCACCCTCGCTGATGCTCCCCTCTGCCTCTTTTGTTCTCTGTGTGTGTCTCACTATTAGCCCTCTCTCATCCCTCTATTTCCATTTCTAAACTGCCTCTCTTCATCCTTCGCTCTCCCGGCCATCTGCTCCCCTGGCCCACGGGACGGTGAGCCAAGACTCAGGCAGTGA
This sequence comes from Sebastolobus alascanus, assembly GCA_916701645.2. NCBI lineage: Eukaryota > Metazoa > Chordata > Actinopteri > Perciformes > Sebastidae > Sebastolobus > Sebastolobus alascanus. Next base: position 55,735 of record CAKAOJ020000253.1, on the reverse strand, counting down.
TAGCCCCAACACACACACACACATACATACACAAAATCAATCAATATTGCAGTTGTCTCAATGACTCACACACACACAGGGGTAAATTGCCACAAAATAAATCCTAACACACTAGAGATCTACATACATTTTACTCATAAATTGTACTTTTTTTTAGTGAAAGCTGTCTGAGGGTAACACACACAAACACATGCAGTCACTCTCTCGCTGATTTAAATGCAAAGCTGAACCTCCAAGAAGTAGACTACATCTACAGACAAGTGCTCCCATCATTTGCACATTTAAACACCTACTTCCCCTCCTCTCTCCTCCATCCCCCCCTCTCACCAAAACTTCAAATTATCCCAAATCCAACAGTTTGTAATCCACGTGATGTGTTTTCATTTAGCAGATAAGATTATCTCCAGTGAACAGAGCCTATGGGTATATGCAGGGATTTAAACAGTGCGCCGGTAGGCAAAGACTAATTAGGGGCGAGGTTCTTTGTTGCACCGTGTTGGCAATTTGCTCATCCCCTTAATCATCCTATTTAAACAGCACAGAGGGGAGGAGGGGGCGGGTGTAATTTGTTTTAAACCACCCTGTATTATTTCTCTCGAGGAAAACTCTCCATGATATTCCTACATTGTGTCTCTGGTGGTTATGAGTGAGTTTTGTGCCACCTTGTACTTTTAGATATCACTTTTCTATGGTGGCTTGCAGTGTGTTTGTTATTTAAAAGGCATTTTTTTCTATACTAATGTTGCCACAATAAATAATTTGTGGTGGTGAGCAGCGAGTTTATAGTGACCTTATTGTGCGTAATGGTATTTCCATTCCTGTTGAGATCATGACGCACCTATTTCAGTACATTTTATGATAAACTTGAATACAAACAGATGGTGTTCTGCATGAGTCCCAAAACTGTTATGCAGAGTCTTACCGGAGATTTGAGTCATGGGAGCGGTGCCGGTGCTGTACCCCCTCTCCGCGTACACCTGCCGGGTGTCGGCGCAGCTCCTCCCCGCTGCAGCCACGGGGCTCCGGGTCCCCGACAGCGCGCAGACCGCGCAGAGCAGCACCAGCAGCGGGTACCTGGGGAGGGACCGCCGGGTATCCATCCTCACCTCACCGCAGGAAAAGACAGCAGGGCAGAGGGCGGGTTAATATAAAGCCAGACGGGTGCGTGCAGCACCTTTATAATAAATGAATGAATGAATGGCCGGTTTAGATGCAGGAAAAAGTAAAAACAGTATCCCAAATCCTCAGTCGGTGAAAAGAGTCATAGTTTTCCCCGATAAGTGCAATAAACAGATGCATCCGGGCTGGTTTTTATATCACACATATGTCTCCATCCACCGTGTCCAGTTCATTTGTCCTTCCTGGGAGATCCACTGTTGTACGTAAATGTGAAGGGAGTGTGAATGGGGCACTCCCGTCCCTCAGCCTCCTCCAACAAACTGAGTCAAGCTAATGAGCTGACAGGAGTTAGAATCACAATACCGGAACAGAGGCTGTTTTCAAAATAAAAGCCCAGGCAAGGCAAGTCAAAGCGCTTTAAATAAACCACAAAAGGGCATTATGACAAGATGTAAAAGAGACACAAACCAATATAAATATCACGTATGAACAGAGTATAATAAGATGGTAGATATAAATGACTGAAAACTGATTAAACAAGATGATAAAAATTGCAGTGTTGCAGTATATGAATGAGCAGTTCCCCAAAAAATAATTAAATAAAAGGCGGTGGCAACATTTAATAGTGTTTAATATTGGAGGATCGACCATAAACACATAATGCCACAAATGAGACCTAAGGGCCTAAAGGGTAAGCTGTTTTTAAAGGGCCCAAGACATAGACTTTGACCCTGATGAAGCTTGCTGACACTATTGAGTAAAGTGAAGTCAATTTCATTTGTATAGCCCAAAATCACAAATCACAAATTTGCCTCAAGGGGCTTTACAATCTGGACAGGATACGACACCCTCTCACCCTCTCAACTCCCCCCCAAAAAAACTTTTAACATGGAAAAAAATGGAAGAAACATCAGGAAGAGCAACAGAGGAGGGATCCCCTTTCCAGGATGGACAGACGTGCAATAGATGTTGTGTGTACAGAGTAACAACATAATGAAAATACAACAGATACAATCCATATGACAAAAGTTGATACATGAAAAGATGCATCCAGGAGGGTGTCAAGCAGCTTCTAGGCGTCACCAAACAGATAGAGGCTGAGCAACATGACCTCCTCACCACCATGTAACCTTGAGAAAAGACAGGATTTTTGTTTTTAGCTCACAGTTGCTTTGGTAATGTAAACATATAAGCACAATTGAGCACGATATACAACTGAAGCACCTTTTTCCAGCCCCAAAATATGATCTTGCAATTTGCAATGTGTTGTGCTTCTGTGTAATTTTCACACACAAAAATGAAGCAAAGGCAATAGGTATTTTATTTTCAAGGTGCGGACCAGAAGTTGTGTGTTTCACCCCAGCTGGTTTGACTGTGCTCTATCCAACACAGAACAATGGACCGTGCAGAGGAGGACCAACAGAGGAGAGCTGGGTGAGGAGCCTGCGGTGGCGGGGCGGGGAGCAGCTGAGACACACACCTCAGGGTCCTAAAAACTACTGGACAGACAGACAGACACAGAGCAGACAGACTGAAAGATTATACACACAATACAATACAATATATGAGAGTAAAAATATACAGTTATAGAATAATTATCCATAAAGAGGGTAAATCAAATTAACTTCAAATATTTTACAGGTATATTATTATGCTCCTATATTAAGCAATAGTTTAATTCATAATTTTAATTAATTTTATACTTTAAAATTCACTGCGTTTTTATTGACAAGTTTAATTAACGACATTTTGCTGTATGCAAAGCAAAACTAATTGTGTGAAAGTAGTGTCTAGAAGGGAACCCGCAAGTTGTGGAAACTCTCGCGAGATGGTTAATGTTAGGCATAGGTCGTTGGGCAGCAAGTCTCGCGAGAGGTTGCAGATCTCAGATCAGATTTTGCAATTTGCGGGTTACTTTGTAAACACGGACCTTGTTTGAATGACCAATGAACATCAAGCGACCTTCTGGAAAGGACCAATCATCTTCTGAGCTGAGGAGAAGCTGGCCAATCGGCATCCAGCATCACGTTGCGTACTTTTGCGCGCTCTTGACTCTCATCAGGTCCTGAAAGACGGAGAAGAAAATCTCGATAAACCTCTTCAAGAAAGGGACTCACTGATCGGTTATTATATTATCAGGTGGTTAAAATTATGTAATTACTTTGCTAATGATGAGTATTGATTAATTTTCGCCTTAATAGTTAGCTGGCTACAGTGTTAAAGCCTGAAGTTCTTCTATAATCAATGTGTTGTCCGTTAGAAGCTCATGAGTCCATAATCGGACAAGATTTCCTTCATTAGCTTGCAAAAAAGTGTTTTTTGTTTTATGTCTATCTAATTTTTCCTGCTGGTCAGACTTGTAGGTTACTGTTGGTCGACAATTAAAAACAAGTATTCAGTTACAATCATGTTTGCAAGTTAATGTACCTTTGAAATACTGTAAAGAAGGCTATGCTAGTAGCTAGCTCAGTTTGGTCTTGTAGTTAACTCACTTTGTCTCCTCTCCCACGCAGCAGCTTGGTCTTCCCACTGAAAACGTGAGAGCAAAGAGCAGCTAACCTGCAGTTTATAATCCGTGGTCTCTTTCACTGAAAATGGCAAGTGAAGACTCCTTTCTGGACAGGTAAGTTCATGTTAAAGTCAGACAAGCCTAGCTATATATATATATTTTTTTCTTGGCCACCTGAATGTGTTTAGCTAACATTAAAGTGGCAGTAGGCAACAATTTTTTGGCATAATTTGGCACAAATTCCATTATAACCTTTAAGTACATTGTAATTCAAGTGTTCTGAGAGAAAACTAGACTTCTGCTCCTCATCATGGCTCTGTTTACAGGCTTTAGAAAAATCTAGCCCGTGACGGCAGATTTTGATCAATCACAGTTCATTTCAGAGAGAGAGAGCGTTCCTATTGGCTGTGCTCCATTCATGTGACCAGAACTTGGCTTCCTTCAATAGATTTTACAATGGCGGCTGCATCACAAACTTTCTCATTTTACAGCTAAACAGTAACTCCAAGATGATTCTGAGAACATTTGAGGCGAGAAATAGGCATTACTGTAACAGAATATTGATTCATATTTGATCAGCGCTGCCTAGTTTGACCGTTTGGTCGGAGTTCGCGAGTGATTGACAGCCGGCTCTCATAGACTGCAGCTGGACAGCGGACCTTGTTTTCCTCCGGTAAGTGAAATCCTTCAGATGCCGTTAGGAGCACCGGAGGACACAGTAGGACACAGAGGAACAGGATTTTTTTCAGGTTACCTGTTTCATGTACTACTGCCACGATATAGCGGCCGTTTTCTAAAAATAACTTTTTTAAATCATTTGCGCCAATCTCGCATACTGCAGCTTTAACTCTAAAGACTACTTCATTTATTCGGCATAACATTGCATATTTTGCTAATTTAAAAGTTTGCACACAAATAAACAGAGTAGAAACAGTGTGCCATCCTCTAAAATTGAATAAAGAGATGTCAAAGATAACACAATATTATTAGTAAGTTGTGTGCTCAAATCATCAATTTTTTAATCATGATACCTGCCTGGCTCTGCAGCCTTAGTAATAATTATTTGTTGATGCTGAGGTTTTGTCTTGATTCTCACTCCTTACTTGTCTGTTAGTCCTGAGGAGTTGGATGACTTCTCAGATTCTGGCAGTGACTATGAGGCCACGCTGACGGCCACAAAGCGAAAAAAACAGGCAGTGAATAGACCTCAGGTAAAATATCTTATTATCTCTCAAGATGTTTCACTCATTTATTAGATTATTCACAATGGAGTAGATGGTGAGCAGGGCTATGATCTTTTCTAAGTTTGGTATTTTTTATTGTATTGAATCAAGTTGCATCATTGTCGATCATTTCTTAGTTCTTATAAGAGATCAAAAAGGCTTTACCAGAGTCGTAATAACTGCAACACTGTGATAAGCCTACACCTTATCCTGCCATGGCTACCACTAATTCAGTTGACAACATCAATTCACTGTTGATCCGCCCTCCCATCTCTTTCATCTCAAGCCACCCAAGAGAACCAGGCATAAAGCTGCGTTGAGGGGGGCCAGCCCCAGTAGCAGCCCCATCCCCACTCCTCCAGACCCCTCCCCGCCGCAGCAGCAGCACTCCCGGGGGACAACCAGGCAGGCCTCTCCTAGACCTGTACCGAGAGTGAAAGAGGAGAGCCGGGGAATCAGTGCTGAGGATATCTATGATGCTGTCCGCTCTGGAAAGAGTGCCATGGTGGTGAGCAAACCGTCAGCTGAAGAGCAAAGGGGGAAGGGGGTGTAGAGATAAACACATGAAGGGAGGGAGGTGCTGAAGGAGGCATGTGTAATGAGAAGAGAAACAAGGCTCTAAACAACAATGAGAGAGATTATCATCTGCTGTCAGTGGCTGACTGATTTGACCCTACAGAATTGGCTTTGATACGCGGAGAGGAAGAAGTGTTTTCACTGGGTTGTAGTCAATGATTGACAGCATGCGTCCATCCCAACCATTGTTGTGCTGTGCCCAGTCTCTTCTGGTTAAAGACTATTACAAAAAAAGGATCACATAACAATAGAAAGACAAAAAGTGTGGTGAGCAGCAATAAAAAGAGTCTGTCACTAAAGTGTGGAGCAGCAGTACAATGCAGATGGTGCTTCTGGGTGAAGGCCCACTTTCATACAGCACATTCAGCAAATCTGGCAACTGCATTCACAAAATTTTAGTCTGTTACCTAAAGGTTTCTCAGTTTTAGTTCTTTCACTATATTTCCAATTTATTACACTTTATATACGCTACAATATCATTATCAACACAACAGATTTTCTAAAGTAGTGTCCATCCATTTATGTGTAATGTGACATGGTTGCCAAAAATGATTATGCAAAGGAGATGGTGAATAAAACTGGAATTTAAAATGAGCAGAAAATATAAGAAGGGGAGAACATCGGGGCATACAGACCCACATATGTTGCTGAGGTAAACAGAAAAAAGGCCAATGGTATGAAGAAAGGTGAAAGCTGAAATCCATAATGTTATTGAAATGATATATTGTTATTATATTCATTGATATGAGCCTAGCGTTCTCATTGGCTGCTATCTCCCTGTCAATCTTTAGACGGTGGTGGACGAGTGGCTGGACAGCTACAAGCAAAGCCGAGAGGCGGGGCTGTTGGTGCTCATCAACTTCATTGTTCAGTCCTGCGGATGCAAAGGTCAGAGGTCAAGAGGGAGCCCACGACATGGGGGGGGGAGTCAAAGTTCAAAAGATTATCTTTCCAATTTCAGCTCAGGCAATGATCAGCAGTCAACTATTGATCTCCCAGTATGGTAACGATGCAATGTGTAGGTGGGTGCTGTGTTAATCCTCTGTCTATTGACAACACTATATATCAATATGAGAGTGGAATGAAAATGAAAAGAAATCATGATGTCATATCATTTTTTGGTTCAAATACAAGAACCAGAATTATTATATTATTACTATGTTCAGGTGTAGGGATGCATGATGATATCGGTATCGTCAGATAAAGGCCTTAAAAATGAAATATCGGCATTGGCCAGAAATTAAAATTTCCTCCGATATGACAGGCTGATAACACGAACCGTTGACGCAGCGGGTGCAAAACAAATGTGTCTGCGGTGTGGAGGTACATTGTTTTGCAACTTGTGAAATAGGTCACATTTGCCCTGGTTACACCTATTTTCAGGATTGTCTCAGGGACAGCATCATCCAAGCCTGTTAAAGTAGGATGGATTTTTGATGAGTTTTGTTTGAACATGTTACATAAAAATAAATATGGCATGTTTTACATGTAACCCAAAGTGAAGTAGTTTTTTTTTTATTTTACCCAGTGAATATGTACATTTTGAAAAGCATCGTATTTTATGTGAGCATCTGCCAGTGGGCCATCACGATACCAGTAGGCATAATAATATGATAATTCCACTACAGGAGAGACTCGATGTTATCTGCAATTAGGTGGAAAAAAATATGTGCATATATCGGCAATCGGCCCAAAAGAATTGGAAAATATCGGCATCAGCAAAAATGCAATATCATGCATCCCTATTCAGGTGTTTATTTTACCTTGATTCCTAACGTGGGACATTGCATTTAATTCTTTTTCCCAGGTGTGGTTAGCAGAGAGATGTTGGACAGCATGCAGAATGCTGAGATCATCAGCACACTAACCAAAGAGTTCAATGAGGTGAGACGATTTGTTTAGATAAATCCTAAAACTAAAGATTATTCTTACAGATCTGCAAGTTTGAATCTACTTCATAGTCTTTCTTACTTCTAATAATCCTGCTGGAATTTGCTGAGAAAGTCAAACAACCTCCATATCCCAGGAGATTATAATCTGAAGGATGCAGTACAGCATGATGGAACAGACTAATTATAATCTAATGCTGATAAATGGACACATTAATGAGTTAATCACTTTTGTCGCCACTGATGTAATTGTCATTAGAGCAACCACTTCTGCTTCAAATATCTATAGTGAGCACAGTGTAAGATGTCTTTCCTCCATTTCTTTTGTTTCCTGTCGTCCTCCAGGATTCGGTGATCTACCCTCTGTGCACGCCAGGCCCCCAGCTGAGGCGTCTCAAAGCCGGCCTGTGCGAGTTTGTTCGGGTTCTCGTGAGCTCCTGTAGGAATAGCCTCATTTTTGATGAGTACCTCTTCCCCTCCGTGCTGAACCTGCTCACCGGCCTGTCTGACTCCCAGGTCAGAGCCTTCAGACACACCAGTACCCTGATTGGTAAGCACATCTGCACAATACAGATGCATAAAATAGAAAAGTATACACACTGAAAACTTTACAAGGGAGCTTTGGTTATAGTTTTGAGGCTACACTTTTTGACTGGTGGTAAAGCCTTTTGTATGCTTGTCATTGAAGTCACATGCTGTGATACCAGAGGGTTTTCTGCTGCTTATCTGGGAGACAGAACAAACTGCTCCATTCAGCTGACATCTGTTGTAGTTGCTGGAGAAGTTCTTTTGTTTTTCAGATTGTATTCCTCCTGTATGGCTGGCTTTTATTGTTTCTCTTTGTTTTCTTTTGAAACCTCAGCCCATTCAAGCAAACCACAAAATAAAATTCAACAGCTTATCCATAATGTGATTAGGC